>JAKJMR010000267.1:242388-281520 GCA_024449315.1 Daboia siamensis
TCCTTCCTTCCTTCCTTCCTTCCTTCCTTCCTTCCTTCCTTCCTTCCTTCCTTCCTTCCTTCCTTCCTTCCTTCCTTCCTTCCAATTACTGGCTAAAGCAAACTCTGACATTGCCAACCAATGTGGTTGAATTATAACTCACAGCAATCCCAATCTATATGACTTGCAGGCACCACTTTCCATTTCTGAAAGTGGGCTAAGAGACCCAGATCTCAGTCTACTCAGCCTCATAGTTTGCTTGACTTTGCATCATTTGCTGTTTCTTGCGAGGATGAAATGAAGAAAGAGATCTCTTTCCGTGCTCTGTTAGCTTTGAAGGATTCTTTGAATTCTACATCAACACAGTTGAGTAAATATTTATAAAAATAATAAAGATGGAAAATAAATACAGTGGTATCCCAGTACCTGAGTACTTCAAAACGCACGTAATTTGGTACTCAGTGCGTTTTGATGCAAAAATGTCCCAATAATTGTTTCTCCTTGTACTCAGCGCATAAGGTACAACCTGTTGGTGCTGGCAGCCTTATGAGTCACTACCCCTTCTGGCTGAAATAAAGGATCACATGGAAAATCATATGTTTGTTTAGTATTCATCATTTTTAGTACTGGTGTGCCTCCCCAAAGCAATTAACGACGAGTACTGAGGTACCACTCTGCCTCTGGATCCATCACTGTTCCTTTTTTTTGGCTGTATTTACACAACATGTGTAACCTATTTACTAAATTATTGTAAATTTAGCAGTGAACTGTAAGTTGAGCAAAATGGTTGAGATTCTCATGACATACTAAGCTATAAAAGGATGAAGGTTCATTTACCATGTTGGGTCAACGCAGCAGCAAAAATTGTAACTGGGCATAGCTAATTTTGGACCTATCAAGATTAAAATGCCCCAGCTGCAGGAACTCATATCCTTACCTAGTGAATAGACTACTGCAAAGAACTGCAAAGGGTCTGCCTTTGAGGGCCATCTAGAAATTTCCCAATGATCTAACTAGAGGGAGCAGGTTTGGCTCCCTAACACAGTGGCTACCATAATCATAATCATAATAGTAAAGTTGGAAGGGACCTTGGAGGTCATCTAGTTTGTTTCCGAGTCCCAGTTCAACACCAACTGAAAGCTTTGTACAACTTGGCTCCCAGATAATTAGCGAAACCCATCTTTCCTAGCAATTGGTTTTTGAAGGTTCCTCCTTACATGCAGTCAAGCAATTGGAGGTTGAGATGAGATTTCTCTACAGCTGCCCCACATTTGCTTCCCAATATAAGCCGCTCCCCAAACCTTCCCAATTGGTCTGTTCCACCAAGCATTTGGAGCCCAGAAGTCATGTAATTTATGACTTATGTATCTAATATTGACTTTGTAAACTGCCTGGAATCCCATAGAAATGGGTGGCATATAAAACAGGTGAGGAGAGAGAGAGAGAGAGAAATAGACAAATAGTTGAAGTAGACAGAAGAGCGAGGATAGACTGACAGATGTATTGTCTTAACCTACATCTGCATGTTGCTTTCTTCCAACAAAGTAAGAATGAACCTGGTAAAGAAGAATCAAATTTGGAGAAGAGACCTCATCCAAGTCCTCTTTGTAGGGTTCCCCAGTGAGTAGTTGCAAGTTACCCCATATCTTCCAAGGTTATACCAGTCTGCAGAGTCGCAGGACATTTTAAAAGAGCAGGTTATTTTCTCTGCAACTTCAGTTCAAGCCTCCTAAGAAAGGGTGAGCTTAAGAACACATGTCGGTAACATGAAGACTGTGACTGGGAGAAATTGTCACGAAGAGGCAACAATGGCCACTTCCTAGTTATGCCTCAAGATCCAAGAGTCTCTGCAAAGCCTCTTTTAGCAGCCTCACTGCCTGTGGCTCTTGAACAGGACACAGCCAACCTTCTCTAAGATGGCACTCTAGGGATGGGAGTTGTTGTCCAATGCAGAATAACAGGGTAACAGAGTTGGAAGGGACCATGTTAAGGGTAGCAGTTTAGGAAAGCTAGACAAAAAGTTGGGAGTCAACAAAAGTGGAAATTGCTGAAAATAGGAAACATTTTCCTCCTCCTTCTCCTCCTCCTCCTCAATTTGGGAATGAGTTTGCTGGTTTGTTTTTTCTCATAAGTACTCTGCCTCCAACAGAAGACACAGTCTTATCTTCTTGTGGCAGTCAGGAATCCATCAGGATGAGGCATGGTGTTTGAGTAGATTAATATAAGCCATCACACTTCTACTACTGATAATGCTCTTCTGACCTTGTTGCCAGTCATTGTGGTGTCACCCTGTATATCAGAGAACCTGGTTTATGTTGCAGGCAGTCACATGAAGAGCACATGATATTTGGTCTAATCTGGAGGTCACAAAAGCAGAAATGACAGTGGTAAACATAACTTCAATTAGTTTAGATAATTGGGATCTAACTGAGGATCGTCTCTTTCTAGAGGTGGCTTTCCATGATAGGATTACACAATATATCAGTAGACATAATAAATTCACAAACCTTGCCCTGTTGTCCCATCTGCCTGTTTTTTAAAAAAAATTAAATGGGGATCCTGCAAAACAAATCACCCACCTCTAGCATTATCTCAGTTCTTAGCTACGTAGGCATTCTTTGGAAAATGGAAACAGTGAATGGCTACAGCTCACTACTCTGTTTGGAAAATTATCTATCTGCACAGATAATAAGACAAAAGAAATCTGGGATGGTGGAATCATAGGATTGGAAGTTAATTTAGAGGCGAACGAAGGTGAATATATGTGTCCCAGGATAATGTTGCAGGATCCAGTCACTGGGACCAGAGATTTAATCTTTTGGACTCATGCTGGATCCTATCCTCAGGGAATTCCTCTTCAGCAGAGTGTGCTAGAGCAGAGGTCCCCAACCTTTTGGGCACCAGGGACTGGTTCCGTGGAGAGAGGTTTTTCCGCAGACTGGAGGGTATGTGGTTTTGTGTGCTGCCTGCATCCTGTGGATGGGGCTTTTCTTGTTTGTGCAGACCAGTTGCTGGTATGCTGCAGCCTGGTACTGGTCCATGGACCGGGGTTGGGGACCTCTGTGCTAGAGAGACACATTCTGCTAAAGAGAAGTTCCCTGATGATGTGCACCAGCATGAGTCCAAAAGCTCAGAAGATAACCCTCTCATCCTAGTGACTGACCCAGATTGGATCCTGTAACTTAGAAAACTTCAAGCTCAACTGTCCTGCAAAATTCCCCATCATCAGCTGGCCACGCAGCCTTGCGGACTGTTCTTCCTCTGGTGAAGGAAGAGTCTGCAATCCCTTGAGAAACCATCCTTTGTCCAACCATTCTCACTGAAGTCCAGTTAAAATATTCTTTGCCATTGTTTCTGTCATCTGAAACTTATCAGAACAATTCTGCCACGTCTTCCACATGACATTGCTTCAGATACCAGAAGACAGTGATCCCATCTCTCTCCAATCTTCTCTTCTCCAGGCTAAACCTGGAGGTTTTTCCTTTCAGCTAATTTGCTTGCTCTTAGTTAACTAGGAAGAATAATGTCCCAGATCTCCCCGCTTAAAAAATATTTGGAAAATGCCAAATTAGCACACACCGCTGTTGTGTCCAAGACAATGGTAAGCTTCCCTTGATCCTTACAGACTTTCTTGGAAAATAGCAGGTGGGTGCATGGCATTCTGACATTTTCTGGCAAACATTCTCCTTTGCTCAGAATAAAAAGCCAAGGTAAGCCTGAGGTCTGTGGGGAACATGTTGGAAGTTAAGAGCATTGGGACTCTTTCACCTGATTAATGGATATTTGGAGACCAGCCAGTTCTGGCAGTCATTTCATGAGTGGGCAAGAGAATCCATAATAGGTTTTCAGAATGCCAAAGGTGCCCATCAACCTACAATGTTTTATGTTCTTTTGAAATTTGGGATACTTTCAACTGGTGCAATGGTTAGAATGCAGTACTGTAGGCTGCTCACTGCCAGGAGTTTGATCCTGACCAACTCAAGGTTGACTCAGCTTTCCATCCTTCCCGAGGTCAGTAAAATGAGGACCCAGATTGTTGGGGGGAGGGCAATATGCTGACTCTGTAAACTGCTTAGAGAGGGCTGTAAAGCACTGTGAAGTGGTATCTAAGACTTAGTGCTATTGAAAGACATCCTTCAGACAGAGGACTATTCCTATCAAAACAGAGCACATGGCCACCCTCAGTCAAAGTCTAGTGAGTTGTAATCCTCTTCTCCAGTGTCTTCCCTAAGGAACACTTTCTTGGAATGCCCCTTGGCCAATTCCGGTTTTAAAGCAGGTCATGAGAATCCCTGCAGTTCCAGCTGGAACGTTTTTTCTAAAACTCAAGATTTGAGTGAGCTTGTACAATTTGTCTCCCTTGAGGACAACAGTTGTTGTCCATCCATAGAAGAGACCCACTGGCAGGACTGTCTTGGTCTAATTCTGTCTGCAGGGTGTCGTCAGAAAAGTCAAGATGGCAGCTGGGACGTGTAAGGGACACTTAAAAAGAGCTGTCATGGAGTAGGAACATTAGGTCATCCAGGCAGTTCAAATGGCTATAAAGGTTTATTGAAAGCTTAAGCTTTCTACAAGAATATGAACTACTAACAGTCCAAGAAAATGAGCGATAGATAAGAGTCAGAGGAATTCAAGGAGGGCTGGGCTTAGATCTCTTGTGGGTGCAAAGGGAGACTAGGCTTATGGTGCATTTGACTCCCTCCATCAGGCTCTGATCACACTGCACTCTGATCACACTGTTGTGGCTGCCATCTTGATTTCTGACTTCCCCAATTGACTTTGTTTGTCAGAGGTAGGTGGGAAGGTCACAACTGCAATTACATTTAACATTAAGGTTTTGCAACCGTTATAAACTTGAGCCCCCAAATTGTGGTCCTGTAGCTGTGGGGGTCGTGAAACCATCGTCATGTTGAAGAGTTGTATGTCATTTTTTCCTGAGGCTGTCATAACTTCAAGCCAATGCTTATAAGTTGAGGACTACCTGTACATTCTTAGATGCTACCTTAATAATTCATAGACCCTTGGATAGGACTTGAATTATTAAGTTGCCACCTGTCTTCAACTGAATCTAACTGTAGATTAACCACACATAATATTTTAATTAATACTATCTTATCTATCTTGGTGTTTCTCAGAGGGTAGGCTGAGAGGAGCCAATGTCTACTGTATATTTAATGTGAGGAACTTTGGAATTCCTTGACACTAGGAAATTACATTAGCAAAGTATTTTAAAAATCAGCTGTTATGTTCTCAATACAGGTAGCCCTTGACTTAACAGCCATTCATTTCGTGACCGTTCAAAGTTACAATGGCACTAAAAAAAAGTCACTTATGACTATTTTTTCACTCTTATGATGTTGCAGCATCCCTGTGGTCACATGATCAAAATTCAGACACTTGGCACATATTTATGACCATTGCAACTTAACCACTGTGGGAAGGAACCTTGTAAAATGGGCTAAACCGTCTCACTTAGCAACAAAAATTTTGGGCTCAGTTGTGTGGTTGTACGTCAAGGACCATTGGGATTGATGACCCTTCTCATCCAAGAAGCTTCTTCAGTTCTGACAGAATTGTGGAGAATTCAGTCAGAACTGAAGAAGCTTCTTGGATGAGAAGTGAAATGTCTTCACTTGCGTTTTGAGAAAGCACTTTTGGGGCAACTGTGACTGAGAATCTCCATAGACAATATTAGTATGCATGAGAGGAGAAGGGAAGACATTCAGATATATATAATCAGTACCAAGCTACTCAAAATTCTTCTAAAAAACCAACAACACCCCACTCTCTCTCTGATTAGGAACGTTTAATGTTGCAGATCTATTAGCAAAGCTGAGTTAATTTTCTACAACCGAAACTTCCGGCCCAAAAGTTCCGAGGTTATATACACTCATATTGGAATGTTTGATTTTAAAGAATCATAAACCAGCTCTAAACATTTAGACTGAGTCAGACTTTTCGCTGCACAGATAACTATTAATAGATGCCTCCCACGTATTCCTTTATCCATGAGCACCAGAGCGTCCTTTGCGTGGTTAAACTTTAATTTTGTAAACTTGAGATAATTTAGGATGGAGATTGTTAATAAGCTTTCTGATGAACTCTGAAGAGGAATTTCTGCCTATGAAATATAATGCTGATCTCACTTTTGCATCTGAGAGGCAGGCTTTGAAAAAAACAAACAAACCAGCATTTTTTTTTTAACCAGTAGCAACCAAGTGGAAATAATAGCAATAATAATGTTACTGTTGCTAGTGCTGTGGTTACCTTAGTTGCACTTTATAAAGGACAGCTAAAAAGCAGCCACAATGCAAAATACTAATAATACAGCCAGGCAGAACAAAATGTAGAATATTATGTATCTATGTTTATCAGGTTATTGTACACTGCCTAGCATTGCTTTTTGTGAGATGGACTGCTATACAAATGTGATACATACATACATACATACATACCAGCAACAGCAGAGGTAGGTTTAAGGACACCTTC
The DNA here is from genome assembly GCA_024449315.1 of Daboia siamensis. NCBI lineage: Eukaryota > Metazoa > Chordata > Lepidosauria > Squamata > Viperidae > Daboia > Daboia siamensis. Next base: position 248,857 of record JAKJMR010000267.1, read on the forward strand.
AAGGATGTTTGATTGTCAGGCCCAAAGCCACAAATGACTCCTTGAAATTCTTCCAAGTTGAGTTCTTTATTGTTTCACACTACAGGCAAAAATCCTACCAGACGGAAGACTTGACTCATCTCTATCTACAGTGCAAGTAGTCCTTGACTTATGACCACAATGGAGGCCAAAATTTCTACCGCTAAGCAAGGCAGTTGAGTTTTGCTCTATTGTACGATCTTTATTGCCACATTTCTGAAGCAAATGACTGCATCTGTTAAGTGAACCATGCCGTCCTTAAGCGAATCTGGCTTCCCCCATTGACTTTGCTTGTCAGAAGCCACCTGGGAAAGTTACAAATGGTGATCACGGGACATGCAATTGTCATAAAAAACATGCCAGTTGGCAACCGCCCAAATTTTGATCATGTGACCACGAGGATGTTGCAGTGGTCATAAGCAGGGGTGGGCAACCTTGGCTCTTTTATGACTCGTGGACTGGCTGAGGAATTCTGGGAGTTGAAGCCCAGGAGTCATAAAAGAGCCAAGGTTGCCCACCCCTGGTCATAAGTCTGAAAACCAGTCATAAGTCTTTTTTTTCCTTGTCAGTTGTAACTTTGAATGGTCACTAAATGAATAGTTATAGGTCAAGGACCACCTGTATACTTTGTGAACTATTAGGGAGGGGTTGTCTTCAACCTGTTTCTCTCAAACATGAAATCTGGGCTAAATTGCCTCTTCCTCCTCTAGAATGCAGCCCCCCCCCTACTTTTGAGGATCTACCTCCTCCCCCCATTCTATCACCTTGACTCCTCTAAGAAGAAAATATTTACCACAGTTCATTTAGGGATCACTCAGAGTTACAACCGCACTGAGAAATGTGACATGGGCTTTTTTTCATAGTTAACGACCTTTATAGCATCCCCATGATTATGCGATCCACATTCAGACACTTGGCAACTGGTTCATATTTATGACGGTCACAGTGTCCTGGTGCCATGGGCCCCCCTTTTGCAACCTTCTGATGAGCAAACTCAATGGCGAAGCCAGATTCACTTAACAACTGGATTACTAATTTATCAGCTGCTGAGATTCCCTTAACGACTGAGGCAAGGAAGATAAGATAGGATAGGATAGGATAGGATAGGATAAGATTAGGGTAGGATAGGATATAGGATAGGATAGGATAGGATAGGATAGGATGAAATAACCTTTATTGTCATTTTTTTTTACTGTGGGCACAACAGCACACATGAAAAATGAAATTTAGTTGCCTGCTCTCAAAGTGGAACACATACATGACACACACCTAACCATACTATATACACATATGTATAGACCCACACCCCTACATATAAATAACAAATAAATATTAAATACTGTCCATCTTGAATATATAACAGAAGGAGGAAGCCTGAGAGTTTACAAGGTTAATGCTGTATGGAATGAAACTGGCTGAATCTGGATGTTCTGCTGCGGATACCACGAAGCCTCCTCCCATAAGGTAACAAGGAAAACAGGTTGTGAAGAGGATGTGTAATGTCCCAGATACTCCCTTCACCAATGTCTCAACAACAGAAACTTTGGGCTCAATTGTGGTCATACGCTGAGGACTACCTGTAGTTCCAGCTATGGCATCATCATCAAGAAGGCTCTGATGTGGATAATACTGACCCTCCCCAGCAAAAAAATACCCATTCTTAAAAAAAAAAGCCTGTCTCTAATATAAATCTCTCCCAACTTATCATAGTTCATTTAGTGACCGTTCCAAGTTACGATGATACTGAAAAAAGTGACAACCGTCCTTCACATTTACAACCATTGCAGCATCCCCGTGATCACGTGATCAAAATTCATATGCTTGGCAACTGGTTCATATCTTTGACAGTCGTAGCATCCGTGGGTCATGTACCTTTTGCGACCTTTGGAGAAGCAAAATCAATGGGGAAGCCAGATTCACTTAACGACCACGCTACTAACAACTGCACTGACTCACTTATCAACTGCAGCCTGAAAGTTCCTAAAATGGGGCAAAACTCACTTAACAAAAGTCTGGCTTAGCAACAGAAATTAACCAGTTGTGGTCGTAAGTCAAGGACTACTTGCAGTCCCTTCTCATAAGTGCACTTCTGATGCAGGTGAACTTGGAAACATCCACCAATTTATTGGGGCTTATGGGCAGGCAATCAGGTGTGATGCTGACTTACCTGAGACTGGACCAATGGAATAGAAAACAAGTGGGAGAAAAGCGTTTATAGCTAAAGTGTTCAAAGAGGAGTTTCAACACAAATTGCTCATTTTGGGGGGCTGTCAAGCCATCAGGACATCCATTAGATCAGAGGTCCCCAACCTTTTGGGCACCGGGAACCGGTTCCATGGAGAGAGGTTTTTCCCGTGGACCGGAGAGAGTGTGGTTTTATCTGCTGACTGCATCCTGTGGATGGGGCTTTCCCTGTTTGTGCGGACCAGTTGCTGGCATGCCGCGGCCCAGTAATAATAATTAATGATGATGATGATGATGATGATGATGATGATGATGATGATGTTGGAAGGGATTTTGGAGGTCATCTAGTCCAACCCCCTGCTCAGGCAGGAAACCGTATACCATTTTGGACAAATGGCTGTCCAGTCTCTTCTTCAAAACCTCCAGTGTTGGAGCATTCACCACTTCTGAGGCAGGTTGTTCCACTGGTTAATTGTCCTAACTGTCAGGAATTTTCTCCTTAGTTCTAGGTTGCTTCTCTCTTTGGTTAGTTTCCCTCCGCTGCTTCTTGTCCTGCCTTCGGGTGCTTTGGAGAATAGCTTGACTCGCTCTTCTTTGTGGCAGCCCCTGAGATATTGGAACACTGCTATCCTGTCACCCCTGGTAGGCAACCTCGGCTCTTTTATGACTCGTGGACTTCAACTGCCAGAATTCCTGAGCCAGCTGGCTCAGGAATTCTGGCAGTTGAAGTCCACGAGTCATAAAAGAGCCATGGTTGCCTACTCCTGAACTACACACCCAGTTCCAGCAACCGTTTCTTATATGTTTTAGCCTCCAGTCCCCTGATCATATTTGTTGCTCTTCTCTGTACTCTTTCTAGAGTCTCGACATCTTTTTTACATCATGGTGACCAAAACTGGATGCAGTATTCCAAGTGTGCCCTTACCAAGGCATTGTAAAGTAGTATTAATAAAGTGGTACCGATCCACAGACTGGGGTGGTGGGGGTGGTTGGGAACCCCTGCCTTAGGTGGCCTTGTCTTCATTATTAGGCAAGTATCTCTGCCTGTGCCAAGCTCGTTGGAGTCAAGCCACTGCACTTTGGACTGAGTTTTCAAGGGAAGCTTGGCTTGCACAGAACGGCCCACTCCGTTTTTCTTCCTTCTTCATTCAGGACCTGAGTCTTGAGTTCTCACAACACCCCTCCCAGGCCAGCCCTTGACCCAACTGCTCCATTTACACAACTGGCAAACGTTGGTTCCTGCTTTGGCTAAAGTTTACCCAATGGGGTGCATGCAGATTTCTCAAGGTGCGAAGCCCCAAACGGCTTCCTTCGGGGGTGGGGGAGAAGCCAGCCGGCGTGGATGCCTGCCGTCCCCGTGTGCGTTGCGTGCACGCTGGGTGCACAGCCCTGACTATTGTCCTTTGTTCCCACGTCTCTCTCCCACAGGTACTCTGCGCGCGGCCCAGGGTGAACTTTCAGCCCGCTCCCTGTCTCGCCTTGGAAAGAGCTCTTCCTCCTTGGCAGCCTTCCCAAACTGAAAGGTTAACAGCCTTCATTCAAGAGGTGGCCTTTCTCCCTCCCCCCCCCCACCCGCGCCCCCCATCCCCCTCCTCTCGGGGCTGCACAGATAGACTGTGTGTTTCTAGCCAATCCCTCCCTCCTACCCCTCCCTGCCCCTCTCCCGCCGCCCGCGAAGGCTCCGAGATGCCAACATTGTCAAGCCGAATCCAGGTGCTGAGCTTGTAAGGCCGTGCAAAACAATACCGGCAACTCTCGCCTGTGACTGGGCCTTTTTCAGGCTGGCGTCAGCGAGTCTGCCTCGTTCTCGGGGCTCGGCATAATTAGCGAGCGAGCCAGGCAGACCCTCGCCGGCAGCTTTCACTGAAGCCTTTGCGCCCAGCGATCCGTCTCTCTTCTCCCCCCCCCTCCGCCCGCCCGCCCCGCCAACTCCAGTTTCCCAAACCCTGCCCCCCCCCCCAACAAAAGAGGCATTATTTTGTAACAACAGATTAAAGAGATTTGGGGAGGGGGAGAGGAGAAGAGCCATCTCTGTGGGGAGGGGCGCTGGGAAGAGGGGAGGGGGGTCTTTAAAGCTGAGGCGGGAGAAGCCGGAGGATGGAGCAACGTGGTCCAGCCACCTTGTGTTGCTTGGAATGTGTAAGAAATGTGCAGGGAACGAGGTTGTGGTCTACCTCTGTGTGTGTATGCGTGTTTGTATCTGTGTGTGCTATACAGGGCTGGGGAAGGGAGCCTGCCTACAAGCAGATGGGTTGGGGTTCTCCACTGGGGCCTGGAAGGGGGTTTAACTAAAAGATACAAAGAAGGATTGCAGGAACTGGGTATACCTAGTCTAGTGAAAAGAAGAGCCAGGGGTGACATAACAGTACTCTTGCAATTCTTGAAGGGCTGCCACAAGGAAGAGGCGGGGCAGGGTGGGGTGGGGTGTCAACTTATTTTCCAAAGTACCAAAGGGTGGGAGAAGAGACAATGGATGGAAACTAAGCAAGGAGAGAAGCAACCTGGAATTAAGGAGAAAATTCCTAAACAGCGAGAACAATTAACCAGTGGAACAAATTGTCTTCGGAAGTTGTCGGTACCCCATCTCTGGAGGCATGTAAGAAGAAACTGGACGGCCATCTGTCTGACCTGGTATAGAGTCTCCTGCTTGAGCAGGGGATTGAACTAGATGACCTCCAAGGTCCCTTCCAACTCCTTTCTGTTTCTTGTACCCTCATATCACTTCCTTGAGCCTGATGCCCAGCAAGGCATTCTTGCACCTGCAAAAGAAGAGCCTCGGGTACTATATATAAATGCAGGGGTGAGAGGAATGGGAACCCAGCAGGTGACCGACGACCTCTCGTTGACCTAGAATGATCTTGAGAAAGATATTTAGATGAGCATTTGGACCAGTCTTTCTCAAGCGGTGGCTCAGTGGGTTAAGACGCTGAGCTTGTCGATCAGAAGGTCGGCAGTTTGGCGGGTCGAATCCCGAGTGCCGCGTAGCAGAGTGAGCGCCTGTTACTTGTCCCAGCTTCTGCCAACCTAGCAGTTCGAAAGCACGTAAAAATGTAAGTAGAAAAATAGGGACCACTACGGTGGGAAGGTAACAGCGTTCCGTGCGCCTTTGGTGTCTAGTCATGCCGGCCACATGACCACGGAGACATCCTCGGACAAGCGCTGGCTCTTCGGCTTTGAAACGGAGATGAGCACCGGCCCCTAGAGTCGGAAACGACTAGCACGCATGTGCGGGGCAACCTTTACCTTTACTTACCTTCTCAAGCTAAGCAACTTTTAAGACAGGTGAACTTCAACTCCCAGAATTCCACTTCCAGTTGAAGCCCACCTGAGTTGCTAAGCTTGAGAAACACTGACGGACAGAAGATCAGTGGAGAACTCTAGAAATGAAATCTGGACTCTAGAAATGAAATCTCAACATTAACTGCATATTGAGCCACTTGAAAATTCTGGGAGTTGAAGTCCATATATTTTAAAGTTGCTAAGGTTGGAAAACACTGTGCAGGCAGCCATTGACTTATAACCATTCATTTAGTGACAGTTCAATGTTGGAACGGCACTGAAAAAAGTGACCTGTGGCTGTTTTTTACACTTACAAACATTGCAGCATCCCCCGTGATCAAAATTTGGACGCTTGGCAACTGGTTCATATTTATGATGGTTGCAGCGCCCTTGTGGTCACGTGATCAGTATTCAGATGCTTGGCAACTGGCTTGTATTTATGACGATTGCAGTGCCCCGGGGTCATGTGATCACTTTTTCTGACCTTCTGACCAGCAAAGTCATTGGGGAAAGCAGATTCACTTAACAACCATACTACTAACTTTACAACTGCAATGATTCACTTAAAAAGTGGTAAGAAAGGTCGTAAAATGGGGCAAAACTCACTTAACAACTATCTTGCTTAGCAGTGGAAATTTTGGGGCTCAGTAGTGGTCGTAAATCAAGGACCATCTGTAGCAATGCATGAAAACCCTAAAGATGCAGGACTGAAAATGAAAGTGGTCCCAGGCTGGAGTTATTTAGTTAAGGAAAACCCATTCAGTTTTTATTTCTCCCCAACTGAATGCATGTATCCCAACCTCATAACTTTGCCTGCTATGAGCATTCTTCTCCTCCAGTAAATCTAGGCATGCTTGATTTAGGTCACAGCATTATTCTACTATATTATTTTCCCCACCTACATCATTTTACAGCAGGGGTGAATCAGGCAGTGGGGCAGAGCAAGGTCAGGTTAGGCATGTTTTCGGTTGTTGCTTGAGAGAAATTCCAGGCTGAGGTGCTCTTCCCCTCCCCCCCCCAATCTGTGGCTTGTGTGATGTCAGAACTGACTTTGAACCTGGGATGTACATGCAACAGAATGAGCCTCAGAAGTGATAGAAATGAATAAGGATGGGCCATCTACTCTTATTGTTGTTGTTGTTAGTTGCGGTCCCATCGTGACCCCATGGACAGCATTATAAGAGAAAAAATGGAGAAGATAGGAAAATAGAAGAGAAAGAAAGAGAAAGAAAGAAAGAAAGAAAGAAAGAAAGAAAGAAAGAAAGAAAGAAAGAAAAAGAAAGAAAGAAAGTTAAAAAAGAGAAGGAAGGAAGGAAGGAAGGAAGGAAGGAAGAGATTTCCAATATTCTTTACAGCAGTTACAACATAGTTAACTCTATTTTCTCCCTTCCAAATTGCTCAATGGGGTAGCTAGTTTTAAAAGGAGTCTTTTCATTCAAAAGCCCTTACTGGTAATAAACTAACATATCAGGGTTCAGTATAATAATTGTCTTGATGTATTTTATTTTCTACCAACAATTCCTGCCCTTGCCACTAGATGTGTGGCCCAATTCAGGATTTTACACCTCCTTGGACCACCTCTTTCTGAATGGGTCAAATACTTCTCAAAGTTCGCTCTCTCCTTCTTCCTATGTACTGGAGGCCCAGCTGATCTCTGCAGCTGAAATCAGAAACAGCAGCCTTTCTTTCAAAAGGGCTAAAGCAGAATCAGAGGAAAGGGAAGGAACGTCAGCAGCTGTGGGACAATCTGGCTTTTTATAACCAAACTCTCAACTGCCTGAGACCGAATGTGAAGTTCCTAAAGGGCCAAGGCACAAGGGTGTCAGATGGGGCAGGATGTGAAACACTGTGTGCCGCAGATTGCTGGCGCCAGGGAGGTGATTCACCGCAAGCCTGCATCTCAAGGTTCAGATTGGATGTCAGGCTGCATCAAGGAATTTTTTTGGGGGGTGGGGTGGGGGGAAATGCATTTCAACGAAGGAACCTATCACCATTGGGATATACAGAGGCAGATAGATTCTTTCATACTCATGAGGTTTTTTAAAAAATATATATATATATTTTACAGCCTTGTTCTCCTTGGTTAGCCAAAGAAGACAAGGGAGAAGAAGAGATGGGGAGTGGAGGGGGGGGAGAGGAAGAGGAGGAGGAGGAGAGGATGCTGAGCAAATGTTAGCAGCTGGTGGCCAGTTTTTCCCCAATGTCTGTTTTTTGGGACACCCTGACAGCTGTTTCCTGTAGCTTGCTATCTCATGGGCTCATCTTGAAGGGATGTGGTACCGGCACACACACACCCCCATTTGAGTCCCCCTGCACAGTCTGTTTCCTGCACCGGGACACTGCCCTGCGCCTTCTTTCTCACGACCTGCCTGGAGGTCAGCTGGACTCCTCAAAAGGGCTCCAGTAAGCCAGCCCAGTAACCCATCAAGTAAAAATAATCCTTGTTCCCCGTTGCACCCCTCCCAGGGCTTTGTTCTCTTTTTTTTTTTTTTTGGCTATCTTGCTGACCTGAATTCTCTCACAAGATGGCCTGTGCACCTATTTTTACATCCCATCTTCATGGGAGTCCCCAGTTCCAGTTTTACTAAATGAGCAAGTATCTTTGAATGACACGGTGCCTTTAATTTACATCAGGAGACTCCAAGCTTGGCAATTTTAAGATTTGTGAACTTCCTGGGAGTTGAAGCTTGGCAATTTTAAGATTTGTGAACTTTCTGGGAGTTGAAGTCCACAAGTCTTTAAAGTTGCCAAGTTTGAAGATCCCCAATTTACAATACTGAAACAAAGTCTACCATTAGTATTTCAATGTACCAAAGCCTGCCAATCATCTTATCCCTGCCTTGGATGCACTTTGCCAATTTCCAATATGTCTCCAGGAGAAACTCAAAGGGCTGGTTTTGAATCCACACGTAGTCCTTGACTTATAACCATTCGTTTACTGACTGTTCAAAGTTACATCAGCACTGTAAAAAAGACGACTCATATGATCGATTTTCACGCTTGCAAGCACTGCAGCATCCCTATGGCCATGTGATCAAAATTCAGGTGCTTGGCAACTGGCATGTACTGTATTTATGAGAGTTGCACTGTCCTGGGGTCAGGAGATCACCCTGTGTGACGTTCCCAGCTGGCTTTCGACAAGGAAAGTCAAGGGGGGAAGCTAGATTTGCTCAATGACAGCGGGATTCACTTAACAACTGTGGCAAAAAGGTCATAAAATGGGGCATGATTCATTTAACGACTATCTTGTTTAATAACAGAAATTGTGCCCTCAATTTTGCTTCTGATTCGAGGAATGTCTGCAAGAAGGAATTTCCTGACAATGGAATAGCTTAGCGCTCAGTGTGGTGGGTGCTCCATTGCTGGAGTTTTTCAAGAAAAGATTGCACAACCGTTTGTCTGAGGTGGTACAAAGACCCCTACAATGGACAGAGGGTTGGACTACAAGACCTCCAAGGTCCCTCCTAACCTCTCTGATAATTCTTCACTGTCAATTAAGGGCTGAAAAGTCATTTGGTCAACTGACTGCTTTAATTCCTTAAAAGTGTGAGTCAAATGAAAAAGATGCAATCCATCAACAGTTGGATGGTTTAAAAAAAGGGAAAATATATGCTGCGGCACATGGACTAACCCGAGCCTTGCCAGTTAGAGGAAATGTTTTACAACAGTGATTCTCAAAAGTGGCAACTTTTAAGATGTCTGGACTTCAACTCCCAGAATTCCCCAGCCAGCTAGGCTGGCTGGGGAATTCTGGGCATTGAAGTCCAGATAATGTTAAAGTTGCTAAGGTTGAGAAACACTGCTTTGCGTGGTTCGTGAAGTTGAAGGGTGTGTGTGTGTGGAGTTTTAGCCACAAGAACTGCCAATCACACAATCTTTGAAATGCACATCAAATATGAATGGACAACACTGCACAGCACAGACTGAAGAATGTGACTGCCCTTACTGTAGCAGCAAGATTAAGGCAGCCTGATTTCCTGCTGGCTCTGGAATAGGAGCTGTGTGGATTCTCTTTTTGTACTGAGTAGTTTACACTATCAAGTCAGCATAGTATAAGCAGCTTTCACAATGTCCTGATGGATACCGTATTAGAGGTACTCAAAAGCCTTGCAGAAAAGAAAGAAGAATGGCTAGCCAGCCGTTGGTCCCTGTTCTCAAACTGGCTTTGTCCTGTGGAAGGAAGGGAACCAGTGTAAGAATACAGCCAAGATAGTTGAGTCCAAAATTTCTGTGGCTAAGCGAGACATTTGTTAACTGAGTTTGTTAACTCAGACATTTGTTAACTTTGAACAAGTCACCAATCAAACTCTTGTAAGTCAAGGATAGTAACTGATCGTAAAAGGAATATCAGCCTGTCATGTGATGTCGCTGCAAAAAAGCCAAATGCAGTTCTAGAATGCATTGACAGAAATAGAACTGCCAAATCATGAGAAGCAGCCATTTCGTTTTATTCAGCTGATTCGGCGTATTTTCACTTTATAATTGGTTGAAATTACATTTTTTCAAGAGTGGTTTTATACTGCATACTAAGCCAAAGACTAAATAACCATATAAGGCTTTCATGCAATGTGTGAATCAAATCTATGAGTAAACTGTAATTTTTAAGGTGCTTTATTTCACAAAGACTGGCATTGTAACAATTATTTCAGATGAGTGGTTTGTTGGCTTAAATGGGGAATACATAAATTGTTGGATATTCCTGTCTTGCAGAGATAATAATTCAGATGGACAGGACATCCCTAGGAGTTTCTGGCTGATTCCTCTCACCTCATCTCCTAAAACCTGGGAAAGCTGATAAGGAAGAATAGTCCAGATAGTAATTGAATTATAAAAGGGATCTGACCATCTTAATCTGTTGCCTGTCACTCCCCCACCCTCCCAACCTTAGTTACCGGGTTTTTTTACAAAATGAGAGGCATATTGTATTTTAGCTAAAATGAAGCTGAGGAAATTGATGGTGAGAGCTTAGGATATCATAAGTATCATTTATCTCCCTCCCCTTCTCATTGAAATATTGATCTCATTGCCTATTAATAAAAACAGTGCGAGAGTCTAACCAGGATAGGAATATGCAGCATGTATCTTCAACCAACAGAATGTGGAATGATCTAGGATGTTCTAGGATAGGGGTAGACAACCTCGGCTCTTTTATGACTCATGGACTTCAACTCCCAGAATTCCTGAGTCAGCACTGACTCAGGAATTCTGGGAGTTGAAGTCCATGAGTCATAAAAGAGCCGAGGTTGCCTACCCGTGATCTAGGATGAAAGTCTGCCTTTCCACCTTCACCTTGTCTGTGAAATGGGAATAAGAGATAGTTTGATCTAGTGGCTAAGGCACCAGAAACCAGGAGACTGTGAGTTCTAGTCCTGCCTTGGGCATGAAAGCCGGCTGGGTGATATGGAAACTGAGTCCTACTCCTGCCATAGGCATGAAAGCTAGCTGGGTGACTTGGGCCAATGACCAGGAGACTGTGAGTTCTAGTCCTGCCTTAGGCATGAAAGCCAGCTGGGTGACTTTGGGCCACTCCTTTTCTCTCAGCCCAGCCCACCTCACAAGGTTATTGTGGGGGAAATAGGAAGAGGAAAGAGTACTAGCGTAGGTAAGTTCATTGCCTTATTTATAAAAAATAATAAAGGGGATAAAGGCAGGATAAAAAAAAGCCTAAAAAAATAATAACCAGCATATTTCTCATACTGATTGTCAAGACAGCCTAAATAAACACTCAGGGTGTCCCATAGACATATTTAAGGGGGAAATCCTGTTTCTTCTGCACGTGCAATGTAGGAATGTGTGAGTGGATATATGAGAGAGAGAGAGAGAGAGAGAGATCTCAAAATCCACCTCCATTAGCTTACCTAGCCTTGCCCCATATGCTGTGCTCAGTCCTTGCCCCAGACTTGCCAGTACAAAGCCGATAAAATAGCTCTGTAGGTTGAGTGCCATCTGCACAGGAAAAGAGAAAAAGTGGCATGCTCACTTTGGGGTTGTGGGGGGGACGAGACCGGAGAAAGTAAAGAATGGTGCGTTCATTTAGGCTGCTCCAAGCAGCTCTTAAATATACCCACTTATCTGAATATGGTGCATGACTGTAGCTGCTTTGCAGATATTCATTGTGGATCAGCAAGTGGCATTTCCAGGGTCAAATCTGGTCTCTGAAAGATGGCAATGGACAGAATATAGATGGGAAATGCAGGGAGGAGGAATTTGATGAGGTTCAAGGAACTGAAATAGACCTTCAAGCAGTGAGCAGGCCCAGGTCTTCTTCCAAAGCACCAGAAGGCAAGACAGGAAGCAATGGATGGAGAAAAGCAACTTACGGTAGAATTAAGGAGAAATTTCCAGACAATAAGAATGCTCAGCCAGTGGAATGGCATGCCTCCAGCAGTTGTGGGTGCTTCATCCCTGGAGGCTGCTAAGAGGAGACTGGATAGCCATATATCTAAAATTATATAGGGTCTCCTGCTTGAGCAGGGGGTTGGGCTAGAAGACCACCAAGGTCTCTTCCAACTCTTATTCTTCTGTTATTCCTCCAGAGCAGAATTGCTGCTCAGCCACAAAACACAGATTGCGTTCCCAAAGCGCGCTAACATGTAATACCAAAATCAGGAGTGTTGAATTTTCATAGCGTGCTATGCACCAATGAATAAACTACATTAATTATGATCAGCATAATGGCCGCCTGAGTGTTGCCACACATTCAATCGCAATTTATCCAACCGCAGTTTAGCTTAGTGTGGTGTGAATCCAGACCTTGTCTCTTGAGCAATGTTAGCTCCCAAAGTTGTGGGAAAACAGGATAAGCCTCTGGCTGCCTTTGACCTGCTCAGAAGGAGGAAAAAAAATACAGATGTTTGAAAGGCCGCAAGGCAGGACATCTGAGCAGATTCTATCCCTTCATGGCTTTCTTGAAATGCTGGCTTAAGCTTTTGAAAGCTTCTTTGCAAGCCTGGTTTGGAGAACAAGGTCAAGGAGAGAAATAATTGGTTAGTTAGCAGGAATGCTGGGAGTTGAAGTCCACGCATCTTCAAGTTGGCAAGGTTGAGAAACACAACTGTACACTCTCTGTCCTTGTCTGAGGACTTCCCTATGGAAATCTGCCTAGGGCCTTCTCTTTTAATCTTCTCATTCTCATGTGCATTCTTGTGTTTAGAATGATATGCATATTAAATGGCCCATCCATCTGCAGGGGGTTGCAAAGGCTGTTCAAAAGATAAAGCCTAAATTTAGCCTGATCGCCCTCCATTGTGTGTGTCCATATATATGGTTTTGGTGTCAGCTGAATGAGAAAATACCCAGTGCCTTGCAGGTGTTTGCCTCAGTCTATTTCCAGCCCTTGCCTGAGGTCACACACAGGTGCTGGACCATTGGTGACTCAGAACAAGTCACTGAAGTACCTCCTTCTCCTCACCCCATATCCTCTGGGGAGCTAGCAGCTTTACCAGAGCAGCCAGGCCATGGGCAGGAAAAGGGCGCTGAGGAGAGTTTTTGTAAGAGGCCCCGGGCAAATATCTAAGGGGGTGCTACAAAGAAGAGGAGGGTCAAACTATTCTCCAACTCTGTTATTCCTTTCTATTCAGGCTTAGGCAGATTTAGGTTTTTAATATATTTTTTTTCCCCTTGATGCTGCAGTTTCTTGCCTTCTGGTTGACACATTCTGAAGTCCTTCTCACATTTTTCCAGGTTTGGGGTCAGAAAAGGCCCATTGTGTCCCCGAGAATTTGGCAGCTGTGGGAAAAGAACAACTGCGTCCAAAACACTTTCTTAGCCTGTGTTCATGGCCTACACCAGTATTTCTCAACCTTGACAACTTGAAGATGCGTTGACGTCTTCCAAGGGAAGGGAATTTTGAGAAGTGAAGTCCACATATCTTCAAGCTTTGCCGAGCCGTGTGAATTCTGGGAGTTAAAATCACCTATCTCCAAGTTGCCAGGATTGAGAAACATAGGCTTAACCTATTTCTGTAGTAGGCTGTTTGGGAATTATCCCATCAAAAACCTGGATCTAAATCTCCAATAAGAATGAAAGAATCTGCCTGTCAGTTTTGTTACCTCCCACAGTTCAGACCCCTGAAAAAGGGGGTCTCTCTTAACTCTTGATATCACTTTAAGGAGCTTCATTTGCCTACAGCCTCCTACTGCATTCCTGCAGCACTGCAGACAAAATACCATCTTCTGTTGTGTTCATGGAGATGCAGTCAGTCTGAAAGATGATTTCTGGGTATGTTCCAGCCTTTTCCTACTGGAAAAATGCTTAAAAATGCTCCACATTTTATCCATATTTTTTTTTTGCATGGGGAACTATTCTGGTAATAGGCTGGCCCACAGAGTTGGGACAGAAAAACATACAGTTTGCACAAAAAGTATATTACAAGTTTTATCAACATTAACTGATAATGTGTTGTTTAATGTTCATGCAGTAAACACTGTTTGCAGATCTTACTGTCACCCTTGTGATTAGTGGCCACCAGCTACCAATGGGTGCAGATATTAGTTATGCCTAGTCTAGAGAAGAAAGGACGAGGGGTGACATAGTAACAGTCTTCCAATATTTGAGGGGCTGCCACAAAAAAGAGGGGGTCAATCTATTTTCCAAATCACTTGAGGGCAGGACAAGGAGTAACTGATGGAAACTTATCAAAGAGAGAAACAACCTTGAACTATGAAGAAATTTCCTGACAGTGAGAACAATTAATCAGTGGAACAGCTTGTCTCTGGAAGCTGGGAGTGCTCCATAACTGGGGTTTTTAAAGGAGAGATTGTTTGTGTACAATCTTCTGCTTGAGCAAGGCAAGGGGTTGTGTTAGAAGACTTCCAAGGTCCCTTCCAACTCAAGTTACTGTGCTTTAAGAGGAAGTAAGATACATTAGCAACAAGAACAACAGCACAAGTTGGTTAAAAAGGGGTTGTGGCTATTATTCCAGTTCAGAGACAGCGTACCTTTATATTCTAATCACTGGGAAGCAACAGTGAAGGAAGATTATTGATTTTGTGCCATGTTGGTAACCTAACTAAAAACATGGGCAGTGAGAGAGAAGGAGGTTTGATCCCTGGTTTTGTTTTGTTTTTTTTGTTTTTTTTTTTGCTCCTTACCAAGAAGGTCCTAAGAAGGTGATAATAAAGGGATACATTAAAAGCATGCTTGTAAATCTTCTGTAGAGACGCGGTGGCTCAGTGGATTAGGACGCTGAGCTTGTCGATCAGAAGGTCGGCAGTTTGGCGGGTCAAATCCCGAGTGCCGCATAACAGAGTGAGCACCTGTTACTCGTCCCAGCTTCTGCCAACCTAGCAGTTCGAAAGCACGTAAAAATGCAAGTAGAAAAATAGGGACGACTACGGTGGGAAGGTAACAGCGTTCTGTGCGCCTTTGGCGTCTAGTCATGCCAGCCACATGACCACGGAGACGTCCTTGGACAAGCGCTGGCTCTTCGGCTTTGAAATGGAGATGAGCACCAGCCCCTAGAGTCGGAAGCGACTCAAGGGGGAACCTTTACCTTTACCTTAAATCTTCTGTAAGGAAGAAGGACTTGATGGGGTTGAGACTACAGAGTTCTGAATTGAAATGGATATTCTGAAGGTTCTTGCTACATTCTCTCTAATGAAACTTCAGTGGAACACCAGAAATCCAAAGATTGCCGAAGGATCTAGTGGCCAAGTTTTCTTTGTACTTGAAATTCTGATTAGGTTTAATTGTTAGCTAAAGGTCTCAGGGAAGAGCTATTACGCGTAGACCTCAAATCAGAGTCACATGTTTAGTGACCATTCAAACTTACAACAGCACTGAAAAAAGTGAGTTGTTATGATTTTTCATATTTTTGACCATGGCAGCCTCCCCAATGGTCACGTGATCAAAATTGAGACGCTTGGCTCATATTGATGACAGTTGCCGTGTCCAGTGGTGGGATTCAAATATGGGAACAACCAGTTCTCTGTGTGGATGCCACTTCCGGAAGTTCGTTCTGGGCCTGGGCAACAAAAAATTAGCTACCGGTTCTGCCAAATTGGTGCAAACTGGCTGAATCCCACCACTGACTAGAACTCACAGTCTCCTGGTGATTGGACCAAAGTCACCCAGCTGACTTTCATGCCTAGGACGGGACTAGAATCAGTGGTGGGATTCTAATATGGGAACAACCGGTTCTCTGTGTGGATGCCGCTTCTGGAAGTCCGTTCTGGGCCTGGGCAACAAAAAATTCGCCACCGGTTCTCTCCAAGTAGTGTGAACCAGCTGAATCCCACCACTGGCCGTGTCCCAGGGTCATGTGATCACCTTTTGTGACCTTCTGACAAGCAAAGTGGGGAAACTAGATTGACTTAACAACTGTGTTACTAGCTTAACAGCTGCAGTGATTCACTTAACAACTGTGGCAAGAAAGGTCGCAAAATGGGGCAAAACTCAATAACTTAGCTACAGAACCTTTGGGTTCAATTGTGGTCATAAGTCAAGGATTAACTGTATTGGAATTTCTTTTTGAGTTATGGAAAGGCTGCTTGTTGGAACAAAGGAAGTGGGTCCTTTCAATCTGCCATGGTCTGTTTTAGAGGAATTAGCAGCTGCAATCCAGAACTAAGAAGGCTTTTCTGCAAATGCCCAGGATCTTTTTTATTATGTATGCAGAATAGATGTTATAGCATTGAACTACACCCAATCATATTACAAACACCTTCAGTGGAAACTTTTATGAATGTGCTTAGAGTTCAAAGGGATCCCAGTGAAGATTTACAACGTTCTTATCTTAGTCAAGTTAAGGTGCTCCTTTATTTGGTAACGGCTATGAGATTTATTGGCCATTGTGTATGTCCCACAATGCCCCTAGGCTCATATGATGATATTTCAAAGCATTCTGTGCAATATAAAAAGGAGCTCAGCAGACAACTGAGCGGCACAATACTGATTTATTTTTAAAAGTACAGGAAGTCCTTGACTTATGACTAAAATTGAGACTGACATTCCTAAGTTGCTAAGTGAAACATTCGTTAAGTAAATTTTGCCCCAT
Organism: Daboia siamensis; assembly: GCA_024449315.1. NCBI lineage: Eukaryota > Metazoa > Chordata > Lepidosauria > Squamata > Viperidae > Daboia > Daboia siamensis. The sequence continues at coordinate 265,334 of JAKJMR010000267.1, forward strand.
TTTACAACCTCTCTTGCCACCGTTAAGTGAATTGCTGCACTTGTTAAGTTAGTATAATGCTTGTTAAGGGAATCTGATTCCTCGTTGATTTTGCTTGTAAGGAGGTTGCAAAAGGGGATCATGTCATCCCCGGACACTGCAAGGGTCATAAACATGAACATTTGTCCGAATTTGGATCACATGACCATGGGGATGCTGCAATGGCTGTAAGTCGAGAACTACCTGTATTCAGGCAAATTATTTTCAGTAACCAGACATTCTAGAGCAGGGGTAGGCAACCTCGGCTCTTTTATGACTCATGGACTTCAACAACTTACAATCATTCATTTAGTAAGGTCAATGGGGAAGCCAGAGTCACTTAACAAGTGTGGCAAAAATGGTCGTACAATGGAGCAAAGGTCACTTAACAACTCTTTTGCTTAGCAACAGAAATTTTGTGGCCATATGTCGAGTATCTTTGCTGCTATTTATCTATGATTTGGATTATTTGCTACTATTGAATGAAGACAAATATATGTTTAACTGCTACTATGTCTTAATCTGAAGGTCCCATTTGATTCATCTATTGGGAGATCTATAGCAGGGGTCTTCAAACCTGGCCCTTTTATGACTTGTGGAGTTTAACTCCCAGAATTCCTCAGCCAGCATAGCTGACTCAGGAATTCTGGGAGTTGAAGTCCATGAGTCATAAAAGAGCCAGGTTGCCTATCCCTGTAAATCTAGAGCAAGCCAGAAAGATCAGGCAACTTTTAAATAGTTCTGGTGTTCAATCTAAATGCCCATGGTCATATTTATTTACTTTGGGGGAAAAATTGACACCAGTTTCCCTCAATCTGCTATGTTCCACTTGTATGAAGACTGGAACCCCATGATTTTTAACTACAGGAGATGTAGTCTTAAGACATCTGGAGAATATCAAAGTGGGAAGCCTGGCTAATGTTGTCTCCCAAGTCTCCTGTTTCAAAATTTAATGTGGCTCTTGGATCTGATGGGCCATTCCTTCCAGAGGCTTGCCTGTTGTGTGTGCTGCACTGAAGAAGAAGAAAAAAACACGCAAAGAAGTTTGGAAATAAATTGCAGCAATCAGTCAGGATATACAGTATAGAATGATACCCTTTAAAAAAAAATGCAATCATTTTGATTACTTTGAAGAGTGACTGCCGCTTGAATGCTGATCTCTTTCTTTGCACATCTAGAAGCTCCTCCAGTGGTAGAATCTGACAGCTTTATCTGAATCTTTTATCAGGTTCTAATAACCTGTTTTTATTTTTAGATATAAAGCACAAGCCAAAAAAAAGAAAAAAAAACACCAAACCATTTTTTCCACTCTCATCTGCATGTTACACTTTGGCTTCCTGCTGTGGTGGCTTGCTTTGAAGGTGCTAAAAATGTCCAGGGTGAGATCTAGAGCGAAGGCTTCAAAACTTAAAGGAAGTTTGGAAATTTAACTAAAAATGCTTACTTGCTTTCCCCCCCCCCTTTTTTTTTACTAACCCAAATGCACAAGCCATAAGCAACTTTTCCTGCATAAGTCCCCACTGACAAGAGCTCACGTTTTTAACATAGCTTGTATAGGAAAACCTCCTGCTGGATTGTAAGTTTTCTGGTGCTCTCTGGACTCCAAGTACAGGGACTCCTCGGTTTATCAACACAACTGAGCCCAGACTTTCTGTTGTTAAGTGAGACATTTGTTGACTTTTGCCCCATTTTAAGACCTTTCTTGCCACAGTCGTTAAGTGAACCGCTGCAGTCATTAAGTCAGTAGCATGGTTGTGAAGTGAATTCCCCACTGGCTTTCTTGTCAGAAGGTCACAAAAGGCGAATCATGTGATCCTGGAACACTGCAACAACTGTCATAAACCTGAAGCAGTTGCCAAGCCTCCAAATTTTGATCACGTGACCGTAGGGGTGCTGCAATGGTCATAAGTGTGAAAAACGGTCATAAGTTGCTATTTCCGGTGCCGTTGTAACTTTGAACAGTCACTAAATGAACTGCTGTAAGTCGAGGACTACTTGCACCTTGCCAATGCCTATGCTGGGTAGGGATGATGGAAATGGAGGCCCAAAATATCTGGAAGCATTAAGTTGCTCTCCCCTGGGTCTATTTACGCATATTTCTGCTCTGCTTTTCTTTCAAAGAACCCAAGGTGATATAGGAAGTCCTCGACTTACAACCACAACTTAGCCCCAAATCTGTCTTGCTAAGTGAGAAATTTGTTCAGTGAGTTTTGTCCCATTTTACGACTTTTCTTGCCACATTTGTTAAGTGAACTGTTTTAGTTGTTAAAATTAGTCACACGGTTGTTCAATGAATCTGGCTTCCCCAGATTGACTTCGCTTGTCAGAGGTCGCAAAGCATGAACCCATAACCCCAGGACACTGCAACAGACATAAGTATGTGCCAGTTGCCCAGCCTCTGAATTTTGATCACGTGACCCTGAGGATGTCACAAAGGCTGTAAGTGTGAAAAATGGACACAAGTCCTTTTTTTTCGGTGCCGTCATAACTTTGAGTGGTCACTAAGTGAATTGTTGTAAGTCAAGAACTACCTGTAATGGTCAAGGTCCAGGGCCACCAGATGGCAGTTTATGGTCTTCGGTGGAATTTCAAAGCTATGCCTGAACACTCTCCTTTTCTGCAAGTTTAACTGTTAGGCTATTTTTGAGAATTAAGAGAACATGCAGGTAATCCTCTCCATTGAGTTTGTTTGTAAGAAGCCAGCTGGGAAGCTTGCAAATGACAATTGCATGACCCCAGGATGTTGCAACAGTCATAAATACATGCCAGTTGCCAAGCCTCCAAATTTTAATCATTTGACCATGGGTGTGCTGCAACAGTCATAAATGCAAGGACTAGTCGTAAAATCACTGTTGAAATTTTAAACAGTGGGTGGCTGAATGGCTGTAAGTTGAGGTCTACCACTGATAGTTACAGAATTGAACTAAGACTGCTCAGGTCAAGGTTCAAATCAACACAGAGACTGTGGTGCTTAATGAGCCTTGGGCTTGCAATCCAGCCTGTCTAACAGGATGTTAAGGGGGAAAAATGAAGGTGATCCTGTTTGTAACCTTGAAGAGTCTTAGAAGGAAAGATGAGAACATGATGGTCAGATAAACTCGGCCTTTCCCCAAATGTTACATCAGAAATCCCATATTTAGTCAGAATAGAGCTGGAAGGTACCTTGAAGGTCATCTAGTCCAACCCCTGTTCAAGCAGGAGACCCTATACCAGGGATCTTCAAACTTGGCCCTTTTATGACTTGTGGACTTCAACTCCCAGAATTGAAGTTGTGGAATTCTGGGAGTTGAAGTCCACAAGTCATAAAAGGGCCGAGTTTGAAGACCCCTGATCTAGTCCTTTAAAGGTAGTCTCTGTTTTACAACAGTTCATTTAGTAACTGTTCGAAGTTACAATGGCATTGAAAAAAGTGACATGACCATTTTTCACACTTAATGACCATTGCTGCATCCCCACATGATTTACATTTGGATGCTTGACAGCTCACTCATCTTTATGATGGTTGCAATGTCCCGGAATCATGTGATCAGCTTTTGCGATCTTGGGACAAGCAAAGTCAATGGGGAAACCAGATTCACTCAACAGCCATGTTGCTAATTTAACAACTGCAGTGATTCACTTAACAAATGTGGCAAGAAAAGTCATATAATGGAGCAAAACTGACTTAACAGATGACTCACTTAACAATGTAAATTTTGGGCTCAGTTATGGTCGTACATTGAGGTCTATCTGGGCATCAGAAAGAGGTGCAAGAATTTTAACACAGACAGCAGTAGTCCTCAACTTATGACTATAACTGGAACCAGAACTTCTGTTGCTAAGCCGGATAATTGTTAAGCGGATCATGCTGCATTTTACATTTTTACCACTGTTCTTAAGCGACTCATGGAGTTGTTAAGTGAATTGTGCTGTTGTTCAGGAAATAAAGCTTTCCCCATGGACTCTGCTTGTCGGAAGCCAGCTGGGAAGGTTGCAAATGGCAATCACAGGATCCCAAGATGTTGCAACCACAACAAATACATGCCAGTTGCCAAGTGCTCGAATGTCAGTCAGGTGGCCATGGGGATTTTGCAACGGCTGTAAGTGTGAGGACTGGTTGGTTGTCGGTCACTTTTTTCAGTGCCTCTATCCAGATATTTTATAAGGTACCCAGAGTCTTCTGGAGTAAGCCAACCATAACAAATCAAACAACCTTATAATCAAGTGAAAGCAAATGAAGGACCTCTTAGATATGGATAAATCTCATGTCTTTCAGAGTACAGGTGATCCTTGACGTATGACCACAATGTAGCCCAAAATGTCCATTGCTAAGCAAGACAGTGGTTGAGTTCTGGCCGATTTTAAGACCTTTCTTGCCACAGTTGTTAAGTGATTCACTGCAGTTGTTAAGTTGGTAACACAGTTGTTAAGTGAATCTGGCTTCCCCATCAACTTTGCTTGTCAGAAGGTCGCAAAAGGGGAATCACATGACCCTGGGACACGGCAACCGTCGTAAATATGAGCCACTTGCCGAGCATCTGAATTTTGATCACGTGGCCATGGGGATACTGCAACGGTCATAAGTGTGCAAAAGAGTCAAAAGTCACTTTTTTCAGTGCGGTTGTGACATCGAACGGTCACTAAACACAGTGTCGTGAGCTGAGGACTACTTGTACCAGCACCAAAGTATCTTATCAGAACGACTGAAATCCCAGTTAAAACTAATTATTTATCCTTCCAGCTTTTTGGCTCAAACTTAATCTGCTGCCCTGCCCTTGTAGACTTACACCTTGCCTCTTTCTCCACATGCTTCCTGAAAAAAAATATTCCCCAAATCAAAAATGTAACTGAGTAGAAGTTTCTGAACAAATTGTGCAGTTGAGCATAGCTTTATGCATACCGACTTGGTTGACTCATGTGCATTCTGAATCCTGAGCTGAACCAAAGGAGGAGGAGGAGGAGCATTTACTGTATCTTCCCCCTCCACCCCCTCTTCCATGACATAGTTTCCATTCCAGAATAATAGCCCATCACAGGTGAACAAACCTCAGGGACGGAAACTACAAGCTGCGGTTGCTGGTTAATTAGTCCTTTGTCACACAGATGGCTGGTTAAGTGGTCGGATTGTTGAGGGGATCTGGTGGGTAAATCTAAAAGGCTTAGGAAAGAGACACCTTGTCCAGTTTGAGAAAGAGGCCCTCACTCACTTACTCCTCCCCCTGAAACTGGGGATGTGATAAAACAACCAGGAAGACGACAGAATTGGCCAAGCAAGATGAAATACAGTATATTTCTGAACCTTTGATCTATCCACTGGCAGGAAGTCCCCCTTTGTCCTTGTCCTTTTTGTTATGCAAAATATCATTGTTTCAAAAAACAAAAGGAGTTTATGGGCCATGCTGGAAAGTTTCTTGGGACTACAGACCAAATGCTGTAGTCAGAAGGGCAGAATTGGGGAGGAGAGTGCAAAGAATGAGGTCGTAGGGAGACCAGAAAGAAAAAGTGCAGACACTGATAATTGCTTCATTAACAAATTCTTTACTAAACTAGAATGGAGATCTCGGGGCTTCTACATTTTGGCCAGCTTCGTCAGCGCTGGTCAACCAAGGATAAGTGAAGTTTAATGTTGAAGAACAACCGATCAACCAAAAAGGGGAGTTGACAGGCTCTGGTAAAATAAGTCAAGATGGCAGTTACCTGTTCCCCATGAAAGCGGGAAGAGTTTTGATCACATCATTGTGGCCACCACAGAACATAGAGTCTATAGGGCTGGAAGGGACCTCAAGAGGTCTTCTAGTCCAACCCCCTGCTCAAGGCGGGAGATCTTATACCACTGTGGACAAATGGCTGCCCTGTCTTTTCTTGATTTTGACTTTTTTTTCTTTTCTTTTTTGAGCCCACTGTGCAGACATCTGGGGGATTGGGGCGGGGAGGAGAGAAAATTAATCCAGGTTGAAGACCCCAAAGTCTACAGTTAATTAAAGAATGAAAATGAAACGTGAGGGATTCGAGATGTTAAGCAGAGGTTCCGTCAGATACTTAGATGAATTCAAGTTGGACAAGGCCTTTCCAAGGACTGCCGTAACCGAAAGGTTATATAATTTTATCAGTAATAGCGATATTGGTGATATTGGTAATGAGAGACTGTTTGGTCTAGCAGTGAAGATGGGAGACCGTGAGTTCAAGTCACGCCTTAGCCATGAAAGCTGGCTAGGTGACCTTGAGCCAGTCATTCTCTGTCAGTCTAATTCACCTCACAAGGTTGTTGTTGGGAGGAAAATAGGAGATGGAGCATGTGTTGGATATGTTTGCCGTCTTGAGTTATTTGTGAAAATAAGAAAGGTGGGCTATCAATGAATGAATGAATGAAGGAATACTTAATACAACAATAGTTGCCTTGTCTCTTATCTATCTTTACATGCCTGTGTGTCGCCTTTGAATAGGCCTATTAAAATGATTGCCTGAAGAGAGAATTTGAAGGGGTTTTTTTTGACAGCAACTTCTTGTTTTCCCTATCCCATCATATTCTCCCTTCCATTATATCGGTACTGAGGTGAAACAGTTTGGTCTGCACCCCTACGTCATGGACGAAGTCAGGTTGGTTAAATCAGAAGATCTGGTTTCTGAAAAGAGGTGAGCAAGTCTACCTTGTTCCTCTCCGAATGAATGGGAGAATACTTACGTATCCCTTTCACTTTTCTCTTTCTACTACATGTGATGCTTCAGATAATGGCTGGAACACTTAAGTTTGTGTTTTGGTTTTCTTGTTACTGTTCTGCTGCCCTGACAACTTGATAGCAGGAAAGAGGGAGGCTTTATCAATACACAGGTACAGCTAGTCCTCAACTTACAACTGGTTGCTTAGCAATTGTTCAAAGTTACAAAGGACCTGCTTGGGGTTATTTATGACCCAGTTCTGAAGTTCTGATGGCCACCACCCCACCTCCAGCAGTCACTTGGCAACTGGCCAGCATTTATAGTTCTTTGCAGTGTTCCATAATCACAGTATCACTCATTTTTGTGACATTTTTGCTGAAAATCAGTATTCATCTCCAGTTTTTGGCAAAAATGGCTCCAAGTAAACAAATGACCACAATGGTTGGCTTATAATCATGGTGTTAGCTTAACAACTGCTGTAAAAAAAAGGTCCTAAAATTGAGGTGGTTACATAGGACAGGGGTTTCCAACTCCAAGTCTGAGGACTGGTACCGGGCCGCAGCATGCCAGCAACCAGTCCACACAAACAAGGAAAGCCCCATCCGTGGGATATAGGCCTCACACAAAACAATGCATTCTGGTCCGTAGAAAAACTTTTCTGAAAAACTTTTCTCCACGGAACCTGTCCCTGGTGCCCAAAAGATTGGGGACCTCTGATATAGAAGATTGTGTTATGATTTATGAAATGGGCAGGCTCCAATACAGTCATAAGTTGAGGACCACTGCATATATCAGAGTGAAAAAGCCTTCTAAATGCCAGAAGGTCTACAAATCCTGAGTGGCTGTTGATTTGTGGGAGAAGATCCTTTTTCAAATCAGCATGGTGCAACTGATTCCTTGCAAATGATGGCCAGCAGGTCCTGCAACTGTATATTGCTTAATGGGCAATCAGTACCTGCAATGTATTCATGCAGAATGCTGAGGCTCAGAGCATTAGGATGCTGTGCCATTTTAGAGTTAATATTTTTAAAAGCAAGTTCATGCAGAGGCAATGTTCATCTGCAGCTCAGCGTGAAAAGATTCCCTCCGGCACCACAGAAAGCCCAAATTTCCTCAGCTGAATGACTGAAATCTTCCCCTCTCCCCATGTACCCTTGATCCTTGTCAGCCTTTTCAGTGGCACAAGGCAGACTCCTGTCCATGTTCTCTGAGCTGGTGCAGAGTGCATTGGAACGGGCAACTCTTATGGCTCCTACAGTGGCCCATGTTATACCACTACTTTGCAAGCTGCATTAGTTACTGATTTGCTTCTGAATGCAATTCAAGGTGTTGGTTATCGCTTTAAAGCCCTTCATGGGTATGGGTCCAGGCTACTGAACAGCCATGGTGGCACTGTGGTTAGAATACAATCCTGACTCTGCCAACAGCTAGGAGTTCGATCTTGACCAGCTCAAAGTTGACTCAGACTTCCATCCTTCCGAGGTCAGTAAAAATGAGGACTAAGATTGTTGGGGGGCAATATGCTGATTCTGTAAATCACTTAGAGGGCTGTAAAGTATTATGAAGTGGTATATAAGACTAAGTGCTATTGCTATTGCTACTTGAGGAACCATTTCACCCTGATGGCACTGGCCTGCTGCATCCACGCTGGCAGAGGGGACATACTGCAGATCCCGTCAGCAAAGGAATTTTGGCTGGAGGGATCTAGGAGAAGAGTCTTCTCTGCCATGGTTCCTGCCCTCTGGAACATCTTACCTCCTGAGATGAGGTTGGCTCCCACCCTCCTGACTTTTCATAAGAGCCTCCAGATTAGGCTCTGCTAGATGGCTTGGGGACCCCAATGGGGAAACTCCATACTGGAGATGATTGACTAATTAAAATTTAATCCCCATCCTCCCCCACCTGTGTTCTTTGATTCCCTAGGACAGGGGTAGGCAACCTTGGCTCTTTTATGACTCGTGGACTTCAACTCCCAGAATTCCTGAGCTAGCATGGCTCAGCTTGGAAACCTCTCCCTTTTCCCTCAGCATGGCTGGCTCAGGAATTCTGGGAGTTGAAGTCCGCGAGTCATAAAAGAGCCAAAGTTGCCTACCCCTGCCCTAGAAGATCTGCACAAAGTACCACCAGAGGCAATCACCTGGATAGCTGAATTGGATGTCCAGTTATGAAGCCACTGCGATAGCCCCATGGAAGTTTTACTTATACTTACATAAACTGTGTATAAATGTTTACTTCTCTCCTCATTGTAGGCTAAATAAATAAATAAATAATAAGCCCCTCACACACACACACACACACACCACTCCTGTGTGCCCAGCTCCCTCCTTTCCCATTTGGTGTTGATAATTTGTATTTGTTAATGGTTAATTTGTTTATCCACTCTGTTCTACGATGTTTGATTTTAATGTTTTTTTAAATGTTTTAAAGTTGTTGTTTTTTTTAATGCTGTAAGATGCCCAGATGGGCAGCAAACTAATTTCATAAATAAATAAATACATGAATAAATGAATGGACTGATGCCGGCCTCTAGGAGACCCAGCTTCCTTCTGAGACATACTTTCCATCCCTCCTGGCCCAGGTGGCAGAAAAAAGTAACCTGCCTTGTCATGTGGGCCATTGTTTTCCTACTTGGCCTGATCATCTTGCAGATCTAAGCTTCTAGGCCAGTGGAGAATGAGGGAAGCAGGCAGGAAACTTCCTCTTGGGTTAAGAGCTACAGCAGAAGGGGATGGGCAGAGGACCTGTGTCCGCTTCTCCAAGACCCACCTGGCTTTCTTAATGAAGAAGAGTTTGAAGAGATCTATTCTGGGGAGACACCTGAGATCTGTAGTCTCAGGAAGCCTTTTGTCCTCAACTTATTTCGTTTCCTCACTTCTGTCTCTGGAGCACAATGAACAATGCAGGTTGGATGATCCAGGGATTAAAGTCGAATTGCACACTGATGCAACGATGAAAATTTCTACATCATCATCATCAACCGCTATCATCACCACCATTGTTGTACTATTGAAGGAATGTGTCCATTTAAACGGACAGTATTTTTTTTTTCATATTCTTCCATAAAGCAGCTAAAACTGAGGATTTTTTTAAGGTTTGGGGGAAGCTGATGCTAATTAATATTTGCATGTCCTATAGGTTGTTGCAATTTTATATGGATTTGTTTGTATTTCAAACACATACAAATTTGTTTGAAATGTGTTTTCTTTGGTTTATTTTTATTTATTTATTTATTTACTGTATTTGTTAAACCCACCCACCCAAATCTTAAGACAGTGGCTAGTGGACAGGAAAGTGAAACAAGCCAAAAATAGTACAGAGGTAAAATAGTAATTCATTAAAACATACAACTGAAACATGTACTTATAGAGCAGACATGTCAAACACAAGGCCTGGGGCCAGATCCGGCCCGTGAAGTGGTTTCATGTGGCCCATGAAGCCATCCTGGAAACAGTGAGGGAATGGCCTCCACTACCTTGGCCCTGGCCCAGAGACCCTCCTTCTGCCAGAGACCCTCAGATCTGTCCCACTCCTGCCCAGGCCCCCATAGGCACCCTTGATGTGAACGATGTAGAGCTGGCCACGCCCACCCAGCAGGCTATATGCACTCTAGGCATGCCCACCCAGTAGGCCACGCCCACCCTGGCCATACCCACCCGGCCGCGTGAGGGCAACCACAATGCTGATGCGGCCCTCAATGAAATTGAGTTTGACACCCCTGTTATAGAGGAACTGTCAATGTGCCAATGAGCTAGAGCTAAAAACTTGTTGGAAAAAGCAAGTTTTGTTTATTTTTCCAACTCTAAGAATTCAGCAGGTATCAAATAGCAGCAAATGCAGTATTTGTAAAGGAAAACTGTGGATAAATTAATCGATGAATACAACAAAATTGCTCAAACAGATTGCAAACGACACAATGATAGGCTGGCCACTGATTCACGGGGGTTTATGCAGAAATTATAATATCCACATTTTCTGAATATGGTACGAACATAAAATTCAAAAAGTGGTGGAAATTATATTAAAAGTTTACAAACCTTTTTTGTAGATCTGGCCCATAGTGGAAAAGGAAAAGGAATTAGATACAGTTGCAACAAAATAAAAAAAAAAGATTACAAAACTCAGAGATGTAACAATCAAAATGGGTACATGATTGCAAAGAATTTGCAAAGACATCCTTAAGTTATTGGCACATTAGGCAGAATAAGAAACATTGTAAACACATTTCTACAAGAATTAAATATTTCGACTGTTACCAACTTTGGTTTATAAAACACTGCCTTACTGGGCACAGAGTATATCTTTAAATATCACTTGAATAATTCCTAGGCTTCCAACCCGAACTCTTTCCCCCAAAACACCAGCCAAAGATGTGATTCCTATTGTTTGTGGTTAGGATACTGTGCTGCTATTCTTTGATGAATAAAGTCATTCTTTTTATTGCATAGTGTGTCATACAGAAGGGCAACGTAATGGGAAATTCCAGTAGCACAAGATATGAGCCACACTAAACTCTTGATCTGGAACATCCATCACTCATTGTCCTAACGGAGGGGAAGACCCTCAATCCCAATTGAATTATATCTGTCCACTGGACTGGTAGCACCATAAGGTAAAAGTAAAGGTTCCCCCGCACGTGCGTGCTAGTCGTTTCCGACTCTAGGGGCCGGTGCTCATCTCCGTTTCAAAGCCAAAGAGCCAGCGCTTGTCCGAGGACGTCTCCATGGTCATGTGGCCGGCATGACTAAACGCCAAAGGCGCACAGAACGCTGTTACCTTCCCACTGTAGTGGTCCCTATTTTTCTACTTGCATTTTTACGTGCTTTCGAACTGCTATGTTGGCAGAAGCTGGGACGAGTAACAGGCGCTCACTCTGTTACGCGGCACTCGGGATTCAAACTGCCAAACTGCCGACCTTCTGATCGACAAGCTCAGCGTCCTAACCCACTGAGCCACCTCGTCCCATAAAGGGGACACCATAAAGGAGTAGCCTAACATGTGAATTCAACTTCTCTAGCCTGCATCCATGTGGCTACCCTTGATTGCATTGCACCTGCAATCTTCTACGACAGAGGAAAAGGAAGATAGACCCAAAAAAAGAATTGCAGAAGTATCTTCTAATCAAACCTTAGACCAGAAACTCACTGCTGCATAAGCCTTCAGCCAGATGTGAGCTGCTGGACAAAGCTGCAGAGAAGTGGTTATTACTACTATCTGCAGCTGATACAGTCAATCCTAAATCTTCATACCATTTACGAGCAAAATCATTTAGAATTGTGATGAATAGCTTTAGGCTGCGGGATTGCATGATGCTCCCATATTTTCTTTTTCTTTTACAAAGATCCCCACACATGGAAACATCTAGAACATCAGAGAGCCAGATCCTCATCCTATTGGTGCTCCTTTTCCAGTTGCAAGGTCCTCTATATTCAAAAGAGCTACATTTCCCACCTGCATTCCAGGACTGATATTCAGTGTCCAGAGTCATTTCCACGAGCTAAGCGGCCGTGTCAATTCGATTAATAAAGTAAAATAAAAACATGAATATAAGACAAATTAATTAAATTAATTTGGATTAAGAAAACCCCAATATAAAAAAAAACGTGACCTATTTCAGACGAATACTCATATCTCAAAACATTTTCAATACAGGGAGTCCTTGACTTAACATCCGCAACTGAGCCTGGAATTTCTATTTCTAAGCAAAACAGTTGTGTTATGAAATGTGCTAATATTCAACAGTCTTTCTTAAATGGTCACTAAACAAATGGTTGTAAGTCGAGGACTACAACTGTATCGATATTATGTTTATTTTTCTGATTGTGAGGCCATATGACTCCAAGTACATATTGTGTGTAAATTAAACTTTGCATTTCCTTCAGGATGTCCAAAAGTGGCAAGATGGTTAAGATAAATTCTTTCACTTTTTCAAAGTCATAAGGGCGAACACTACTAGAGTTATCAATGATGAACACAAGGTCAAGACATTTATGACTGCAAGCATTTTCTGGAATGAGAATTAAAGAAGAAAATTTATACAAACCTGGGGGATTCACAAAAAAAAAATATATGAGTAGGACAGTTTTTAAAGGAAGAATCCTGCCCTACCTCTCCCCGCCCATTAATCTAAGAGGGCTAATAGGTGTGGAAGCAGAATGATGGGAATATGAAAAAAATAATTGCTACTCTCCTTCAAATAAGCCCTTTGAGTCAGAAGATAAAGGAAAGATGTAAGAACTTGGGATGTCAACAAAGCTGAATGAATGACAGTCAACAAAGTTCCAGTCAACAAAGTTGGATTCCTGGCTCTTACACCTGGGTGCCAGTTGTTGAGTGACATTTGAGATCAAAAAGACAAAATGCAACCCAAAATGTCCATTATCAGCATTTCTCCTCTCTTCAAGGAGCACAACACCATTCTTATCTACAAACTATGAGGATCATCCTTAGGTGAAACTGGGATTTTTAACGAGCTGATAAGGAGCCAGTGCCAGCCATTTATCTAAAGGTTAGAGGAGAGATGTTAGCAACTGTTCAGGATATGTAGCTTTTTCACCATCTGGGTTGGTCAGGGCTGGAGGGTTAAGTAGACAATTGCCCATCAGTGGCCAATTTGCTCAGCCACCATCCTTGTTCCCCTGCTCAGCCTGCCATGCCCAGCAGGAGATGTTATAGGCCATTTAAAATAGTTGCTCTGGTGCAAAAGATGCAGATGTGATCACAACAGGAAGGAGACATGAAACTGCTAAATGCCTTAAAGATGCAAAGCAGTGTCTGCCTCCTCCTTCAGTATTTTGGGCACAGCCAATTGTTTAAGAAATGCCTTTCTGAGAGACCGAAGTGATCTTGGACAAAACAATCAACAGCTGAATTGGTCCTTCCTGGAAACTCATCCAGCACTGGATTCTTTTGGCTCTTTCCTTCAGTTCTTTATCAGGCCAGATGTTTAAATGGGAAGGGAAAATTGCCCTGAACCATCCTTTGTTCCCATCCACCTGGATACATCCTTGAGCAGGTGGATAGACTTCAAACAAAGCAATGGTCTCCATCTGCCCACCAGTTTTATGTTCTAAGGGTGCCTATCAGGCCAAAGAGGGCCCCAGAGGCATCTTGTAAATAAAGATGAGGCCAGCAACTGATGCTTTCCTTTGCAACATATCCATTTCTAATTAAAACATGTTTAAAAGAATCTGAAAGTCAGATGTAGCAGGTGGCCTGGAAAGCTACAATTTACTTCTTCATCAGCACATTTATTCTTTTCCCCATTATCTGTTCCTTGGATAAGACTAAACTAGGTGAACCAATTCCCTGGCTCATTTTAGAATCCTACACTCCTGAGACAGGACAGCGGAAGCTATTCTGCTTTCTCTCTCTTGGTCAATATGGAATAAAAAAAAAAGTTATCCTACTCTCTCCCAGACAGAGTAGGAGAAATCCATCTGAAAACCCTTAACTTTAAAAGAGATAATTTGCAATTCTACATACATTTGCTGCAAAGAAATCAGAAGCTTCTTCTTTCTATTTCTTTTCATTCTTTCCTTCTGCACTTTTTTTTTCTTTTTCCTTCCTTTGCTGCCTTGACTCTTTATTCGTTTGCATTCATTTTTGTGCTCTTGGCAAAACTTTTCATTAAAAATATTTTCGAAATTGACAATAAGGTTAGGAGGATTTCTATCCAATACAGCAGTTGGGAGGTAGGGAACTGGGGTGCATGTTTCCCTTGCGCTCTATGGAGATTCAGGATCATCCAGGTCATGGTTATGCCAAAGGTGCTTTTTCCAAAAGGCAACTGGATTTTCTTGGGTTGGTTTTTTTTTCTTTAAAAACATTTTGCTTCTCATCCAAGAAGCTTCTTCAGTTCAGTTCATGTTTTCCTTGCAGATGGAGAAAAAGAAGATTTAGATGTTAGCCACTGCTCTCCTTTATCCTGGTACCTAAACAATTAACCCAGGCTAACCCAAAGGGAAGAGAACCATAGTCTTTGTTTGACAACACTTCAAAATGATAACTTGCATTTTTGTCAAGCAGCCCAAGAAAGGTTTATTTAAGGGCAAAGGGAGTTTGATAATGTCCACCTGGAAAAGAACAGCTTGGCTGACTCTAATGCTCTGGCATCTGCCTGACTCCAAGAAGTCTATTCTTCCATCTGGAACCCATATTCAAGACAGCCAAGGCTACAAGGGGAGCAGAGGAATGTCACCCCTCAAGGGGGGCTGTATGCAGTAGGCAAACAATGCCTCTCCAAATATATAGCAGTGGATGGACAGACAGATTGGTAGATGCATGGAAAGATAGAAAATTAATGGCAAAGGCTTAGGTAAGTACAGATTCCCCCCCCCTCCCTTTTGGTAATCAGCAATTTCAAAGCCAAGAGGAGACCATTAGACCTTAGTTGAATGGAAATCTGGACAATCGGGTGGAAATTCTAAATGGTATTAACTACTTTTGATATAAGGGACACGGTGGCTCAGTGGCTTAGGACGCTGAGCTTGTCGATCAGAAGGTCAGCAGTTTGGCGGGTCGAATCCCGAGTGCCGCGGAACAGAGTGAGTGCCTGTTACTCATCCCAGCTTCTGCCAACCTAGCAGTTCGAAGCACATAAAAATGCAAGTAGAAAAATAGGGACCACTCCAGTGGGAAGGTAACAGCATTCCGTGCGCCTTTGGTGTCCAGTCATGCTGGCCACATGACCACGGAGATGTCTTCGGACAAGCGCTGGCTCTTCGGCTTCGAAATGGAGATGAGCACCGGCCCCTAGAGTCGGAAACGACTAGCACGCATGTGCGGGGGAACCTTTACCTTTACCTTACTTTTGATATACAATCATTTTTTTAGCACACCCAAATACATCGTTACTGTGTTTCCTTAGATCTGGCAGGACACTTGATTTATTTATTAAAGTTTTATCCTATGTTTATTGTTTTATAAGTAACTCAAGCCAGCGAATGTACCTACTATTCCTTCCTCCTCCTGTTTTCCTCAGAACAACCACCCTGTGAGGTGGGCTGGGCTGAAAGAGAAAGACTGGCCTAAAGTCAGCCAGTGGCTTCATGCCTATGACGGGACTAGAACCCACAGTCTCCTGGTTTCTAAGCCAGCACTTTTAAGGACGACACCAAAACTGGTTCTCCATCTCTCCCAATTCTCTGCTAGGTAGGATACAAGCAATAAGAAAGTTGCAAGAAATATATTGAACAACTTCAACTGATGCAGCAACGTAGTAAGATGGGAAGGATAAGAAGATCCAAACCCCAGTTTTTGAAATATATAGTACCTAATAGTCACAAATTGCCACTCTGGAATAAAAATGGGTTCAATCAAAACTTTTGGAGAACTTAAAAGCATGGTGCCAGTTCAGAGCCGATTCCCTATAAGTTCCCAATTTAATCCCATTTTTTTCTTGGTCACTTTTCTGCCTCTATGCACTTTCTTCCCTTGGCCAAAGTTCTCTGTGTATTCAAATGCAGCAAAATAAAATAAAATAAAATAAAATAAAATAAAATAAAATAAAATAAAATAAAATAAAATAAAATAAA
>JAKJMR010000267.1:292547-326178 GCA_024449315.1 Daboia siamensis
CAGGCTCGTGTGAGGGGACCCTCATGGGACCTTCATTTCCAACCTTCCCATTCAGCTTCCAACAGGCTAAGTCCATGGGAGAAGCTGGATTCCCTTAACGGCTGCACGATTCAGTTAACTGTAGTGATTTGCCTCACAACCAAGGCAAAAAAGATTGTAAAATCAGGCACGATTCACTTAGGGACTCTCTTGCTTAGCAATGGATATTCTGGTCCCAAGCGTGGTTGTAAGTCAAGGACTGCCTATGCTGGATAACCAAATTCACTGCAAAGATGGAGGAATCACAGAGGGCTCCATCAGCTTTCTTGGGGATGGTAGAGAAACGAAGAAAGGGATAAATGCATAATGTATATTTATCAGCCCCTTGTCATGCGATCCCAAACATCTGCGCTGGATGGAAATTATATCTATCTCTCCCACACAAAGCATTAACATCCACAGCAAATTCATCCAGCAGGCTGCCCATTTTTGACTTGATCCCCCAAAATCTTACAGGGTCCTACAAGACATAAAAGAAGGGAACAAAGGCCCCCGTTGCTAAATCACAGTTGAATTACGAAGATGCTAGGCCGCCGGTTGCCATGGTAACTGTTCAAGGGTTATGATTACCCTGGCTCCCGAGGATACTCCCATTGGGGAACTCTCATTTGCCTATGGGGCAGGCCACACCAGTGCCTTGCAGGCCACAATAGCCATCCGGGTTTTTGTGCAGATATTGTTGGTGGTAATCTTCGGCGTAGTAGAATTTGCCAGCCTCCCGAATCTCAGTTGTTATTGGTCCCAGTTGCTTCTTAGCCAACTCCTGCCAAAGAAGAGGGAGAAATGCTTTTCAAGTAAAGAACAGTCTGAAATATTGTCTCCCTGCAGAGTCATGAAAGGAAGGGTCGTTTATGCTCAGGTTTTTTACTTCTAGGTTACCAATTCAAGGAAACATTTGTAGCTCAGGATTGAAATGAGGGATCCTTGATGCACTCTGAGCTTGGTGGTATTCTTGCAGATGTTTCATTACCAAACTAGGCAGCGTCATAGCTAGCTAGCTAGATAAGCCTTATTGTCATTTTTTTACTGTGGGCACAATGGCAGAGATTAAAAATGAAATTTAGTTGCTTGCTCTCAAAGGGTGCACATACACAACACACATTTAAGCATACTATATACAACATATGTATAGGCCTACACCCTTACATATGAGTAACATATAAATATTAATCACTGTTCATCTTGAATACATAATCAGTGCTAGCACTGATGATGTTACCTAGTTTGGGTAATGAAACATCTATAAGAAAACAACCACTAAAGATCCTTGTAGCTCATCTTCACTCACCAACCTTTCTGTTTGCCAAATGTGACTTCTAGATAAGAGCCTGGATATTCCAGATCCCTTTTATGACACCGAGACAAGGAAGATCATTTAATTTAGGATTTCTTCGAAATATTTCAATTAAAAAGGATTCTCTTATTGATTTCATAAGCAAGAGAACCTGGAAAAATGGCTTACATTTACTTTTATAGTTAGCACAACGAAGTACTTCCAAGTTCACCCTCCTTCTTGCAATATCCAAGCCATGTTGGAATTTCAAGAGTCGGGGAAGAGAATTAATGTTTTTAAGAAGGCCAGCACTCATAAAGAGAAAACAAGTTTCTGGTGCTTGTGGTACTGAATATTGGCTAGGAAAAGTGGGAGCTGCAATCAAAAGTATTGTTAGGGCAGGAAGGATTTTCACAGTGCTTGGGGAATGGAGTGCAGCTTGTCACCTTCTTTTCCATATATTTCCATCAAGGTACTGGAAAATGAATGCAGTATGGAGACATAAGTGAGCAAGATTTTGATAGCCAAGGACTTTTCTTTTTAAGAGCCCTTGACCAGGGGTCCTCAACCTTGGCAACTTTAAGACTTGGGGACTTCAGCTCCCAGAATTCCTTTGCTGGCTGAGGAATTCTGGGAGTTGAAGTCCACAAGTCTTAAAAGTTGCCAAAGTTGAGGATCCCAGCCCTAGACAATACAGGTAATCCTCAATTTACAACCATAACTGGACCAGAACTTCTGTCGCTAAGCAAGATGGTTAAATGAGTCTCTCTCACTCAATAATTACAACCTTTTGGGCCACAACTGTTAAGCAAAACACTGCGGTTGTTAAGTGAACCATGTGCTGGTTAAGCGAATCTAACTTCTCCCATTGACTCTGCTTGTCAGACGCCAGTTGGGAAGGTTACCAATGATGATGCAACCTTTGTAAATAGATGCCAGTTGCCAAGCACCTAAATTCTGATCATGTGACCTGGGGATGCTGTCATGGTCCAGTTGTAGGTTATTTTTTTCAGTGCTGTTGTAACTTTGAATGGTCGCTAAACATATGGCTGTAGGCCAAGGACAACCTGTAATGGATAAGGCAATAATACAAACCAGTACAGTTCCTTTTCCCCACTTAAGCTGGAGTCAGAGTCAACTGTCTTCAGTTTTTGGAACAATGCTAGTAAGAATCATAAAGTTCAGATGTTTCCAGTTTCAACACCAATTTTCAGCAACACAGCTTCAAACATGGCCCTTTTATGACTTGTGGACTTCAACTCCCAGAATTCCTCAGCCAGTGTGCACATCTTCTCCATGCACATCTTCTCCATGCTGAATCAATCCAGACCTTACTTTAAACTCTCCGTCTCTGGTAGGGAAAAATCTTGGTTCATAACCCTGGAAAACTCATCAGAGCTCATGAATCAGCGGTCAACCTGTCTCAATCCTGGGCTGTCTTCAGCCAGTGTTTTTCAACCTTGGCAACTTTAACATGCATGGACTTCAATTCCCAGAATTCCCCAGCCACCAAGATAGGGAACCTCACACCTCTTAAAAGCTGCCAAGGCTGAGGGACACTGCTCCAGATGTACGAACGCCCTCTCAGCAGTCTCTTTTTGCTGAGACTCCAGAGAGTTGAGGTCCACCTTATCTTGAAAGCAGTTAAGTCAGCAAAGGTTGTCTTAGGGGAGGGGTGGGGAATGATGACCCTTTTCTGACTTGTGGAGTTCAACAGGAGTTCTGGGAGTTGAAGTCTGCAAGTCATAAAGGGGCCGTCAATCCCCACCTCTGTCCTAAGGTTATGATATGTTTTAATAGTTTTTAAGGAATGTTTCTAACTTGAAACATGACTGCCCAGAAGGATTGCCACGGCCTGGGTGGCCACTTGAGGGCCTCCAAGATCCCTGTCTATTTGCAGAGTTCCCTCATCCAAACTTCCAGGTTGTTTCAGCAAGATGCATTCATTCGGAGTTAGCTAAAGAATGGGGTGGGCAGTATAATGGAACACTACTAATTGTTAATGACTATGATCCTGATTTCTACCAACAATATCAACCCCCCCACTCCCCCCTCAAATCTGCAATCCACGCATCTGGTTCTTCACACCATCTCCTTTTAATATGATTTTCTATATTGTACAGGTAGTTTTTGACTTACAACCCCAATTGAGCCCAAAATTTCTGTTGCTAAGTGAAACAGCTGTTAAAACAAATTTGTAATTTGTTTTTAACTTTTATATCTATGTTTTTAATTACCCTGTAAACCGCCCTGAGTCCTTCGGGAAAGGGCGGTATATAAATGTAATAAAATAAATAAATAAATAAAATAAATAAAAGCATTTTGCCCCATTTTGCGACCTTTCTTGCCACAGTTATTAAGTGATTCGTTGCCGTTAAGCTAGTCACATGGTTGTTAAGTGAATCTGGCTGCCCCATTGATTTTGCTTGTCAGAAAATCACAAAAAGTGATCACATAAACCTGGGTCATAAAACATGCCAGTTGCCAAGTATCCAAATTTTGATCATGTGACCAACAGGGATGCTGCAATGGTTGTAAACATGAAAAAAGGTAACAAATCGCTCGCCATTGTAACCTGTATTTAAGACAGAGACTTCCAAACAAGGCTTTTTCTTGCAATCTCCAGAGGCAGATATAACTCTCTATTGAATTGATAGCAGTGTTCCAATATCTCAGGGGCTGCCCCAAAGAAGAGGCACTCAAGCTATTTTCCAAAGCACCCGAAGGCAGGACAAGAAGCAATGGATGGAAACTAATCAAGGAGAGAAACAACCTAGAACTAAGGAGAAATTTCCTGACAGTGAGAACAATTAATCAGTGGAACAGCTTGCCACCAGAAGTTGTGGATGGTTCAATACTGGAAGTTTTTAAGAAGAGATTGGACAACCATTTGTCTGAAATGGTAAAGGGTTTCCTGCCTGAGCAGAGGACTAGAACACAGGCCCCCAATCTTTTGGGTCCCAGGGACCGGTTCCGTGGAGAGAGGTTTTTCTGTGGATTGGAGGAGGCGTGGTTTCACATGCTTCCTGCATCCTGCAGATGGGGCCTTGCTTGTTTGCGCGGACTGGTTTCTGGCATGCTGTGGCCCGGTGCCGGTCCATGGACTGGGGGTTGGGGACCCCTGAACTAGAAGACCTCCAAGCAGCGGTGGGATTCAGCTGGTTTGCACCAGCTCTGCAGAGCCAGTAGCTAATTTTTTGTTTCCCAGGCCCAGAATGGACTTCCAGAAGCAGCATCCACATAGAGAACCGGTTGTTCACATACTGGAATCCCAAGGTACCTTCCAACTCTGTTATTCTGCTTAAGCAGCTCCACACTGCTTCTTCCATCGTTTCGCTAATGTACCACCACTTTCGCAATCTGGACTTCAATTCCCAGAATTCCCCAGCCATTTTCAGGAGACAAATACACCAAAACTGTCATGTAAGATAGACTTTACATCTTTTCCTCTGGGCTCTAACGCTATTCTATATTGATGTGTTCCCATCTTCACTTGAGAACTGTTGTGTGGGGGAAGAGCATATCACTTGGGCAAAGGCAAACCTTTTTTTCATCACATCCCATGAACGAAACGCTAGGAGACTCAGATGAACATTGGCAGCTAGTCCCCTGTTAGCTCTTCAAGGCAGTCTTGATGAGAAGGGCAATTGGGAGCAGTAGCTTGTTCTGGCAAAGTTACATAAACAGAATCTTGCAAGACTGAATGTATTTCTCCCCTCCTTTCCTTCTACTCTCCAGAAAGCGAAGGGGGATCCTTCTGAAATGTTTTCCCCACCCTCCCTCCTTCTGTGAGCTGAGATATCTTTTACACACTGGTTGTCCAGTTGGCAGCTCTCCTGTCTCCCAAGGTCATTTCCACATACCATGGAACTCCCCCATCTCTTAAATGCATGGCTTCTCCCTGGGGCTTCTCTGGACTGGGACAAAAAGCTAGGTACCATTTCTCTCCATCCATCAAAGGTCTAGAAAGGTGTTGGACTTCCGGGTGGCAAGGCTCCGCCGCCGGCAGCCATTTAGGCTGTCAGCCCCGTCATTCCGTAGAACCGCCGAAAACAGCGCCGATCAGCTGTTTTGGCGGCTCGGAAGCCCGCTCCTCGGGAGAAGAGGAGGGGGTGAGCGCCCAGGCAGGGGTAGAGCTTTCCCAGACCGCCAGAGTTGAAACTCTGGTGGTTGAAGGATTGAGCCCCCCTGAAGCCTGAGTTTGCTCCGGACCTCGGGACGCCTTTGCTCCAGGGCTTTGGAGCAGAGCAGGGCACAGCAACCATCCCTGCCAGCGAGAGTGGATTGCTTGGATGCAGGCAGAGCTGTACAGGATAATCATGTCAGAGCAAGTATATGATCTTTAACTCAGTGGACTTTGTGGAGATTTTTAAAAAGTGAAAGTGCGCAATAGAATTGAGTGGGTGAAAATGGCTGCCAAATCATCTAAAGTTCCTAGAAGTGCGGGGGCTTCCCCAGTGCAGCAATCTTCGTTACAGGCTTTAATGCCCCCTCCCCCTGCACCTGCACCAGCTTTGACAGTAAAAGATTTGCAGGATGTTTTGCAAGAGGCTATGAAAAAGCAATCTCAACAATTAGTTGAACTTATGGATGAGAAGCTTACAGAACTTATGGATGAGAAGCTAACAGAAATGAGGGCAGACATTTTACTTGCATTTCAAGGCATGGCCGTTTGCATTGAGTGTCTGGACGAGAGAGTAGAAGGACTTAGTCAAAATAACATCAGATTAGATGCTAAAATGACGGATGCTGAAACTGTGATGGACAAGACTGAAGATGATTTAACCATGGTCCAGTACCATGAGATGGAGTTTGCTGTAAGAATTAGGGGCTTAAAAGAGGATTCTAAGGAAAATTTGAAAAAAGTAGTTTCAGAAGCCCTGGAAGGTGTTTTGGGGCGTTCAGCAGAAGATATTATGGTGGATATAGACAAAATATTTCGTGTTAATTCATGGATTGCAAGACAAAGGAAATTACCTAGAGATGTGGTGGTTTATTTTACAAAGAGAGCAATTAGAAATGAGGTCATTCAAGCTTTTTATAATAGTAAATTTGCAATTGCAGAGCAAGAAGTTTTGATTTTAAAAGAGATCCCTCCAAAGATTTTAAGAAGAAGAAAGGAGTTTGCTTTTTTGGCAGAAGAATTAAGAAGACGGGATATTCAGTTCAGATGGGAGATTCCAGTGGGTATGGTGGTGATGTATGCAGGCACGAGACATCGTCTTCTTACAATGTTACAGGCATGTGATTTCTATGCCAATGTTTTAAAGGCAGTCCATATACCACTTTTGGAATCCAAAAAGAAGAATGGCGAGGGAGAGCGTCAACCACAAAGTAAGAATGCACAAGGCGCTGAAGGAGTTACGCAGCTGAAAGATGGAGAATTTCAGAAAGTTACAGGAGTGGATCAAATTTCAGCATCATCGGAGGAGGTTAGAGACCAAAGAATGACACGTGCTGCTGCTAGACGAATGAGACAAGAGCAAGAGCAAGAAAAGCAGAGAGTTATGATGGCACCTCAAAAACCTACTTATAGTGAAGCAGTGGGAGGAGCACGACCAAAGAGAGTGCAGGTGATTTTGGAAGAAGCGCTCCAAAATATTCAGGTCGCGAAAGATGGTGACAAAGCTCCTAACCTGGAATGTTAATGGTCTAAATTCACCACAGAAGAGAAAGAAAGTATTTCAATATTTAAAGCAATTTAAGAATGATGTTATTTGTCTACAAGAAACACATATTAGAGCCACGGATCAAAAGTATTTGTTAAACTTGAGGTTGGGTACACAGTTTATTGCTTCTGCAACTGATAAGAAAAATGGAGTGGTCATTTACGTTAAGAACACTTTGACAGAGACTTTAATTGAAGCAGATAAACAAGGAAGATATGTCATAACTGAACTGTTAATAGAAGGCAAGAAAATGCTTTTGGTTGGACTATATGCTCCTAATCAACAACAATGAGATTTTTACAGTTTATTACACAGCAAGATTATCCAGTGGGATTATAAATCCTGTATTTTGATGGGAGACTGGAATGGCGTTCTGGATGTACAAATAGACAAGGTTTTTTTTAAAAAAAAGTACCCCAAGTCATGCTAAACTGCCTAAATCTTTTTTTGAAATGAAGGATGACTTGGAATTGAGAGACGTTTGGAGAGAAAGGAATTTGCAAGAAAAAGACTTTACTTTTTTCTCCGACAGGCATCAATCTTTTTCTAGGATTGATTTTGTATTAATTACCAATGATTTTTTTTCTAGGATTAAGAAGATCAAGATTTGCCCAAGAACTATATCTGATCATAGTCCAGTATGGTTAGAGATAGACAAAATAATAGGGATAGACGATCCTGGCGCTTAAATGAAAATTTGTTTAGATACCAGGAAATTGTGGAAGAGTGTAAAAAACAGATGAAGGAATTTTTTAAAATTAATATGTATAAAGGTACTTCTATTGAGATGGTTTGGGATGCAAGTAAAGCTTATATGAGAGGTGTATTAATATATTTGAACAATAAATATAGACGTAAATTGGAATTTAGGAGGAAAGAATTAGAGGATGAAATTAAGGAAAAAGAAAAGGCCTTAATTTTGAATCCATCCGATGGGAAGATTAAAGAGGTAATTACTTTATTAAGGGGTCAGTTTGATAAGTTAATGGCAGATCAAGTGGCAACTAACTTACGGTATGTTAGACATAACACTTTTTGTAATGCTAATAAACCAGGTAGATGGTTAGCTTACTTGTTAAGGAAGAAGCAAAGGCTTCTAATATAGATAGCATAGAACATAAGGGTAAAGTAGTGTACCAGCAGAGTCTTATTAAAAAGACTTTTGTTGATTTTTATTCTAAGTTGTATGCCAGAGATAAGATTAGAGATGTAGACATAGACAATTATTTGACAAGAGCTAATATTCCTGTTCTTATGCAAGAACAAAAGGAAGGGATGAGTCAATTGATAACTGATGAAGAAATTTTTTTAGCAATCAAACAACTGAAAGTGGGTAAAGCGCCGGGTACTGACGGATTGACTGCTGTATATTATAAAAATTTACAGTTAGAAATGGTGAAGACTTTAAGGGAATTGTTTCAGACAATTCAAACGGGAGGAGGGGTACCTCCATCTTGGAAGACTGCTTTTATCTCTTTGATCTCGAAGGAAGATCAGGATGTCATCCAAGCTAAAAATTATAGGCCAATATCACTTTTGAATACGGACTACAAGATATTTGCAAAAATTTTAGCTAATAGATTAATGAGGGTAATACAACAAGTAATTCATGGTGATCAAACTGGATTTATAAGTGGTAGACAAATGAAGAACAATGTGAGACATATTGTAGATTTATTGGAATTTTTGGAAAGAAACAATCAGATCCCTGCAGCGCTGATCTTTTTGGATGCTGAGAAAGCCTTTGATCAATTGGATTGGCAATTTTTGATGAAAGTATTAGAGAAAATGGAATTTGGGGATAAATTTTTACAACCAATTAGGGCAATATACCAAAAGCAAACAGCCCGTATAATAGTTAACAATAGCCTGACTGAATTATGTAATATTGAAAAAGGTATAAGGCAGGGGTGCCCGTTGTCACCTTTATTATTTGTTTTAACATTGGAAATATTACTGATTAAAATATGTGATTCGGATAAAATTAGGGGAATTCAAATAAGAGATCAGGATTATAGATTGAGGGCGTTTGCAGATGATCTGGTTGTTACAGTAACTCAGCCTGATTATTCAGTTGTAGAACTGATGGAGATAATAACACAATATGGGAAAGAGGTGAAAGAGGTGGTCTTAAAATGCCTAATCTCAAATTATATTATGAGGCTGCTGCTTTGTCAGCGATAAGCGACTGGTTTAATTTAACACAAGCAAGATTATTAAATCTTGAGGGTTATGATTTGTTATTTGGATGGCATGCATATTTATTGTATGACAAGAAGGTGGATAATGTGTTTAAGATACATATCTTAAGATATGCTCTGTTGCGAGTCTGGAAAAAGTATAGACATAAGTTAAATTATAAGATACTTATTTGGGCAATACCTAAACACGCAATAGAAAATATAAATGTTGGATTTAAACATGATGTGACTACATATAAGGAAATTTTAAGTTTTGAGAGGAATGTATGGCAATTAAAGCCATATAACATTTTAAAAGAAGAAAAGATTGTACAAACCTGGTTTCAGTATGGGCAATTACAGGCTAGATGGAAAGAGGACCAGAAAACTGGTTTTTCAATGATTGATGAAAATGTGGTAAAGGAAATTAGAGATCAAGGTCAAGCACATATAAAAAGGATATATATTGCATTGATAGAAATTGATTCAGAGACGGAACTTGTTAAAGACTGCATGATAAAGTGGGCTCAGAATTTTCAAGAAGTTATTACAATGGATACCTGGGAAAAGATCTGGGTTAGAAATGTAAAATTTACACAGGCCCAAAATTTAAGAGAGAATTTTTATAAAATGTTTTATAGGTGGCATTTAGATCCTAAAAAATTAGCAAGTATGTATCCGAACTGCCAGCCCAAATGTTGGAGGTGTGGTTGTGAGGATGCAACGTATTTTCATATATGGTGGATTTGTAAAAAGGTTAAAGCTTTTTGGATTAAAATTTGGTGGAACATGCAAAAAATATTCAAGAAAAGGTTAAAGTTTTCTCTGCAACTGTTTTTATTAGGTATTACTACAGATACCACCTTTGTAGATACTAAGTTGATGTTGAATTTAATTACGGCAGCGAGACTTTTAATAGCGCAATATTGGAAGAAGGAAGAACTGCCGACTATAGAAGAATGGACTTTAAAAGTTTCTAACTTGGCGGAAATGGCAAAGATCTCAGCGTATTTGAAAGACCAGTCGCAACAGAGATACATTGTGGAGTGGAGGAGATGGATTGACTATATTCAGAATAAATATGGGACTAAAAAGTATTATTTAGCATTTGAATAAGTAATGGATATATATGATGTATAACTAGCTTGTAGTTATTTTACTGAGAGTTAAAGTGTGATAGAATTTAATATTTTATTGTTGTTTGCATATTTTAGATTATGTTTGTTTGTACTTTTATACCCTGTATTTAGTTCTGGGAAGTCGGGGAGGGGGGAGATGAGGGGAGGGTTGGGGAGGGTTGGGGAGAGGGTTGGGGGAAGGGGGGGGGTTGTATTCAAAATGTATTGTAAAACTTTTCAATAAAAAAAAAAGGTCTAGAAAGGTGTAGCCACAAAAATGCTGTCCAGTGTCTCTGCTACCCTAGCAATACAACCCAGGTGGCCAGAAAGGCCCAACAGAGACTCTACTTCCTCCGGGTCTTGTGGAAGAACAGGGTAGAACAACGGCTAATGGCCTTCTTTTACCGGTCTACTATAGAGACCGTCCTCTCGCACGGTATTGTGGTTTGGTATGCTGGTCTGACAGCCATGGATAGGAAAGCATTACAGAGGGTGGTGAGCACAGCACAAGACATTATGGGCTGTTCCCTGACACCACTGGATGACCTCGCCAGGGCTCGCTGCCTTGGAAGAGTGAGGAAAATTCTCAGGGACGACTCACACCCTGGATGGTACCTCTTTACTCTCCTACCATCGGGTAGCAGATACAGGAGTATAGCCAGCCGCACCAACAGGCTGAAGAACCCCTTTCATCCATGGGCTGTTAGGCTTTTGAACGGGAAATAATTTTATAAACTTTATGCATGATTGACTTGCGAGGCCATTGTGTTGTGCAATTAGCTCACATGGTGTAACAAGATGGTGGGTTTGTTGTCACCGTGAGTTGTGGTGGTGGGGGCACGAAGGGAGGCTGAGCCAATCTCAATGTATACATGGTTGTACTTTGACGATAAAGGTTCATTCATTCATTCATGAGTTTAGCAGAGACTGGTGGGGCCCTCCCACCTCCTTCTCCCTGTGTGCCATGGTTGGATCATTGGATTGTCGTCTGCCTTTACCAGGTGGAAATGCTTTCCTCTCCTCTCCTGAGGATTAGTGGGGAGGCAGAGGCAGAAAGAGGGGCCAAATAGTTCTTGTTTTACAACCACCCATTTAGCAACCCTTCGAAGTTACAACAGCCCTTTAAAAAGGGATTTAACCATGGCAGCATCCCTACGGTCCCTACGGTCATGTGATCAAAACTGGGTTGCTTGGCAACCGGCATGTATTTACGACAGTTGCATTATCCCAGGGTCACGTGACCACCATCTGCGACCTTCCCAGCTGGCTTCCAGCAAGGAAAGTCAACGAGGAATGCCGGATTCATTTTGCAGCCATATGATTCACTTAGTAACTGCAGTGGTTTGCTTAACGACTAGGGAGGGAAAAGGACAAAAAAAAATGGGCGTGACTCATTTAATAACTGCCCTTTGCTTGGCAATGGAAATTCTGGTACCAACTGTGATTAGTTTGAGGACACACTGTAGATTGATTGGGGGAGAAGGTGGCCTTGGGAGACGGTTGAGCGGGGAGAGAGGGAATTAATGGCCCTGCCCACTTCAAAGGAATCATGGACAGCTCAGGAGGCTTTTTGGCTGAGGGAAGCTGGATTGTTTATGTCAGGGGAAGGAAGCCTGAGAAGGAAGCCTGTGGCTCTCCAGGGCTAAGTACAATGAGGCTTATCGCAGGCAGAGTTAATTCGCATGCAGTCTGGATGATGTGTGCAAGAGAGCCGATAAGACAACATGGTTAATTAACTGGAACCCAGCTGAGCCTGGCGTCAGCAGAGACGCTGCGGCAGGAAAAAGAGCAGTGGAAGTCAGCTTTGCATCCAGAAAGGGAGAGAAAGAAGAAAGAAAGAGGACTTGCTGGGGCTTCTAATGGAGAGTGAACGGCTGCGTTCACACAACATCCTTCTCCTGCTTCTTAAACTGAGAAATTTTGCAATGATCAAAGCGGCACTCCTTGGAATTTTCACTGGCTCTAATTCAGGAGGAACAGTCAATAGCCAAGTCATGATCAGAAGCGTAAATGGGATTGGCTCTCATAAGCATTTTCTCCAAATAACTCAAGCAGGGGATCTGAAGCTTTGATAACTTCAGGTAAACCCAAGTATTTTTTAGATGTCTATGAGTTAGGCCCTCTTGTGTTTTAATCAAGGCTTCATTACTCAATTTTATGTCCTTTTCTTGCTTTTGAAGATACTGTGTAGGATTCCAATCCTGTTTTGTAGAAAATACTGTATTTCTGCTTATTTAAGTAACACACACACATATACATCCACCACAATTTCAGAAACAGGCAGTTTAGTACTGGATATTGGATATTAATAGTATATATATGATACCCTGAAAAAAACAAATAAACAAGCAAGATTAAAATTAACCAATTTTGGCAGACTGTGCGAAGGCACTTTCTAGGTTCATATATGAAGAAATTTGTCTTCTTATGAGAATATCTCCAGAATGTACACATTCTTTATACAGTGACACCTCAGTACTTAACATTAATTGGTTCTGGGAGGTGCTCAAAGTACCAAAAATGATGAGTACCGAACAATTTTTCCCCATAAGGAATAATGTAGTGAGTCACAAGGCTACCAACATCGACAAGTCCCAGCTTCTGTGTTGAGTGCCAAACAAACAATGAATGCTGGGACAAAATGTTTGGGTCAAAATGTGTTGCATACTAAATTCAATGAGTTTCAAAGAAGTTCAGTTGCCAAGGTACCACTGCGTTTATAAAGGGCTTCTGAGATTGCTTTCTAATACAGTTGGGTTAGAGCAGGAATCTTCAAAGTTGGCCCTTTTATGACTTGTGGACTTCAACTCCCAGAATTCCTCAGCCAGCATGCCTGGCTGAGGAATTCTGGGAATTGATGTCCACAAGTCATAAAAGGACCAAGTTTGAAGACCCCTGGGTTAGAGCTCTCAGCTTTGTCTCTCAGCCCATTCAAGCTGAGAAAAAGGTAGGAGGGCTCAGCCAGTCTCTCCTAAACCCATCCTAAGGAAGCAAAGTGACAGAAGATGATGGAAATTGTATTTCCACCCATCTGGAGGTTTGCGGGGTGAGGAAAAGTGACCCAAAGAAAGTCTTTTCTTGACCTACTTCCAGGCTACAGTACTCAGCACCGATGCTCAACACCCATATACATTCTCCTCAAACGTTCTCCAGTGGCAGGGAAGAATTGGTTGGGCTCACAAGGAAAGCAAATGTCTCCTCCACCTTGGACCCTTCATCCTGAAGCTCTAAGGAATCTTCTCTCCACTGTCCCTGCCCAGAAGATATAGTAGCTCTCCTAACTGATCAGTGGAGCAGATCTACAATTCCAATTTGCAACTTTTGGAATGGGATGGATGGATGGATGGATGGATTCTATAGTAAGGTGTCCACCTCTAAATCCATCCCCTGACCTTTCTAGCTGCTCTTCAGACATCTAGCTGAATCTGCATAGGCCAGGAAGAATAAGAGACAGAATCGGAAGCCTATTTGCCTAACAGCCTCAGAATTGCAACTCAAAGGTGGCTTCAGACTTCAGATCCTGGGAATGCAAATTGGAAATAAGGGTGCCCCGCCTTAACACTTGAACACCAAATGCAATTGTTTGAAAACAATGCTTTGGTTTTAGTCTTCTCCCTTACCTGCAAAAATCCCAGCAAGTAAGAGAGGGAAACACCTCCTTGGAGAAAAACCTCATTGTTTCTGAACTACAGAAACAAGATCCCAGATGGATCTGGACAAACAGGAGGTCTGTCTCCCTTGGAGTGATCAATAAATGCTAAGATATTTCTTTCTGCCACATCCAGAGGATGGGATGAGCAAAGCTCTAGGGGGTCTCTGCACAGAGCAAGGAGCAGACCAAGTGCTTGGTATTTAAGCCATACCAAGGAGCAGAATATATAAATAACAGATTGCTCCTAGAGGCAGTATGCTGTCTTCCTGTCCTCTGGGATGTGGAGGGGAGTTATTGATTTTTCCCCCTCCCTGGTGGGGAATATCTTAGCATGTTTAATGGCCACTAGAAGGAAACCTGTCAGAGAAGAATGATGTGATCTGTCTGTCAAAATCTCCCAAACAGCCAGAGTCTGATCTCAGTTACGATGTCCCATCATGAACACCCATTCTCCTTCCCCTGATGGACAGCAATATTCTGGGTCACAGGTACGTTCTTGCCATGGTCACTAAAATGCGGCTCATCTACCGTGCAAATGTTTAATTTTATTGGCAGAAGCAACATGGAAACTCTGCATGAAGAAACAGCTAAGACTCTTGCAGGCTTATAACTTCTTATCAGTAGGGGCTGATAATCCACCTGGGATCTTGAGAACATTTTGTTAGTGCTCTCCTAAATGGCTACTGTGCTGAGGGGCTTGAATATTTGTTTGTTTGTTTGATTTATATGCCTGCCCATCTCACAATTCAAGGCAACTGTGAGTGGCTTACAAGGTCAATATTCTCAAGACGGTTGCCATGTTGGCTAAGGTTCATTGCCAACACTGGTTTTTTCAAAAGATAAACTAGCCCTCTAGATAAGGAGATGGACTACAGCATCCAACATCCACAGTCCTCAGCTGATTGGGCTACACAACCCATCATTCACTGCCATCAAGGAATTTGGCTCTGGAGTCAATCTCAATGAAATAGGGGTGGGGCGAGAGTGTGTGTTAATTTGGCACTTTGTTAGACAATACAACCAATGTACAAACCAAATAATAATAATATAGCCTGAAGGAGTGCAAGCAGGAGCATTGCTGAACACCTGGCGAATCTCACATCTGACATTGCAAAATCAAAAAAAAGATTTGTGTATTATCTGATTTTCCGAGCAGATACTAAAACCTCATGTTTATGTGATGCAGCTGAAGAAACAGAGTCCTAGTCTGCATAAGAAATACATGAAAGCATTTTCTCTCTTCCCCCAAAGACTAACTCTGTCCCCAAAAAACATACTAGGAAAGAGTGGCACAGCAGTGGCACTAAGGTGGGAGGTGTTGCCATCAAAGGAGGAACATTCAACAAAAGTTAGACTAGCTATAAACATTTTATTTAGCTTAGATCTGTGTCCAGAATGAAACTAAGTATTGTCCTCCTAGAAATAACTCTGCCACATTTCTGCTTTAACAAGTCTTATTCCGGTTTTAATTCTGTCCTTAAAGTCAAACGCTATGAGAGACAAAGCTGGTCTGTTCTCAGGTACAGTAAGCATTTTCAGTACCATGGACAGCTCAGGGCAGATAAACATGATTCAACTAATTCTAAGAGCTGTTGTTCCAGCACCTGTCTGAAGGAAAGCCAGCAGTTCTTCAATACACCCGATCTTGCTAGTGTGCTGATTTAAAGATCTTCTAATCTTTTCTGCATGGCTGGAAAATCACAAGGACTATGCAAAAATCTGAACCTGAGCTTTCATATGAAGAGGAAACTATAGCCTCAGGCGTGAAAGGCATAAAGGTAAAGATTTCCCCGCACATGCGTGCTAGTCATTTCCGGACTCTAGGGGCCGGTGCTCATCTCCATTTCAAAGCCAAAGAGCAAGCGCTTGTCCGAGGACGTCTCCGTGGTCATGTGGCCGGCATGACTAGACGCCAAAGGCGCACGGAATGCTGTTACCTTCCCACCGCAGTGGTCCCTATTTTTCTACTTGCATTTTTACGTGCTTTCGAACTGCTAGGTTGGCAGAAGCTGGGACGAATAACAGGCGCTCACTCTGTTATGCGGCACTCGGGATTCGACTTGCCAAACTGCCGACCTTCTGATCGACAAGCTCAGCGTCCTAACCCACTGAGCCACTGCGTTCCTTTTGTGAAAGGCATAGGAAAGTGCTAACAGTTTCCCTTGAATAAAGTTAGCCTTTAGTTCCGCAGAGTCCATGTTGGCAATTAAGGGTGAATTACCTGGGGCACTCCAGGTCCTACTGAACACCCAGTTCCAGCAGCCTCAGCCAGCAATGCCACAGGTGTGGAATGGTAGAAGTTGTGGATCAGATCCCAGAAGAGCAGTGCAAAATGCCAAATGAAATGCCCAGCCTTATGGATTCAAATGCATTAATATCACCAACTGACAAACAAGCCAGACATACAACTGCTCTGTAAGTCTACTTATACCATTTATTATATTTCCTTTGGAGAAACATTTTTAAGTTGTCCTTAACACTAGATGTTCTCAAGTCATAGATTGGTTTAATCCTTTTTTCAGTCAGACCACCAATGCTCTAATATAATTTCTTCTTTATTATTCATGACTGCTTCCTCTTTCTTGAAAGAACCCCTTGGAGAAGACCTCCCCACTCAGTTTCTCAAGCCTACAGAGCTCTGTTCCCACTAGAGCAGTTTTATCTTCAGACATAATGCACACATGTGGTTTTGGACCTTTTAAGTCTATCATTGACAAGAAGTAAGGTTTCCGTCAATGAGTCACCCCAGGACACTTCCTAGACCTAGGCCTTTCCTGATCAATACTTCCCTTCATTTCCTCCTGCCCTGAAAAAATGGATGATGTTGGGGATTGGGCTTCAACCCAATAGATATCCCACCAAGGCAGAAGTTGGATCAATTTCATGTTGGGGGGGGGAAAAAAGCCTGGAAATTAGGATGAAAATTCAGTCTGCTGCTCAATTATTTTTACTGTATATTTTGATGTTGCAAGTGGTCCTCAAATTATAACCATCTAGTGAAGTTTGAGGGCCCAATAGTGTTGAAAAGGGTGACTTTTGACCAGTCCTTGCACTTAACATCCATCACAGCATCCCTGTGGTCACATGATCACAATTCGGGTGCTTGGCAACTGGCATGTACTTAAAAACAGTTTCTGAATCTCAGTGTTATGTGATCAACGTTTATTTATTTTATTTATTTTATTTTTATTACATTTATATCCCGCCCTTCTCCGAAGACTTAGGGCGGCTTACAAGCTTAGCAAGCTATAACTTTCCTAGCCAGCGTTTGACAACAAAGTCAATGGAGGAAGTTGGATTTGCTTAACAATCACAGGATTCGCTTAATGACCGTGGCAGAAAATGTTGTAAAATTGGGTGCGGTCATGTGAAGACTCATTTAACAACTGCATCACTTAGCAATGGAAATTCCTGTCTCAGTTGTGGGTCATAAGTTGAGGACTGCTTGTAATAAAAAGATAGTGATATAAAATAATAGAAAACCCATATTAATAGAAAACCGATTGAGTAACCGTGTGCCATTTAAATAACAGAAGTCTGATATCAACCGAAAAAGGAGATTTATCTACACAGGTAGTCCTCGACTTATCACCACAATTGAGCCCAAAATTTCTGTTGCTAAGCAAGATAGTTGTTAAGTGGGTTGTGCCCCACTTTGCCTTGGTTGTAAAGCAAATCACTGAAGTTGTTAAGCAAATCATGTGGTCATTTAGTGACTCTGGCTTCCCCCCATTGACTTTGCTTGTCAGAAATTCCCCAGGAAGGTTGCAAAGCACAATTCCCAGATCCTGGGATGCTGCAATCATCATAAATACATGCCGGCTTTTGCCGAGTACCCGAAGTATGGCCACATGACTGTGAGGATGCTGCAACAGTCGTAAGTGTGAAAACTGTCCATAAGTCACTTTTTTTCAGTGACTTGGAATGGTCATTGAAGGAATGGCTGTGAGTAGAGGACTATTTTGTATCTAGGCTTTCAATTTTGAATAGTATTCTATATGTCCCCTTAATGCAGGGGTCTTCAGACTTGGCCCTTTTATGACTGGTGGACTTCAACTCCCAGAATTCCTCAGCCAGCGTGCCTGGCAAGAAATTCTGGGAGTTGAAGTCCACAAGTCATGAACAGGCCAAGTTTGAAGACCGCTCCCTGCCTTAGTGGCATGGTGCCCTAGAGGTGAAGACGCTTGCTTCCGTTTCGGACTTTCAAGACTGAGTGTTCAATCTTAGGCAGCAACAAACGTTTCTCTATTAGGGCACAAAGAGAAAATATCTGCTGTGAACATGGCATAGGCGTCAGGAAGGGCATCCGGTCAGTAAACGCTAGGTTACATCCACTTAGTTTTAAACTTGGTTCATGCTTTTGTAGCTTAATGTCACCTGTGGCCTTACTCTGTTTGGTTAATGGATAGTTCAATGTATTCTGTGAATCCAGAAAGTGGATTCACTCAAACACCTAGTTCTCTGTTCATGTCTTAAATTAGTTGGGCAATCTGATGTACACTTCCTTTCTTATATTTTGATTTCCTTTGCAGGACTGCCTCTTTTGGCTAGCACAATGGTGCCACAATGAGCCGCTTCATCCATCTTTATCACTTTCATCTTTTGGGGTGCTGTGTAAAGCAAAAGGCCAGTTTGATCTAGTGGTGAAGGCACCAGGATAGAAAGCAGGAAACCATGAGTTCAAATCGCACCTTAAAGCAATGAAGGCTGTCTGGGTAACTTTGGGTCAATCACAAGGAGACTTGTGAGTTCTAGAACCGCCTTAGGCATGAAAGCCACCAGGTGACTTTGGGCCAGTCACTCTCTCTCTCTCTCTCTCTCTCTCTCTCTCTCTCTCTGCCAACCTTCCTCACCCTTCCCCAGATGGTACCAACCAAACAGCAATTTTCAGCTGCCTTTTTTTACTTAATTCTACTTAAAATCACAACAAGCAACCCAATCAAAGTGGTAACGCCTCTGGCAGTCGAAAGGTGCCCAACAGTCGGAGTCGTTCAGGATGAGAGGGGTTTCATCCCTGCTCCTTCAACACATCTCTGCCTGCCTTTTGCAGTTGCCAAGAAACAATAGAGGAAATACAAACCTTAGCTACAAAAAAAAAGCTGCTCTGCTGGCCCTCCCCACCTCACCCTACCACCGCCTCCCCGACCCCCACATCATAAAGACCCAGCAATGTTGGCATCTTTGGAATGACTCTACCCTCACCTCAGCTACCTTGGGGTCCCCCTCCAGCAAGAAGTAGACCTTACAAAACTGCCCCCACTTCCCTTAATCTCAACCTCATTAGCAGCTTGGAAACACACAACACACAGCTCCCTGCCCACAGACTGCCAGCTCCCAAGAAATACCCATCTCCCCCCCCCCACACACACATACATACACACTCACACACATTGATGTCCACCCAGCACGTGCCAAATTTTAAGCGGGAGTTGCCCTTAATTGTCCTACTTGGGGGAGGGGGCAACTGCTGATGGCAATGAATCATTTCAAAATGGGCCCAGGCAGAGGGGAGATATTGCACCTGCCTCTCCCCTGACCTTTGCTCTCTGGCTGCCAATCACCATCATGGCAAGTTGCCAGGGAAACTGAGACATCTCCCCCCCCTTTTTTTTTCCCCTCCTCCATCCAGAATACATGAATGGCCTTGGAGGAGCAATTATCTATATTCGCCTCTCTGCCTTTGTTATGGGGCAAGGCGTTGGAGGCAGGTTCTATCCACTGGAGGAGGCCAAAACAAAAAAGAGCCTCTTCAGAGTCCCTGAGGGTGCTTGTGTGTGTGTGTGTGTGTGTGTGTGTGAGAGAGAGAGAGAGAGAGAGAGAGAGAGACAGAGTGAGAAAGAGAGAGAGAGAGAGAGAGAGAGAGTGCGCATGAGAGAGAAAGAAAAACAGATCCCAACCAGCTCCATCATGAATCCGATGCTGGAAAGACTCAGCATGTTTCTGGAGACTGCTTATTTACGTGATACCTCAAAGGTCTCTCTAAACATGTTTCCAAAACAGATTGCACCCATAAAAGAACCACATTGTGTAAAAAGAACACAATGTCAAGCCACAAGATGTGGGGGGAGGAGAGGGACTGAAAGTCCCACGGTTTTTCAGGAAGCTGCTGAAAAGGGTTGAGCTGCCAAGGATGGCGACCAGCAGACAGCTTGATAGAGAACATTTCGTATATAATTGTGGAAAAACAGCTGTATTGGATCTACCCAAACATCTGTCAGGCAAGCCTAACTGTGGAAAATCATGGACCAATATAACTCCCAGACGGAAGGCTTTAGAAATTGTCACCCCTATTTATTTATTTTTACAGGACACAAGATGAATTTGGAACTGATAAGCAATCATCTTCACTATACAGATAGTCCTCGATTTACAACAGTTCATTTAGTGACCATTCAAAGTTACAACTGCATTGAAAAAGGTGAAGTATGATTGTTTTTCACCTCTGTAGCATCCCCATGACCCCGTGATCAAAATTCAGATGCTTGGTACTTATGACTGTTGCTGTGTCACAAGGTCATGTGATCACCTTTTTATTTTATTTATTTTATTTTATTAGACTTATATACCATCCTTCTCCCATAGGACTCAGGGCGGTTCACAAGGTTTTTTTAAATACAAAACAACAAGTTACGAAAATTAAAAACAATTAAAATAATTACACTAACCTTGAAACTAAAAACCCCAATTACAATTAAAATACAATTAAAACCCCTGTTAATACTCTCAGTCCAGGCCAGAAAGCTCGAAGAGCCAGGTCTTCAGGTCCCGGCGGAATGAGTGAAGGTCAGGGGCAACCTTTTTGCAACCTTTTGACAAGCAAAGTCTGCAGGGAACCCAGATTCACTTAATAACCCTAGTTCAGGGGTAGGCAACCTTGACTCTTTTATGACTCAACTCCCAGAATTCCTGGCCAGCATGGCTCAGCTTGGAAACCTCTCCCTTTCCCCTCAGCATGGCTGGCTTAGGAATTCTGGGAGTTGAAGTCCATGAGTCATAAAAGAGCCAAGGTTCCCGATCCCTGCCCTAGTTACTAACTTATCAACTTCACTGATTCACTTAACAACTGTGGCAAGAAAGATTTTAAATGGGGCAAAACTCACTTAACAGATGTCTTACTTAACAACACAAATGTTGGGCTCAATTGTGGTGGCAAGTTGAGGACTACCTGTAGTTCTTAAACTGAAAATGGAAAAGAAGTCACATGCAGCTTTATATTTGCTCTGATTCCAGCCAGTAATTCTTGAAAGGCGACTACAGCAGAGGTCCCCAACTTTTTGGGCGCCAGGGACTGGTTCCATGGAGAGAGGTTTTCCGCAGACCAGAGGGGGCATGGTTTCGTGTACTGCCTGCATCTCGTGGATGGGGCTTTGTTTGCTTGTGCGGACAAGTTTCTGGCATGCTGCAGCCTGGTACCTGTCCACAGACTGGGGGTTGGGGACTCCTCAGCTACACTATTGGTAGACCCAAGTGAATGCCAAATGTGGCCTTCAAGCCCACTTCTGATCTAAGACAATATTCCGTTTTCTATATCAAATGTTTCCATAGAATAGACCTTTCTTTCTACTACTCTTCAGAGGCAATATTTCCTCTTAATGCTGCCATCAATAAGATGGAGATTTTAGAAAGACGTCATGGTTAGAAACTTCCAAGAATTTGGCCTCAGTCCTCTTAGAGAACTAGTGTCCATCACTCTAAAATATACTGCCAGTGGATTTCCATAGGCCTGGCTTTTGGCATATTACAGTATTCAGGAGCCACTACAGAAAAGTCTCTGTTCTTCATTGATTCTAAAGTTAACATTTGAAATAAAGCCTTTCATCAGGGCTTTGTTTGCCAATAAAAATATCTAACACATTACGACAACCAGGTACGTAAGAAAACAATCACCAGGAGACTCCTACTAAATCAGACCCCAAGTCCTGGGGGAAGAATCCGGTCCTAATGGAGTTCTTAAAAGTGAGAACAGTCATCTATTCTACCAGAAGGGAGATTGTCCCAGAGAACAGGGGCAACCCCAGAAAAGGCACCATTCCTAAGTCTTATAAGATGGCAAGTTTTAAAAGAAGGAACCTGGAGCATGCTCTCCCTGTAGGAACATGATCCCTCACATAAATAGATCTTACAATCACAACTGGAACAGAATTTCCACTGTTAAGCAAGACAGTTGCAAAATGAGTCACGCCTGATTTTACCTTTTTTTCTTTTTTTGCCATGGTTGTTAAGTGAATCACTGCAGCTGTTAAGTGACTCACACGTGGCCACCAAATGAATTCAGCTTCTCCCATTGACTTTGCTTGTCAGAAGCCAGCTAGAAAGGTCATAAGTGGCAACCATGTGACACCCGGATGCTGCAACCCTCAGAAATATATACCAATAGCAATAGCACTTAGACTTATGCACCGCTTTATAGCCCTCTCTAAGTGGGCTGTTACCCCCCAACAAACTGGGTCCTCATTTTACTGAACTGACCTCAGAAGGATGGGAAGCTGAGTCAACCTTGAGCCGGTTAAGGATCGAACTCTTGGGAGCCGGCAGAGTCAGCCTGCCATACTGCATTCTAACCACTGCGTCACCATTGCCACCGATATATGTTGGTTGCCAAATGCCTGAATTTTGGTCATGTGACAGTGGATATGCTGTGATAGTCATAAGTGCAAGGACCAGTCATAAGTGACTTTTTTCAGAGATGTTGTAACTTGGAACAATCTGTAAATGAATAATTGTAAGATGAGAACTGCTTGTCTTTTGCTCGGCCTATGGAACCTGTCTCTCTCTCTCTCTCTCTTTATATATATATATGTGTGTGTGTGTGTGTGTGTGTGTGTGTCTGTGTCTGTGTCTGTGTGTGTGTCTCTGTGTGTGTCTGTGTGTGTGTCTCTCTCTGTGTGTGTGTGTGTGTGTGTGTGTGTTAGGCTGAAGCAGGCAATATGATTCGTCCCGTGTTTGAGGCCTAGCAAGGTACTCTAAAATACTTAACAAACACTTAACACACACACACACACACACATATACATACACACACACACACACACACACACACACATACATACATATATATATATATATATATATATATATATATATATACACATACATACACACACACATATATATATATACACATACTGAACTAGCATCTGCGTATTAGGAGAATTACAGTCCTAGACAGCTTGGCAGACAAGATTGGCCCTGAGTCCAGAGCACTCTAGGGCATTAGAGATTAAGAGCTATACTTAAAGCATAAGTAGCACCTCCTGTAAAAACTAAACTTGTCTGAAAACATGGCTTGCAATGAACAATACCTTCCTGGCATAATTAGACTGCCACTCCAAACCTCTATTGGTTAATGAGCTCCTACAAAAAAGCTGAAGGCATTAAGATACGTTTAGCCTTAAAAAGAGATTATTAAGAGGCAACATGGTAGCAAAAATATCTGAAGAATTGTCTTCCTCTAACAAGACTCCAGAGCATTGAAATCAAGTCCCATGGGAAATGAAGAAGAAAGAGGTTTTGACTTGGCTCTTATAAAAACTTCTTAACATCCAAACAATTCAGCAGTGAACTAGTTTGGTGCCCTGGCTAAAAGCACCAGGCTAAAACTGGGAGTCCGTGAGTTATAGCCCTCCCTTAGGCATCCAAGCCAGCTGGATGGCTTTGAACCAATCCCTCTCTCTCGGCCCTTAGGAAGACTATTTCCAAGAAATGTCACTAAGAAAATTGCACAGACTTGAGTAAATATTGACTTAAACACACACATACAGAGAAACAAACTGATTAAAAATAAATCTATGTATTTGAGGGGAGAAACTAGTTATATTTATATTTAACTGGGACATGAGCAGAATTGATATGTCATGCAAACCTATAACCTGCTTAGCTGTGGGCTCTAGGAGTTCAGTTTTAGCCTGGAATAGCTCTATGTTGTTTTAAATTAAACTACTCTTCCCTGGTCAACCATGTTGGACAAACATGGAAGAGAAAGTTAACCCTCCCTTCTTTCTGCTGGCAGAGAAATGTAGATTCAGAGCAATCCTGCAAAAATGAGGCTTTTTTTTTTATTTTTTTACTTTTTATCCCTACCCTTCTGGCCGCATGGGAGGACTGAACATTGGAGAAGTAAGAGGGGTGAAGGAAAGTTTGTGCTGCTGGTGACCTTTGTAAATGTGTAGCCCTGACAGTTAAAATACTGTGGCAGCTAAGATCCTAACAAAGATTTTCCATTTGCTTGGGAGAGCTGTGGTCGTGCATCACCAGTCCACGAAGTTATTTTCTGCAGAAGAGTTGCTAGCCCAGTCAGCTGTGTGATGAGAAGACAGCCACCACAACTGTACAGTTGAGCTCTTCAACTCTAACAATCAATCTTACGAATGAACTTCAGGTTTAGGAATAACTTACATTAGATCTTCCTAATGGAACTACAACCCAGCTGTACAGCACACATTTTACATGGAGAAAGTCCCAGGTTTCAGTTGTTATATCTCCAACCAAGAGCATTAAAGTGGGGAGCCAGGGGGCACGACAGCTCAGCAGTTAAAAGATGCTGAGCTTATCAGCTAGACCAGGAGTCTTCAAACTTGGTCCTTTTATGACTTGTAGACTTCAACTCCCAGAATTCCTCAGCCAGGCAAAGGGCCAAGTTTGAAGACCCCTGAGCTAGACAGTTGGCAACCAGGGTTTGAGACCCGAAAGATGCGTGATCGGGGCGAGTTCCTGCTACTTGCTCAGCTCCTGCCCACCTAGCAGTTTGAAAGCATGCAAATGCAAGTAGATAAAGTAGGTACCATTTCGGTGGGAAGGTAACAGCGTTTAGTGACCCTTGGTGTATAGTCATGCTGGCCACATGACTACAGAAACGTCTTTGGGCAAGGCTGGCTCTCTTGGCT
Organism: Daboia siamensis; assembly: GCA_024449315.1. Lineage (NCBI taxonomy): Eukaryota > Metazoa > Chordata > Lepidosauria > Squamata > Viperidae > Daboia > Daboia siamensis. Next base: position 317,362 of record JAKJMR010000267.1, read on the forward strand.
AAGAAACGGAGATAAGCACCACCCCCTAGAATCAGATTCAACTGGACAGGGGAAACTGTTACATTTAGATGGGAATTCATTCATACATAGGAACCTACACCTTACAAAGATAATGCCAATAAGAATCAACCTTAATCATATAAACAGCATCACCCTAGTCCAAGGCCTCAATCTCCTGCCCCCATCTATCCACAATTCTCCTATACCTGTTCATACATTGCCTTAGATCTTAAAGCAGATTCCAATTGTTCTGTTCCAATAGTGTAGATGGCCGAGCGATACTGGGTGCCAATGTCTTCGTATTGTTTCATTCCTGGGGAAAAAATGAGGCCACAACAATGCATGTTATTAGACAAAAGATGACCAAATTGATTCATATTGCTGAATCTTCTTCTTCCCACTTCAACCTTAATAATAAATAGTTGCAGGAGAAAAGGTGTTATCCTTGAGTATTCCCATTTTATCCATTTCATTAATGGAAACAGACCGAAAATGTGGTGCTAGATAGATCATTGGTCTGCTAGATCAAGCCCTGCTATGCCACCGCTGCAGGTTTCCAGCAGCAGGAGGCTCTGGGACGAGGGCCTGTCGGGGGTGAAGGGGCTGCTCTGGCAGGCTGCTTCTGTGGTAGTGGGACATGCTGGTGCCCTGCGCTGCGCTCTGCTGCGGGGGCCACCCTGGGAAAGGTGGAAGTGCAACTGTAGTCCGGGACAGTCAACTGCTCCGAGCCCTGTCTGGCCGGCTTTGTGCCCCCGTCCCACAAGAGCAGCTGGTTGTGAGTTGCTGGTGTGCGCTTCCCCGAGTGTGCCTCAGCCCCAGATCTTCCCCCACCCGGGACTCCGGCCGCATCTGCAGAAGGCGAGCGGGGCGAAGGGTGCTTTGGTGCGTCTTTCATCCCTCCCGTGTGAAGGGAGCCTTCCTGCCCCATGGTCCCCAGCAGCATTGTTGGCGTGCGTGGATCGACTCTGAGCGAATATGAGGTGTTTCTGTGGCTGGAATAAAGCTTATTAAATGAGCTAGCAACCTCCAAGTATCGTTGCTAGATCTTCCCCAACTTTCCTCCGGTGCTTCATAAACAGTTAAGTGGGCATCAGGTTTCTTGGTAAAAATGGATTTGGAAGGAAGGAAGGAAAAAAGAATGGGAGGGAGGGAAGGAGGAAAAGACAAAGAGGGAGGGAAGGAAAGAAGGAAGGAAGGGACAATGGGAGAGAGGAAGGGAGAGAGAGAAAGAGAGGGAGGGAGAGAAAGAGAGGGAGAGAGAAAGAGAGAGAGGGAATGAGAGAAAGAGGGAGAAAGAGAAGGAGAAAGAAATAGGGAGGGAGAGAAAAAAGAAATAGAGAGGGAGAGGGAGAGTGAGGGAGAGGAAGAAATAGAGAGGGAGAGGGAGAGGAAAAGAGGGAAGAGAGAAAGAGAGAGGGAGAGAAAGAAAGAAAGAGGGAGGGAAATAGAGGGAGAGAGAAAGAGAGGGAGAGAGAGAGGGAAAGAGAAATAGAGGAAGAAAAAGAGAGAGAGGGAGAGAGAGAAAGAGGGAGAGAGAGAGAGAAGGAGAGAGAAAGGGAGGGAGAGAGAGAAAGAGAGAGAGAGAGAGAGAGAGGGAGAGAGAGAAATTAAATTAGTAACATGGTCGTTAAGTGAATCTGGTTTCCCCACTAACTTTGCTTGTCAGAAGGTTGCAAAAGGCAATCAAATGACCCTGGAACAATGTGACCATCATAAATATGAATCAGTTGCCAAGCATCCACATGTAAATCACATGACCCTGGGGATGCTGCAACGGTCATAAGTGTGAAAATGGTCATAAGTCACTTTTTCCAGTGCCGTTGTAACTTTGAACAGTCACTAAGTGAATTGTTGTAAGTCAAGGACTACCTGCACTTTATCATTATTTTCCTTTTTTTGGGGGGGTCAAGTTTTTGACACCTTGCTGGGCGACTGGTGGTACTCGGACATTGCCTTGTCCTAAAAGTGTTACAATGGGTGAAAAGGTTGAAAAGCCCTGTCCTGGTGGACCATCACTTGACTATGTGCTGCAGCTGCCAAAAAAGCCAATGCAATCCTGGGCTGCATCAACAGAGGGATAGCATCAAGATCATGAGAAGTTATAGCACCGCTTTATACCGCACTGGTAAAACCACACTTAAGGAACACCACATTCAGTTCTGGTCACCACAATACAAAAAAGATGTTGAGATCCTGGAAAGTGTGCAGAGAAGAGCAACAAAGAAGATAAAAAGTCTGGAGGCTAAATGGACGATGAACAGTTGTGGGAGCTAGGTATGTCTAGCTAGACGATTGAAGAGAGGGAACAAGGGAGGAAATGATAGCAGTCTTCCAGTACTTGTCAAGGGTTTTCACAGAGAAGAGGGGATTGACTTACTCTCCAAAGCACCAGAGGGCAGGACAAGAAATAACTTGTTAAAAAAGATCCAATGTATCCAGCGTATCCAACGAAGTAAGGAGAAATTTTATGACAGCGAGAACAAGTAACCGGTGGAATCGCTTGCCTCCTGGGGCTATGGGCGCTGGAGCTTTTCAGACATAGACTAGACTTTGATTGGGATGGGGTAAGATTCCTGCCTTGAGGAAGGGTTGGACTAGAAGACCTCTGAGGTCCCTTGCAGCTCTTGGATTCTATGTTCTATACAGGTCCTTTGAAATTAGGTCAACTGCTTCACATGAACTTGTGAGCTAAGGTTATACAACCCTGGACCTCAAAAAGGTACACAAGGTTGAATATGAATGAGAGCCCATCAGAAATGGGAGAGCACCACGAAACCCCAGGACTGTAGGCTAGACAATCCCAATGTAAAAGAAAAAGCTCAGGAGAAGGCAGTGGTGACAAGGGCAAGAAAAATTGCATGTGACTTACATGTGGCCATGTAAGTCACCAGGTGTCAAGCTTGACTTCAAGGAAATGTTATCTCTTTCTTTTGTACCCGACAATGTCACTAGGGGAGGGCAGTCGGCAATGCTCCTCAGCCATAAGGCATCTTCTTTTGAAATCTAACACACAATGACTGTGGGGGGCAGAATTCTTCTCTCCCCACGTGCTCACTCCCTAATATGCCATCTACACTGGCAACTTTACTCATTAAAACACAAACACACCATTACGCACCCAGAGGAGGGCCCAGCCGGCAACACACAGAGAATTCTAATTTCCTCATTAAAATTACACTTCATTACAAAAATGCTCCGTCTTCCTAAGGCCTTCAACCCTCCCCCCGCTGTTGCTCAGTGTTGACGTGAGGTGGGTTACAAACAGCCCTCCACACCCCTCCACTTCCTCTGGTTATTAAAAAAAAAAGGGGGGGGGGGGAAAAATTAGAAATCCCCCCCCCCCCCCCCCCCCCTTCTTTACAACTGAACCTCTCCTGTCTCAGCAGAGGGTCCACTAAGAGCTTCACCTTTTGTGGCCTTGGTGGGGAGGTAGGAGAAGCCATTTAAAGGAGTCATTTAAAGAGGTACAGTCATCTGAAAAAGGAGGTTGGCTTACAAAATCAAGAGGGGCATGTGATTCCTTAAGAGAAAATCTCTGTCTCAGGATTCTGGAGCAAGTCAGGCTGGAGAAATTAGGTATTCTTTGGCTAGAGCCCTCAAATGACTCAGCAATCAAATGGAAAAAAAAATGGCATGAAGAAGAATAACCCGACTCAATGAGCTCAGGGAGTCCTCAACTTACAACAGTTCATTTAGTGATAGTACCGCAACGACACTGAAAACAGTGACTTATGACCATTTTTCACACTTACGACTGGGGTGGCATCCTCACGGTCACGTGATCAAAATTTGGAAGCTTGGCAAGGGGCTCATATTTATGACCGTTGCAGTGTCACAGGGTCACCTTTTGCGACCCTCAGACAAGCAAAGCCAACGGGGAAGCCAGATTCACTTAGCAACCATGCTACTAACTTAAACAACTGCAGTGATTCACTTAACAACTAGGGCAACAAAGGTTGTAAAGTCGGGCAAAACTGACTTAAAACTTTGGGCTGAATTGTGGTCATGATTACCTGTATTCAAAATACTCCAAGCAGCTTTCCATTCAGGTATTGCATCTCTGTAGAACTGTGTCTTTGTTGTGTTACAGATTTTCAGGCTAACCAGAGGCAAGCAATCTTTCATCTCTAAAGCTTCTCATTCTTAGCCCATGATCTAGCTCAATTTAGATATTTTGCGTGCAGGTGGAACAAGAAATCCCTTTTTTATCAGGAGGACCATCTTGATCGTTAGGATTGAACCTGGTTTTTACAACTGCAGTTCAATATTTTGGGGGGTGTGGTACGGATTTCACATGTTGATTTTCAGCAATTGTGCTACTGAAAATTTACTAGTGAAGTTGGAAGGAAGAGGATTCCTTCCACAAGAGGATTCTTTTCAGAAGGTGGACTTAGACCCATAAATTGTCCAAGCTTAATTACACAGGCCTTTCATTGATCTGGGTATAACAGTGTTGGTCAATCCTTAAGTATCTAAAAATATAAGATTAGGATCCTATTAATATATAAGCATAGAATCAGCTATGAAAAGAGGGCAAGAATGGACTATTGTATGCAAACAGACACACACACTAATCACATAGTAAATTATGTTCTTCCTTCTTCAGTGCACTGTTATAATAACGATTGACGACTTAGATTCTTATAAAATCAGCCCAGTCTTATTTCCTATAAAACCGTCTACTACTCTCTTTCTTCCCAGCCACTATGGCTGTAGATAGTCCAAGCTTCTATAAATTACAATCTTCCATAATTGGCCCTGCTGGTGGAAGAATGAGAAGGGGCCATAGTCCAAAATGCTGCAAGGTATCGTACAGTGCTGGGATTCAGCCAGTTTGCACCAGTTTGGCAGAACCGGCAGCTAGTTTTTTGTTGCCCAAGCCCAGAATGGACTTCCGGAAGTGGCATTCATACAGAGAACTGGTTGTTCCCATATTTGAATCCCACCACTGGTACAGTACCAGCAAAGCTGTCTTAGGATTGCTTCCAAACACAATTCCCCTTGATGTGCTAGTAGAGTATTGCTTATGCTGCTTATAATTAATCAAGATAAATAGATTGGTTTCCCACATTGCACCTTTCCTGACCCTAGATTTTTACCTTGGGTTGGATCATGGTTCTCCCAGAAAAATTGGAGGAGTTTTTCATAGCTGATTTTCTGTGGGTCAAACACTGCACGGACCACTTCCGCATGTCCTGTCATCCCTGGAAACAGAATGGAGAAAAATCACCGCAGGCTTTCTTTGAGCCTTTTCAGTTGTTGCAACCAATGGAAATTCACCAGGTCATTAGGCTAAATTGATGCTGCTTGCAAATTATACTCTGTGCTACAAAAATAACATAACAGGGACTCCTTGACCTACAAACATTCATTTAGCAACCATCTGGATTTACAACAGCACTGGAAAAAGAGACTTGCAACCGGTTCTTGCACTCAACAACCATCGCTGCAGCTCCATGGCCCTGTGATCAAAATCCAGATATTTGACAAGTGGTATGTATTTATGAGGATTGCAACTTGTCAGGGACATGCGATTGCCACTTGCAACTTCCCAGCCGGCTTCTGACAAGCAAAGTCAATGGGGGAAGCTGGCTTTGCTTAATGACTGCACGATTCACTTAAGAGCTCCTATGATTCCCTTCACAAGTGTGGCAAAAAAGTTATATAATCAGGCGTGTCTCACTTAACAAATGGCTTGCTTAGCCATGAGAATACTGGTCCCCACGTGTGAGTGGCCCTTCTCAGAAGCACTGAGAAGACTTGGCGTTTCTCCTGTGCACTGGGCTGGATGGGACGTGAGCTTCTCTTACTGTGAAAATGATTGCTTCAGCTCAGCTATGTATCTGACAGTGCTTTGGTGTATTGGATTTATATGGTTTGATATTTTTAAAAAAATTGAATGATTTTGCCACTCAGAGTCCAAATTTATGAGTTGAGTGGCCTTGTATATTCCTTAACTAAATAAATCAGTCCCCAGTACTGAACGTATAGGAGCCGTGAGAAGCTATAAGAACTAGGTAGAAAGTTGAGGGTAAATTCTTCCACTGCTTCTTCCCAAACTATTTGATGTTATTTTTTTTCCATTTAAGGCAATGTGGTCCTCAACTTACAACAGTTCACTTACTCACCGTTCAAAGTTTCATCAGCACTGGGAAAAAGGGACTTATGACCGTTTTTCGCACTTATGACCATTGAAGCATCCCCATGGTCACGTGATTAACATTTGGACACTTGGCAACTGACTCATATTTATGACGGTTGCAGTGTCCTGGGGTCATGTGATCCCCTTTTGTGACATTCTGACAAGCAAAGTCAAGGGGGAAGCCAGATCCACTTAACTATCATGTTTCTAAACTACTGCAGTGATTTACTTAATAACTATGGCAAGAAAAGTTGTATCATGGGTCCAAACTTGCTTAACAACTGTCTGGCTTAGCAACAGAAAGTTTGGGCTCAGTTGTGGCCGTATGTCGAGGACCACCTGTAATGTGAACTTGTTCATCTATAAAACTAACATCAGCAAATACAGACTCTTGTCACTGTACTGTTGGGCTCTGCCTTTCCAAACAGTTGTTACTCGAAAGCCCAAACAAACCAGACATCTTAACAGGATAACAGAATTGGAAGGGACCTTGGAGGTTTTCTAGTCCAACCCCTTGCTCAAGCAGGAGATCCTTTATCATTTCAGACAAATGATTGTCCAATCTCTTCTTAAAAGCCTCAGTGATGGAGCACCCCCAACTTCTGAAGGCAAGTTGTTCTTCTGGTTAATTGTTCTCACTGTCAGGAAATTTCTCCTTAGTTTTAGGTTAGTTCTCTCTTTGGTTAGTTTCTATCCATTGCTGCTTCTCCTTCCTCCTGGTGCTTTGGAAAATAGATTGTCCCCACCCCCTTCTTTGTGGCAGGCCCTCGAATATTGGAACACTGCTATCATGTCATCAAGTAGACCACAACCTACTTCTTGGCATGCTTCTTGAAGCAGATAATATTCATACCGCATATTAAGCAGCACTGCAGGGGTTAATCCAGAGCCTTCATCCCACTTGGAAACACTTGACACATCCCCGTTAGATTAATATCTCCTGTCTAAAGGAGGAATTTCTCCTTTTCACTGCTGTACCCTGATTCCCCCATGGAGTTAGAAATTCTCATCAGAGATGCATTTCCCCGAAGCAGTTTCTAGTTAATTTTGCTCAAGCAAGGCTGCTGACCCTCCTATGGTAATTAGGAGGGGAAAAGGAGGTGGGGATGGAGCAGGTGATGTTCAACCAGCCATGCCTACTATGCTGGGCCCTGTATGTAGCCCACTTAAGAACTGCAGTGATTTGCTTAACAACTTTGGCACACACACACACACACACACACAGATCATAAAATTGGGTTTGACCAACTTAATAAATGCCTCGCTCAGCCATGGAAATTCTCCTCCCGGCTATGGTTGTAAATCAAGGACTATCTGCATACAGGACATTTATGTACACAGTACTTGGTCATTCTATAATTACGTGAAGGATACCATGCTCCATTCACAAGAGCTTATAGCAGTGGTCCCCAACCTTTCTGGCTCTGCAGACTAGCAGCGGTGGTGGTGGGGAGGTGATTTTGCACGCACACCTGCCGTTTCCACAAATGGCGCTTCATGTGTTCACACACTTGCCTGCTGCTTGCATGGCCCGGTTCCTAATGGGCCACAGTCCGGTACTGGGATGCGAACCTGGGATTGGAGACTGCTGGCTTACAAAATTGGGGGGGGGGAAAATCTGGCTCCCCACTTTGTTGCTTCCAGCACCTCAATCAATGTTTCCCTGATTTATCTAAAAATGAGACAAAGGTTGGGAGATATAAGTGCAAACTGCAGATTTGACAGATTAATTATTTTGGAGAGAAAGGTAAGTGAGTGCGTGAGTGAGTGAATGAGTGTATTTGCATGTCAGCAAGCAAAAGAGATTGTCCCTCCTTCCTCAATATTGTCTTAATACACAGAATGTAGGTGACAGATGTGGGGAATGTTTCTTTCAGATAATCTTCCACACCCCACATTTAAATGCTTTTGCAGTTAAGCTGCAAAACTGTCTGCTCTGATTTCTGCTGGATAGAGATTGAGAAGGATTAACTCTGCCAATAGACGCATCTGCCCAGGGAAGGACAGAGGAGAAGCAAGTGTTCCTCCCTGAGGTTCATAAAAGGCAACGCTGCCTCTAAGGAGGTACAAAACTCGCAGATCCAGGAACTGCACAGTCTAGTCAGGGGTAGGCAACCTTGGCTCTTTTATGACTCGTGCTGGCTCAGGAATTCTGGGAGTTGGAAGTCCACGAGTCATAAAAGAGCCAAGGTTGCCTACCCCTGGTCTAGCTGGAGGTTCATCATGGTCCAAAGGGGAACGGAACATTCTAGCGTTTTCCAAATCATTCTAGAATTCCCCAGAATAAAGATCTGACCTTAAATGTTAAATGAACCAATGGTTGGATATGTACAGTACAAAAGGTTAAACTATATAGAAACATAAAACCCTACCAGAATTAAAACCAAACATGCCTGGAATTACACACTAAGCATAGTTAGTGTGTTACTCAAATGTAACTGCTAGGTTTGTACGAAAGGTTGTGTGGACGAACTCAGCGTGATGTAACGAAGTAACTAAATTTCATTTTTAATGTGTGCCGTTGTGCCCACAGTAAAAAATGACAATAAAGGTTGTCTGTCTGTCTGTCTGTCTGTCTGTCTGTCTATCTATCTGTCTATCTGTCTATCTATCTATCTATCTATCTATCTATCTATCTATCTATCTATCTATCTATCTATCTATCTATCTATCTA
>JAKJMR010000268.1:22959-34742 GCA_024449315.1 Daboia siamensis
TTCCTTTCCTTTCCTTTCCTTTCCTTCCCTTCCCTTTCCTTTCCTTTCCTTTGTCCTTCTTCCCTTTTATTCTCCTTCATTTCTTTTTGCCTCCCTTCCTGCCTTCCTCACTCCAATAGTTCCCCTCCTATGTCCTTCCTTCCTTCTTTCCTTCCTTCCTTCCTTCCTCCCTCCCTCCCTCCCTCCCTCCCTCCCTGGTTTATATTATTTTATTTTTATTCTTTCATGCTGTACTCAGCACAGAGCCATGATGGAGTTGGGAGGCCCATCAACTTGTTAGATAAAAATTAATTAAATATTTAATTAAATTTAAATTTAATTATTTAATTAAATATTTAGTTTAGTAAAAATTAACTGATATTCAATTTAATTAGAGACATAAATCTAAAACCATTCATGGACTTCCGGGTGGCAAGACTCCGCCGCCGGCAGCCATTTAGGCTGTCAGCCCCATCGTTCCGTAGAACTGCCGAAAACCGCGCCGATAAGCTGTTTTGACGGCTCGGAAGCCCGCTCCTCGGGAGAAGAGGAGGGGGTAAGTGCCCAGGCAGGGGTAGAGCTCTCCCAGACCGCCAGAGTTGAAACTCTGGTGGTTGAAGGATTGAGCCCCCCCGAAGCCTGAGTTTGCTCCGGACCTCGGGACGCCTCTGCTCCAGGGCTTTGGAGCAGAGCAGGGCGCAGCAACCATCCTTGCCAGCAAGAGTGAACTTTGGATTGCTTGGATGCAGGCAGAGCTGTACAGGAGAATCATGTCAGAGCATGTATATGATCTTTAACTCAGTGGACTTTGTGGAGATTTTTAAAAAGTGAAAGTGCGCAATAGAATTGAGTGGGTGAAAATGGCTGCCAAATCATCTAAATTTTCTAGAAGTGCGGGGGCTTCCCCGGTGCAGCAATCTTCGTTACAGGCTTTAATGCCCCCTCCCCCTGTACCTGCACCTGCACCAGCTTTGACAGTAAAAGATTTACAGGATGTTTTGCAAGAGGCTATGAAAAAGCAATCTCAACAATTAGTTGAACTTATGGATGAGAAGCTTATAGAACTTATGGATGAGAAGCTAACAGAAATGAGGGCAGACATCTTACTTGCATTTCAAGGCATGGCCGTTTGCATTGAGCGCTTGGACGAGAGAGTAGAGGAACTTAGTCAAAATAACATCAGACTAGATGCTAAAATGATGGATGCTGAAACTGTGATGGATAAGATTGATGATGATTTAACCATGGTCCAGTACCATGAGATGGAGTTTGCTGTGAGAATTAGGGGCTTAAAAGAGGATTCTAAGGAAAATTTGAAAAAAGTAGTTTCAGAAGCCCTGGAAGGCGTTTTTGGGCATTCAGCAGAAGATATTATGGTGGATATAGACAAAATATTTCGCGTTAATTCATGGATTGCAAGACAAAGCAAATTACCTAGAGATGTGGTGGTTTATTTTACAAAGAGAGCAATCAGAAATGAGGTCATTCAAGCTTTTTATAATAGTAAATTTGCAATTGCAGAGCAAGAAGTTTTGATTTTAAAAGAGATCCTTCCAAAGATTTTAAGAAGAAGAAAGGAGTTTGCTTTTTTGGCAGAAGAATTAAGAAGACGGGAGATTCAGTTCAGATGGGAGATTCCAGTGGGTATGGTGGTGATGTATGCAGGCACGAGACATCGTCTTCTTACAGTGTTACAGGCACGTGATTTCTATGCCAATGTTTTAAAGGCAGTCCCTATGTCACTTTTGGAATCCAAAAAGAAGAATGGTGAGGGAGAGCGTCAATCACAAAGTAAGAACGCACAAGGCACTGAAGGAGTTATGCAGCTGAAAGATGGAGAATTTCAGAAAGTTACAGGAGTGGATCAAATTTCAGTATCATCGGAGGAGGTTAGAGACCAAAGAATGACACGTGCTGCTGCTAGACGAATGAGACAAGAGCAAGAGCAAGAACAGCAGAGAGTTATGACGGCATCTCAAAAACTCACTTATAGTGAAGCAGTGGGAGGAGCGCGACCAAAGAGAGTGCAGGTGATTTTGGAAGAAGCGCTCCAAAAGCTTCAGGTCACGAAAGATGGCGACAAAGCTTCTAACCTGGAATGTTAATGGATTAAATTCACCACAGAAAAGAAAGAAAGTATTTCAATATTTAAAGCAATTTAAGAATGATGTTATTTGTTTACAAGAAACACATATTAGAGTTATGGATCAAAAGTATTTGTTAAATTGAAGGTTGGGTACACAGTTTATTGCTTCTGCAACTGATAAGAAAAATGGAGTGGTCATTTACGTTAAGAACACTTTGACAGTGACTTTAATTGAAGCAGATAAACAAGGAAGATATGTTATAATTGAACTGTTAATAGAAGGCAAGAAAACGCTTTTGGTTGGACTATATGCTCCTAATCAACAACAAGGAGATTTTTACAGTTTATTACACAGCAAGATTATTCAGTGGGATTATAAATCTTGTATATTGATGGGAGACTGGAATGGCGTTCTGGATGTACAAATGGACAAGGTTTTTTTTTTTTAAAGCACCCCAAGTCATGCTAAACTGCCTAAATCTTTTTTTGAAATGAAGGATGACTTGGAATTGAGAGACGTTTGGAGAGAAAGGAATTTGAAAGAAAAAGACTTTACTTTTTTCTCTGACAGGCATCAATCTTTTTCTAGGATTGATTTTGTATTAATTACTAATGATTTTTTTTCTAGGATCAAGAAGACCAAGATTTACCCAAGAACTATATCTGATCATAGTCCAGTATGGTTAGAAATAGACAAAGATAATAGGGATAGACGATCCTGGCGCTTAAATGAAAATTTGTTTAGATATCAGGAAAATGTGGAAGAGTGTAAAAAACAGATGAAGGAATTTTTTAGAATTAATATGCATAAAGGTACTTCTATTGAGATGGTTTGGGATACAAGTAAAGCTTATATGAGAGGTGTATTAATATATTTGAACAATAAATATAGACATAAATTGGAATTTAGGAGGAAAGAATTAGAGGATGAAATTAAGGAAAAAGAAAAGGCTTTAATTTTGAATCCATCCAATGGGAAGATTAAAGAGGTAATTACTAAAGGGTCAGTTTGATAAGTTAATGGCAGATCAAGTGGCAACTAACTTACGGTATGTTAGACATAATACTTGTTGTAATGCTAATAAACCAGGTAGATGGTTAGCTTATTTGTTAAGGAAGAAGCAAAGGGCTTCTAATATAGATAGAATAGAACATAAGGGTAAAGTAGTGTACCAGCAGAGTCTTATTAAAAAGACTTTTGTTGATTTTTATTCTAAGTTGTATGCTAGAGATAAGATTAGAGATGTAGATATAGATAATTATTTGACAAGAGCTAATATTCCTGTTCTTACGCAAGAACAAAAGGAAGGGATGAATCAATTGATAACTGATGAAGAAATTTTTTTAGCAATCAAACAATTGAAAGTGGGTAAAGCGCCCACTTTGACTGCTATGTATTATAAAAATTTACAGTTAGAAATGGTGAAGCCTTTAAGGGAATTGTTTCAGACAATTCAAATGGGAGGAGGGGTACCCCCTCTTGGAAGACTGCTTTTATTTCTTTGATCCCAAAGGAAGACCAGGATGTCACCCAAGCTAAAAATTATAGGCCAATATCACTTTTGAATACGGACTACAAGATATTTGCAAAAATTTTAGCTAACAGATTAATAAGGGTAATACAACAAGTAATTCATGGTGATCAAACTGGATTTATAAGTGGTAGACAAATGAAGAATAATGTGAGACATATTGTAGATTTATTGGAATTTTTCGAAAGAAACAATCAGATCCCTACAGCGCTGATCTTTTTGGATGCTGAAAAAGCTTTTGATCAACTGGATTGGCAATTTTTGATGAAAGTATTAGAGAAAACAGAATTTGGGGATAAATTTTTACAACCAATTAGGGCAATATATCAAAAGCAAACAGCTCGTGTAATAGTTAACAATAGCTTGACTGAATTATGTAATATTGAAAAAGGTACAAGGCAGGGGTGCCTGTTGTCACCTCTATTATTTGTTTTAACATTGGAAATATTACTGATTAAAATACGTGATTCGGATAAAATTAGGGGAATCCAAATAAGAGATCAGGATTATAGATTGAGGGCGTTTGCAGATGATCTGGTTGTTACAGTAACTCAGCCTGATTATTCAGTTGTAGAACTGATGGAGATAATAACGCAATATGGGAAAGTTTCTGGATTTAAGATCAATATACAAAAAACTAAAATATTGTCTAAATATATGACAGTATCACAAAAGGCTGTTTTAGAAGAGTTAACGGGATTTCAAATAGTTAAAAGGATTAAATACTTGGGGATATATTTGTCAGCCTCAAATGTGAAGTTATATAAAAATAACTATGAAAAGTTATGGGGAAAAGTACAAAAAGAATTAGATAGTTGGGAAAAATTACAATTATCTTTACTGGGGAGAATTGGAGCAGTGAAAATGAATGTTTTGCCAAAATTTTTATTTTTATTTCAAATGATACCTATACTTAAAAAGGATTTAAATTTGGGGGAATGGCAAAAAGGAGTTAATAAATTTGTATGGGCAGGGAAAAAGCCACGAGTTAAATTTAAGATAATGCAAGATACGCGTGAAAGAGGTGGTCTTAAAATGCCTAATCTCAAATTATATCATGAGGCTGCTGCTTTGTCAGCGATAAGTGACTGGTTTAATTTAACACAAGTGAGATTATTAAATCTTGAGGGTTATGATTTGTTATTTGGATGGCATGCATATTTATTATATGACAAGAAGGTGGATAATGTGTTCAGGATACATATTTTAAGATATGCTCTGTTGCGAGTCTGGAAAAATTACAGACATAAGTTAAATTTTAAGATACCTATTTGGGCAATACCTAAACACACAATAGAAAATATAAATGTTGGATTTAAACATGATGTGACTACATATAAGGAAATTTTAAGTTTTGAGAGGAATGTATGGCAATTAAAGCCATATAACATTTTAAAAGAAGAAAAGATTGTACAAACCTGGTTTCAGTATGGGCAATTACAGGCTAGATGCAAAGAGGACCAGAAAACTGGTTTTTCAATCATTGATGAAAATTTGGTAAAGCAAATGAGAGATCAAGGTCAAGCACATATAAAAAGGATATTGCATTGATAGAAATTGATTCAGAGACGGAATTTGTTAAAGACTGTATGATAAAGTGGGCTCAGAATTTTCAAGAAGTTATTACAATGGATACCTGGGAAAAGATCTGGGTTAGAAATGTAAAATTTACACAGGCCCAAAATTTAAGAGAGAATTTTTATAAAATGTTTTACAGGTGGCACTTAGATCCTAAAAAATTAGCAAGTATGTATCCGAATTGCCAGCCCAAATGTTGGAGGTGTGGTTGTGAGGATGCAACGTATTTTCATATATGGTGGACTTGTAAAAAGGTTAAAGCTTTTTGGATTAAAATTTGGTGGAACATGCAAAAAATATTCAAGAAAAGGATAAAGTTTTCTCCGCAACTGTTTTTATTGGGTATTACTACAGATACCACCGTTGTAGACACTAAGTTGATGTTGAATTTAATTACGGCAGCGAGACTTTTAGTAGCGCAATATTGGAAGAAGGAAGAACTGCCGACTATAGAAGAATGGACTTTAAAGGTTTCTAACTTGGCGGAAATGGCAAAGATCTCAGCGTATTTGAAAGACCAATCGCAACAGAGATACATTGTGGAGTGGAGGAGATGGATTGACTATATTCAGAATAAATATGGGACTAAAAGTTTCACTTAGCATTTGAATAAGTAGAGGATATATATGATGTATAATTAGCTTGTAGTTATTTTATTGAGAGTTAAAGTGCAATAGAATTTAATATTTTATTGTTGTTTGCATATTTTAGATTATGTTTGTTCGTATTTTTATACCCTGTATTTAGCTCTGGGAAGTCGGGAAGGGGAGGGGAGGGCTGGGGAGGGTTGGGGAGAGGGGAGGGGGGGTTTTGTATTCAAAATTTATTGTAAAACTTTTCAATTAAAAAAAAATCTAAAACCATTTATCCATGTAGTGCTATAATTAATGATACAAAATTTAATACCCAAATTATTTTGTAATAGGACTTGCACACTGCACAAAGTCTAACCAACATCAAATGAATTTTTGGTTTGCTTTGTCTTTTAGTGCCCTGAGTTTGTAGATTATAAATTTGTCCTTCATGGTGGATTCCATCACTGATGGATTATGCACTATCAAGTTGGTATTGACTCTTAGCAGTTTTTAACAGAGCTAGATCCTAGATCTAGTATTATTCATAGGAATAGTAAGATCTAGATCTTTGTAGATTTTAGTAGATGTAATAGAATTAGATTTAGTAGATTAGCAGATTTAGTAGATCTAGACATACATAGATTTTGTCCATGAACTTCCATTATACAGGTAATCTCCTACAGCTGGGACCATAATTTTTGTTGTACGTTTTTTGCATGCAATCAGTTGGATCTGATTTTACAACAGTTGATATCATAATGGTTAGGCAAATAATATGGTTGTTAAGGGAATCCAGCTTCCTAAATGGATGCTTTTTTTTGGGAAACCAGGTTATAAATTGCAATCATGTGACCACAGGCTGCTGCAAGCAGTCATAAAATGTGAGCTGGTTGCCTGGCTTGGAATCCTATGATTGTGGGGGTGGTGCAAGAGTTTTAAGTGCAAGTACAGGTTGTAAGCAATTTTATTCCAAGGCCCTCATAATTTATTACCCAGAGCACCTGCAGGCAGCTGCAGCTGGAGTTAAAGTGGAATTTCCTGACAGCAAGAACAAGGAATCAGTGAAACAGCTTGCCTTCTGAAGGTGTGGGTGCTCCATCACTGAAGATTAGACCACAATTTGCCTGGTCTTCTGCCCTGAGCAGGGGTTAGATTAGAGGACTTCCAAGGTCCCTTCCAACCATATTTATTCATTTGTATTCTGCCTTTATTTTTATGTATTTATGTATTTATTTATTTACAAATAACTCAAGGTGAACTTCCTCTTATTTTCCCCACAACAACCCTATGAGGTGGGTTGGGCTGAGAGCGAGAGGGACTGGCCCAAAGTCACCCAACTAGCTTTTATCGCTAAGAATAACAGAATAACTAAGTTTGAAGGGACCTTGGAGGTCTTGTAGTCCAACCCCCTACTCAGGCAGGAAACTCTATACCAGGGGTAGGCAACCTGCTGACTCTGGAATTCTGGGAGTTAAAGTCCATGAATCATAAAAGAGCCAAGGTTGCCTACCCCTGCTCTATACCATTTCAGACAAATGGCTGTTCAATCTCTTCTTAAAAACCTCCAGCAATGGAGCACCCACAACTTCTGGAGGCAAGTCTTTCCACTGATTAATTGTTCTGACTGTCAGGAAATTCTTCCTTAGTTCTCTCTTTGATTACTTCCCATTCATTGCTTCTTGTCCTCCCTTCAGGTGCTTTGGTGAATAGGTTGACCCCCTCTTCTCTGTAGCAGCCCTTCAGATATTGGAAAATGGCTATCATGTCACCCCTAGTCCTTCTTTTCACTAGAATAGACATACCCAACTCCAGCAACCGTTCTTTATATGTTTTTGGCCTCCAGTCCCCTAATCATCTTTGTTGCTCTTCTCTGCTCTCTTTCCAAGGTGCTAAAGTAGAACTAGAACTCACCGTCTCCTGGTGATTGGCCTAGGATTACCCGGCAGGCTTTCAGGGCTGGAGCAGGACTAGAACTCAGAGTCTCCTGGTTCCTAGCCTGGTGCCTTAACCACTAGACTAGATCAAAGTGGCTGTCTCTGATTCTATGACTCTGTAGTCATTTTCAAATAAATGTATACACAGACACACACACACACACACACACACACACTTACTTTTCATGGATAGAAGAATAGAAGAAGCAACTTTAATTCCTCTTCCATGTCTCTAATCTCCTCCTCCTGGTTTTCCAGTTGTCTGACATGCTTCAGTGTCCTGTTCCTTCTACATCTCTCCTTGACTAAACACTAATTAGAACTCTTTCCTTCTTTTTAGTGAAGACCCTTGGCGAGCTGCAAAGATGATCAAGGGTTACATGCAACAACACAACATCCCCCAAAGGGAGGTGGTAGATGTCACTGGACTGAATCAGTCGCACCTTTCCCAGCATCTCAACAAGGGGACGCCGATGAAAACGCAGAAGCGGGCAGCCCTCTATACGTGGTATGTCCGGAAACAGAGAGAGATCCTCCGGCGTAAGTAGCACTATGGTTTGACAGGTTGGGATGGATGTTGTACAGGTAGTTCTTGACTTACGACCACACTTGAGCCCCAAATATCTGTGTTAAGCAAGACATGTGTTAAGCGAGTTTTGCCCCATTTTACGACTTTTCTTGCCACCGTTGTTAAATGAACCACTGCAGTTGCTAAGTTAGTAACCTGGTCATTAAGTGAATCTGGCTTCCCATTGACGTTGCTGGTCAGAAGGTTGCAAAAGTTGATCACATGATCCCAGGACACCGTGACTATCTTAAATATATTCCAGTTGCTAAAAGTCCAAACTTTGATCATGGGGATGCTGTAACGGTTGTTAAGTGTGAAAAATGGTCATAAGTCACATTTTCCAGGGCCGTTGTAACTCTGAATGGTCACTAAATGAACTGTCGTAAGTGGAGGACTACCTCTCCATATGTGTGGGCACAGATCCCCTGTCAGTCTCTTCCAATGGATGCCCTCAAAAATTGAAGATGGAATGCTTCTCAGTGAAGGAAACTCTGAAGTTGCTTTTACATGGAGTCCCCGACTTACGACCGCCCAAAATTTCTGTTGCAAAGCAAGACAGTTGTTAAGTGAGCCTAGCCCCGTTCTATGACTTTTCTCGCCACAGTTGTTAAGAGGATCACTGCAGTTGTTAAGTCAATAACATGGTTTTGGGATGAATCTGGCTTCCCCATTGCATTTTTTTGTCAAAGGTTTGCAGAAGGGGATCACATGACCCCGGGGTGCTGCCACCGTCATAAATATGAGCCAGTTGCCAAGCGTCTGAATTTTGATCACATGGCCCTGGGGAATGCTGCAATGATCATAAGTGTGAAAAATAGCTATGTGACATTTTTCAGTGCCGTTGTAACTTCCAAGTTACATTTAAGTGAACTGTCATAAATCGAGGATTTCCTGTACATCAAACTGACCCTCAATTAGAGATGGTTTAACTTTGGAAGCTGTCATTTTCTCCCTATCCTTTTTCCTATTTCTTTTCCTACCTTGCAGAACAGTAGAAAGGAGATTTCCTTCTTAGAAATTTGTCTCCAAATTATGGATAAAGCCGAATGGGCTATTGTGTCAAATGCAATGCAGTTGGCTCTCCTTGGGGGAACAATGTGGTCAGGACAAAGTGATCCAGTGAGCTGGCCACAGTCTTGCACATCCCAAGATAAACTTGTTGACTTTTTTTTTTATGGTGTAGGATTTAAGCGGAGTGTGAGATACCACAAGGTGTTGCATACTCTAATTATCACTGCTTTGATGGATGAGTTTGAGGTAGGGTTGCACGTATCAGCTCTCCACCGCCCAGCCAGTACCCCCCCTCCCTTTTGTAAACCAGCTTCTTGGTTTTTATCAGCAGCAGAAAAGGTGAATTTAGAAATGTCAGCTTTCCCCCACAAGTGCAATTTTCTTTTCCCAAAGAAGCTTTTCTGTTGAATCTCTGTGGTATTCTTAGGTCAGTTGGAGAGGGGAGGGGAGGGGAAATAATACAAAGAGGGAGGGAAAGGAAGGGAAGGAGGGGGAAGGAAGGAGAAAAAGGAAGAGGAAGGGAACAGTAGGGAAGGAAGGAAAGGAAGGAAGGAAGGAAGGAAGGAAGGAAGGAAGGAAGGAAGGAAGAAGAGTACAAGGAGGAAAGGGAGGGAGGGGAGGGAAGGGAGGGGGAAGGAAGGAGAATAAGGAAGGGAGTGAAGGGAAGAGAAGGGAAGGGAGAGAAGTCACTTATCAGAGCCACCCTAACTTTGAACAGTCACTAAATTAATTGTGATGAGTCGAGGACTACCGATAAAAGGTTGGTTTCTGGGCAAAAGCGTCCTAAATCACGGTCACATGACTGAAACTCTGCAAACAATGCTAAATACAGTCTGGTTGATGAGTGCCTCAAATGTGATCGCATGACAGTTTGTGTGTGTGTGTGTGTGTGTGTGTGTGTGTGTGTGTGAGAGAGAGAGAGAGAGAGAGAGAGAGAGAGAGTGGGTTCTGGGCAGCTACTGTTGCAACTTCAAATACTGTAGCCACTAAGCAAACAATTGTAAGTCAAGGATTACCTGTAATCATTTTCTTAGATCCAGCTGATACTTTTCTCTCCCATTTGAAGTGTGTGTGTGTGTGTGTGTGTCTGTCTGTCTGTCTTTGACTCAGTGTTGACTCCTGGCAAGTGCCTGGTGAAATCCCTGCAATTTACTTGGCAAGAATTCAGAAGTGATGTACCCTTGCATCCTTCCTTGGGCTGAGGGAGACTGACTGGCCTAAGGCTGCCCAGATGGCTTCCTGCCAAAGGCAGAACTAGAACTCACCGTGTCCTGGTTTCTAGCCTGGTGCCTTCACCACTAGACCAAAATGGCTCTAAGTCAGGGGTGCCTGGCTGAGGAATTCTGGGAGTTGAAGTCCACAAGTCATAAAAGGGCCATGTTTGAAGACCCCTGCTCCAAGTTATGATTAGACACAGTCACATGGGGGTTTCTCACTCTCGATACAGGAGCTTGCTTTTTTACCAAATCTGACATTCTGTATTATTCATTCAGAGTATCACTGAAGGCAGCTTATTAGTCTGTGTTATGTGGTTTTTATTGGTTTGTTGTGTTATGGATTTCCCTTTCTAACACCGGAGAATATCGCAGATTTTTTGATCACTGTTTTGCTTTCTAATATGTTAGTCTTAAGAGTTTTTAACTGTAAAACAGTTCCAGTAGTCCTTGACTTACAACCATTCATTTAGTGACTATTCAAAGTTATAACAACTCTGAAAAAGCAACTTACAACTCGTCCTCCCACACTGGCAATTGTCACAGCATCCCCATGGTAATGTGATCAAAATTTGGACTGACAGTCCAAAGTCATCCAAGCTCACTTACAAGCCTAAATTGGGACTAGAATTCTCAATCTCCTGGTGATTGGCCCAAAGTCATCCAGTTGGTTTTCATGGCTATGGCAGGACTTGAACTCACAGTCCCCTGCTTTCTAGCTTGGTGCCTTAACCACTAGACCAAACCTGCTGTCACTAAACTAACCAAAGAGAGAAGCAACCTAGAACTAAGGAGAAAATTCCTGAAAGAACAATTAATCAGTGGAACAACCTGCCTCCAGAAGCTGTGAATGCTCCAACACTGGAAGTTTGTAAGAAGAGATTGGACAGTCATTTGTCTGAAATTCCTGCCTGAGCAAGGGGTTGGACTAGATGACCTCCAAGGTCCCTTCCAACTACTACTACTACTACTACTACTTCTTCTTCTTCTTCTTCTTCTTCTTCTTCTTCTTCTTATTATTATTATTATTATTATTATTATTATTATTATTATTATTATTATTATTATTATTATTATTATTCCAAACGGGATCTAGTTACAATGGCACTGGAAAATGTGACTTATGTCCAGCTCTCATACTTACGACCATTGCAGCATCCCTGGAGTCACATGATCAAAATTTCTGTGCTTGCCAACAGGCATGTACTTATGACAGTTGCACTGTCTTGGGGTCATGTGATTGCCATTTGCAACCTTCCCAGCCAAATTCTGACAAGTAAAAATCAATGGAGGAAGCCAGATTCAC
>JAKJMR010000268.1:47138-78356 GCA_024449315.1 Daboia siamensis
ATAGAATAGAATAGAATAGAATAGAATAGAATAGAATAGAATAGAATCTTTATTGAGAATAGAATAGAATAGAATAGAATAGAATCTTTATTGAGAATAGAATAGAATAGAATAGAATCTTTATTGAGAATAGAATAGAATAGAATAGAATAGAATTCTTTATTGGTCAAGTGTGATTGGACACAAAAGGAATTTGTCTCCAGTGCTTAAGCTCTCAGTGTACATATAAGCAACTAGTGATGAATCATGATCATAATCACCATAAGATTCATTAATCAGAAACCATAAGATACAACACTTAGTGATAGTTATGGAATACTAAATAATCAATCAGCATAAATCATACTAGGATACTGAATAAAACACTTAACATAAATCGTAAGATATAAGCAACAAAGTTATAGTCATAAGAGGATAAGGAAATAGGTAATAGAAAAGATGAAAAGAATAATAGTAATACAGCCCTACTAGGTAGTTTGACAATGTTGTGGGAATTAGTTGTTTAGCAGAGTGACAGCATGGGGGGAAAAAACTATCCTTGTGTCTAGTTGTTTTGGTGTGCAATAGCGTTATCTTGAGGGAAGAAGTTGAAACAGTTTATGTCCAGGATGTGAGGGGTCTGTAGATATCTTCACAGCCCTCTTTCTGACGTGCATTGTACAGGTCGCCCACGGGAAGGCAGGCCGGTCACAATTGTTTTTTCAGCAGTTGTAATTATCCATTGACGCGGTGGCTCAGTGGGTTAGGACACTGAGCTTGTCGATCAGATGGTGGCAGTTTGGTGGGTCGAATCCCGAGTGCCGTGTAACAGAGTGCCTGTTACTTGTCCAAGCTTCTGCCAACCTAGCAGTTCAAAAGCACGTAAAAATGCAAGTAGAAAAATAGGGACCACTACGGTGGGAAGGTAACAGTGTTCCGTGCGCCTTTGGTGTCTAGTCTTGCCGGCCACATGACCATGGAGATGTCCTCGGATAAGCGCTGGCTCTTCAGCTTTCAAATGGAGATGAGCACTGGCTTCTAGAGTTGGAAACGACTAGCACACACGTGCGGGGGAAACTTTACCTTAATTATCCATTGAAGTCTTTGTCTATCTTGTTTGGTTGCAGTGCCAACCCAGATAGTTATAGAGGTGCAAATGACAGACTCAGCAATTCCTTATGCCAATAGTGGCATAAGTTTTTATGGACTCAAAGAACTTACTTTCTTTGAGGAAAACTACACAGAACATCAAGTTGGATCCAACCAGCCTGGTGCTCCATTTGTCTTTAGGTATGATGGAGTCTGCCAAAAAGAATACTAGCATAAAAAATGGTGTGCTGACCCCATTGTCAATCCTTATCCAGTCTCAGCTGCCTTTGCCCCTACTCAGTTCTGATCCTTTCCAAGGTAAAGGTGATAAAGTCTACAGATTTTATTCACTTTGAGAGTGTCCTTGGATGGTGTCACCATCAGTGAGAAAAAAAATACAGGTAGTCCTGGACTTATAACAGCTTGTGACTGTTCAGAGTTACAATGGCACTGAAAAAAGGGACTTATGACTGTTTTTCACACTTATGACCGTTGCAGCACTCGCATGCTCACATGAACAAAATTCAGGCCCTTGGCAACTGACTCATATTTATGACAGTTGCAGTGTCCCGGGGGTTGTGTGACCACTTTTTGCGGCCTTCTGACATGCAAAGTCAATGGGGAAGCCAGGTTCACTTAACAACCGTGAGTTACTAACTGAATAACTGTAGTGATTCATTCAACAAGATCCAGCACGTATGAAAGTAGTAGTTTAGAGAAGGCTAGCAAGTAAGATTATTAAGATTACTACCGGTATTAAATATAATCTGTTTTGCTAAAGTCATTGATTGAGATGCACAACTGTAGAAACTGCACAAATACGTAAACCAATCCAAGATACATGGATATTAATTTGTAGGCATGTAGTAGAATAACAGAATAACAGAGCTGGAAGGGACCATGGACATCTTCTAGTTCAACCCTCTGATCAGGCAAGAAATCCTATACCATTTCAGACAAATGGTTGTCCAATCTTTTCTTAAAAACCTCCACTGATGGAGCACCTACAATTTCTGTGGGCCAGTCATTCCACTGATTAATTGTTCTAACTATCTTTAGTTCTAAGTTGCATCTCTCCTTGATTAGTTTCCATCTGTTGCTTCTTGTCCTGCCTTCTGGTGCTTTGGAGATTAGGTTGACCCTCTCTTCTTTGTGGCAGCCCCTCAAATATTGGAACACTGCTATCATGTCACCCCTAGTCCTTTTCATTAAACTAGACTAGAAACTAGAAGCCACAACCCTATTATCAGGGCAATCTTATTTTCCTTCTCCAAGAGACACCTTCTTAAGACCAGGGCTTTTTTTGTCATAGAACACTCAGAACGGAGTTCCGGCACCTTTTTGAATGGAACCTTGTAGGGTAGGCAAGGTGGGTTGTATGACATGTGTAAGTTCCGGCACCTTTTTTTTTTCTTTTACAAAAAAAGCACTGCTTAAGACTATGGAAAAGCAGAAGTATAAGCTAGGAAACATCAATGGAGATTCTCAGTCATGGTTGTCCCAGATGTGCTTTTCCAAAAGGCCACTAGAGTTTCTTGGTTGTTGTTTTTTTTCCTTGAAAACATTTCACTTCTCATCCAAAAAGCTTCTTCATTTCTGGAGAAGCTTTCTGGATGAGAAGGGAAACGTTTTCAAGGAAAAAAAACACCCCAAGAACGTTCAGTTGTCTTTTGGAAAAGCACCTTTGGGACGAGCTAGGAAATACAAAGCTCCTGGCCTAACTTTTAGCAGCGCCTTTTCCAAGTGACAAATAGGTCTTGTGATTTATCAGACCCTGGCAAATGCAGACAAAAGTCAGCCTGGGCTCGTTTGGAGAAGCCACATAAACATCTGAATGTGCTTCCCAGCCCTTGCCTTCATCTGGTTCCCTCTTCCCACTGACCACAACATGACCCTTGAGGTGGAATGTCCTGACAATGCTAGTGCCTGAGTGAGGAGCCCGCTCCCTTCTGTCAAGGTCTGATTGCTTACAAGATGCCCTATGAACACATTGTCAGCAAAAATCAGCTGTTTTCAGTGTTTCTCCCGCTTGGCTTTACAATAATACACCAGCATGGTGTCTGGGGGTTGTCATGGATTTGTTTTTTTTTCCTCTCCCCAGTTATGCATCCTTAACTGACAATTAAAATGGGGGTTTGGACCATCCTGGGTATCTTTGAAGTGTCCTCTATCTTCCTTCAGCATCTATAGAGTTATCCTAGGATGTTCTTTTGTCTTCTCTATTAGAGGCTGCTGGGATTGTGCTAACCAACATCCATTTGATTCACAGGAGGTAGAAAGGGCATTAAGATTAGGCCTTTGGGTCCACTATACCCCCCCTTTCTCTCCCTTTTACTTTAGCAGAGTAATAGAATGGAATAACAACGTTGGAAGGGACCTTGGAGGTCTTCTAGTCCAACCCCCCTTCTCAAGCAGGAAACCCTACACCATTTCAGACAAATGGTTGTCCAATCTCTTTCTTAAAAATCTCCAGCGTTGGAGCACCCACAACTTCTGTAGGCAAGTCATTTGACTGATTAATTGCTCT
The DNA here is from genome assembly GCA_024449315.1 of Daboia siamensis. Lineage (NCBI taxonomy): Eukaryota > Metazoa > Chordata > Lepidosauria > Squamata > Viperidae > Daboia > Daboia siamensis. The sequence continues at coordinate 50,734 of JAKJMR010000268.1, forward strand.
AACTGTCAGCAAATCTCTCCTTAGTTCTAGGTTGCTTCTCTCCTTGATTATTTTCCATCTGTTACATCTGTTACAGGTGTTTTGGAGAATAGCTCAACCCCCCTCTTCTTTGTGGCAGTCCCCTTAGATATTGGAAGACTGCCATCATGTCACCCTTAGTCCTTCTTTTCATTAAATTAGACATACCCAATTCCAGCAGTTGTTCTTTATGTTTTAACCTCCGGCCCCCTAATTATCTCTGTTGCTCTTCTCTGCACTCTTTCTAGAGTCTCAACATCTTTTTTACACTGTGGCGACCAAAATGCAGTATTCCAAGTGTAGTCGTACCAAGTCATTATAGAGTAGTATTAACACTTCACCTAATCTAGGTCTAGAGCATGAGTCAGCAAGCATCTACCCTTTGTTGCTGACTGTACAGCCTCAAAAGTTAATTTACAAAAGAGTTGATGACTCTCTTGAATAAGTCATCAACTGAAAGTAAGAAATACTATAAACGTTACAAGGAAAATATGAGCCATTACTATGGTCTTTTTCTGGGAAATGAGGACTTTATTTTATTGCTTTATATTGTGTCAAAGGACCATTGATCTATTTAGTTTAATATTGCATCTAACGGCTGCTAAACCTCTCACACCTATGCGCAGACCCACAAATACACAAATGCGTATTGCATATGAAAAGGCGTACCTTGCCATGTACGCCTTTTAGAATCAAATATTTTATTTTAGAATCAAATACATACAACAATGGGTAGTTTCCTTAATTCTTAATTTTGGTACATTTTTGTTTCTTTCACACGAGAAAAGGGCTGCAAATAAATAGATCCATTAAATCCCTGATGAATGAATAGAACAAACCCTTGATTTAATGTTCTAAATTGCAAGGGGAATTCTCTGTAATATGCATGCACCATTTCCATTGCAGAAAATGTGGGGTTCAAGATATCTGCTGAAAACTTTTTCAGCATCATCACTGGAAATTCCCCAACTTTAAGAAGATGATTAGGGGACCGGAGGCTAAAACATATAAGGAACGGTTGCAGGAATTGGGTATGTCTAGTTTAATGAAGAGAAGGGCAAAGGGGGACATGATAGCAGTCTTCCAGTATCTCAGGGGCTGCCCCAAATAAGAGGGAGTCAAGCTATTCTCCAAAGCGCCTGAAGGCAAGACAAGAAGCAACGGATGGAAACTAATCAAAGAGAGAAGCAACCTAGAACTAAGGAGAAATTTCCTGACAGAACAATTAATCAGTGGATCAAATTGCTTGCAGAAGTTGTGGCTGCTGCAACCCTGGATGTTTTTTAAACTTTTTAACAACCATTTGTCTGAAATGGTATAGGGTTTCCTGCTTGAGCAGGGGTTGGACTAGAAGACCTGCAAGGTCGCTTCCAACTCTCTTATTCTGTTAAGATTATCCTCACATGCACCATGTGAACCAGGACTGATTGAGGAGGCCTATGGTGAATTTCCAACTCTCCACGCCAGCTGTTTTCTGACCCCAGTGATGATTCCTCATGCTGGGATCTGAACTGTCCTTGCACTGGTTTTGTAGGGGTTTTTTGGTCTGGAGCACTAAATTCCTTAAGTGTTTAATAGCGTGCCTCAAACAGTAGATTGGCAGAAGATTCTCCGCCCACCTTCATTCCAAACAATTGCAACTCATTAAAAGTTATCTGCATTGGCAGGACACAGAAAGATTTTAATCAGAGGAGAAGCTTTAGGACATTTTTTTTATTGATACAGTATATACTTAATACATTTTTGTAGCATCCTCCAGAACAAGGGAGGGGGGGAAGAAGGGCGTCATTTATTTTCGGCAAAGGCCATCTGGCCATCTTTATTATGTTTATCATTCCAACCACCACAGTATATTAGGGACTTGGTTTTACAAACAGGGAGCTGAAGATCCAGAGGTTCAAAGCTAGTACCGGTAGTAGTTCAGATCTAACTTAAGATAACTTGTGGCATCTGGAGCCTTTATGTGTGCTATTTATCATGACATGCAATCCCTAATACAGACTTTAGATGCTTTAAATCAGGGGTCTTCAAACTCAGCCCTTTTATGACTCATGGACTTCAACCCCCAGAATTCCTCAGGCAGCATGCCTGGTTGAGGAATTCTGGGAGTTGAAGTCCATGAGTCATAAAAGGGCTGAGTTTGAAAACCCCTGATTTAAATGCATCCCTTGCTACATTTAAAAAAGTTTAGGAGGAAGAACTTTCCAGCAAATCAGCTCATGGATCCTATTGGCTAACTTGTTATGACATTGTTAAAGGCACTGGTTAGTCCTTGACTTAAAGCAGGGGTCTTCAAACTTGGCTCCTTTATGACTGATGGACTTCAACTCCCAGAATTCCTAGCCAGATTTGCTGGCTGAGGAATTCTGGGAGTTGAAGTCCACCAGTCATAAAAGGGCCAAGTTTGAAGACCCCTAACTTTAAGAACAACAGAATAATAGGAGTTGGAAGGCACTTGGGAGGTTTTCTAGTCCAACCTCCTGCTCAAGCAAGAAACCTTATAACAATTCAGACAAGTGGTTCTCCAAACTCTTCTTAAAAGTCTCCAGTGTTGGAGCACCCACAACCTCTGGAGGCAGGTTGTTGCACTGATAGTTCTAACTGTCAGGAAATCTCTCCTTAGTTCTAGGTTGCTTCTCTCCTTGATTATTTTCTGTCTGCTACTCTTGTCCTGCCTTCAAGTGCTTTGGAGAATAGCTTGACTCCCTCTTCTTTGTGGCAGAGTCTTAGATATTGGAACACTGCTATCATGTCACCGCTCATCCTTCTTTTCATTAAGAAGTCCGGTTGCCATGACGCAACCTCCAGACTGGTAGAATATGGCTGCTCTCCATTGCTTTCTATTGCAGTTTCCTTTTTCCACTTGGTTTTTCGTTTTGTGGCTATTGAGTCCCCAGCTGGCTACTTTCAGGATCACCTGTGTGATTGTTTTTACAATCCTTCAGGTTCCTCCAAGTGCATTAATACTTCTTTCTCAAGGGGGAGGGGGGAAAGCAATGGTGTTTGAGCTGTATCACCCCCTGCCTAAAAAAACTGTTTTTCAACATCTGCAACATGATGTGTGGACTTCAACTCCCAAAATTCCTGGCACTTGGCTGAGGTTGAGAAACTCCTCAGGTATTGTAAAGGTAAAGGTTTTCCCTGTCCAGGTGTTGTCAGAAGGCAATTTTTGTGGTCATGTGGCCAGCATGGCTATACACCAAAAGCGCACGGAACGCTGTTTCCTTCCCATCGAAGTGGTACCTATTTATCTACTCACATTTGCATGCTTTCAAATTGCTAGGTGGGGATTTCCTGAGGCAAGTAACGGAAATGTACCCGTTGTGTAGGGCTTGGGTCTCAAACCTGGACTGTCAGCTTTCTGACTGACAAGCTCACTGTCTTTATCCCCTGAGCCATCGCTGTCACGCCCCCTCAGGTATTGTCGAGACCTTTCTCTAAAGGTTGGACATAAGGGGATGAACGGCAGTGATGATGATGTGAAAGCAACTGAGAAAATAATGCCTTGCTAGAGGTCTAATGAGCTCATTGAAGAGAGTATGAATTGTTTGTAACAAAGAACAAAGAGATTTGTGGCACCTTTAAAAAAAAATTAACCCACTTACTCGCCCGCCGCTTTTGCAAATCGCAGCCCGCGTCATCCGAAGGATCTGCTTTTGTGAATCCCATTCGACTTGTGCATCAAGGCTCATTGTTACTTATGAATTCAGACAAGCCTTAAGATTGGCATCGGGCCTTCTGTAAATAGTCGTTCTCTCAATCTCTCTCGATAATCTGAGGTGTCCTTCATTTGAACTGGACTGTCCAACTCTGTTTTTTAATGCATCGTGCACCCTAGTGGGCTGCAAATCCTCTCAGTTCAGCAATCTGCTTTCTACGTGCAGTTGTACAGGCAGTCCTCGATTTACAACAGTTCATTTAGTGACCATTCAAAGTTACAATGGCACCGGAAAAAGTGGTTGATGACCGTTTTTCATATTTACAACCGTGGTAGCATCCCCACGATCAAAACTCAGATGCTTGGCAACTGACTCATATTTATGACGGTTGTGGTGTCCCAGGGTCATGTGACCACCTCTTGCAACCAGCTGACAAACAATGTCAATCTGGAAGCCAGATTCCCTTCACAGTGTTACTAATTTAACAACTGCAGTGATTCACTTAACAATGGTAGCAAGAAAGGTCATAAAATGGGGCAAAATTAACTTAACAAATGCCTTGCTTTAAGCAACAGAAATTTTGGGCTCAGTTGCGTTCGTAAGTTGAGGACTACCTGTATAAGAGAGACAGGGGATTCTCTAAAGAAATATAAAATGCATTCTTTTTTCTTCTTCAACACAAACCAGTTAGAAAGTTAGAAACACCCAGAGGCACGCAAGTGTGATGGGCAATGTAGAAATATAAATAAATAAATAAATAAATAAATAAATAAATAAGTAAGTAAGTAAGTAAGTAAGTAAGTAAGTAAGTAAGTAAGTAAATAAATACTCAGAGACACCAGAGTTAGGGATTTCGTTTTTTAGGTAAGAGAACTTGGTGTTTCCCAACAGTGATCTATCCAGCCATCTTTCTCTCTTGTTTTTCATCAATAATTTTTAATAAACTTATTGGAATATAAAATACAACTGAAAATGAAAATAGTGGAAAGATGGGGAAGGGAAAAGGGTGGGAGAGAGAAGTGTAGGATAAAGGGGACAGTAGCATAAAATAATAACATTACAGCCTCAACCTTTTATGTACTTAATATGTACTAGCCATTTCTATAACAACAAACCTGTCCAAGCAGCAAATCCCAAAGTCAAAACTTCATTTTTTTCACTATCTGAACAACAAATACGGAAGCAAACAAAGTTGGATGTATTCTTTTCTTTGATTGGAGCTGTTAATTTGGCCATCTCTGCTAGTTCCATCAGCTTTTTTTCCATTGTGGGAATTAAGAGTTTCTTTCCATTTTTGAGCGTAAATAAATCAACATGTATAACAACAAAGTTCCAATATTTTTTAAAAGTTAGACCTAAAAGAAAAACCTCTGGTTTGATTTTTATATTCACTTCGAGAATCTTCTGTATTAAAATATGAATCTTACCCCAGTATTTCTTTGCTTTATCACAAGTCAACCATCTTTCTCTTTCTTGAAATGAAGCTTTATTGACCACCTAAGTATAGCAGCTAAGAGCTTTCCATACAAAGTCACACAAACTCTCCATGATTAGGGATAATTGTGATTATGATTATAATCACAGTTAGGGACAGTTAGAACAATTAATCAGTGGAATAACCTGCCTACAGAAGCTGTAAATGCTCCAACACTGGAAGTTTTTAAGAACAGCCATTTGTCTGAAATGGTATAGGGTTTTCTGTCTGAGCAAGGGGTTGGACTAGATGACCTCCAAGGTTCCTTCAAACATCATCATCATCATCATCATCATCATTATTATTATTATTGTTGTTGTTGTTGTTATTATTATTATTATTATTATTATTATTATTATTATTTATTATTATTATTATTATTATTATTATTATTATTATTATTATTATTATTATTATTATTATTATTATTTACAGAAGGGTAGTTTCAAGATAATGTGAAGTGATAGTACCACACTTGGAATACTGCATCCAGTTTTAGTCACTACGATATAAAAAAGATGTTGAGACTCTAGAAAAAGTGCAGAGAAGAGCAACAATGATGATTTGGGGTTTGCAGGCAAAGCCGTACAATGAGCAATTAAGGGAAATACCGTGTTTCCCCGAAAATAAGAACCAAGCGGAAAATAAGCCGTAGCATGATTTGTCAGGACCCTCATAATATAAGCCCCTCCCCCCCAAATAAGCCCCAGTTAAAAGACTGTCAGCCAGACCGATGCATTTATTACCGAATTTCCCTGAATATAAGCCCTAACCAGAAAATAAGCCCTAATGTGTCTTTTGGAGTAAAAATTAATATAAAACCCGGCCATACTTTCGAGGAAACATGGTAGTCTCCTAAAAAGAATGACTAGGAGTGCCATGATAGCAGTCTTTCTGTCTTGAAGGACTACCAGAGAGAAGAAGGGCTCAATCTATTCTCCAAAGCACCCGAGAGCAGGACAAGAAGCATCATTGATGTGTATCTGCACTTAATCATAGAACATAGAATAATATAGTAGGAAGGGTCCTTGGAGGCCTTCTAGCCCAACCCCAGGCTCAAGCAAGAGACCCAGTGGTGGGATTCAAACAGGTGAACAACCCGTTCTCTTGGGGGATGCCGCTTCCGGAAGTCCATTCTGGGCCTGGGTAACCAAAAATTAGCTACCGGTTCTGCCGAAGTGGTGCGAACCAGCTGAACCCCACCCACTGAAGAGACCCTATAATGTTGATGTGTTTCTGGGCCCTCCAAACTCAGATTTTCATATCCTGGGAGACAGGCAGTGAGATTGGACTTGAGGGCGCCCATTTTGGCTTCCTCCTCCTGAAGCCAGAGGTGTAAAAGTTTGCCAGATTCAAATGCCCAGTGGTCCTAAACTCATTACAGTTTCCATTTTATGCTTTCTTACTCCGCATTGTGTTCTACCAGGCCAACAGGGTGTTTAGGGACTTTTATGGGGGATAATTAGAGCTTTATGGGATCATCCGAGTGGCTGCAGGGGGCCAAGGGGCAGTCACAATAAACTGGTTTATAATAGACATAAACGATTCACCAATTCACCGTGCACCCAAAGGACATTAACGCTTTCGAGCACTTTTGATAGGCAGCTGTTGTGTCTCTGAATAATTGTGTTGTGTTTGAGGCACAGAGAGGTCCTGAAGCAGGAAGACAGAAAGTTTATTTCATTGACTGACTTTTGAGGCAAAAAGCTTGTCTCCCACCAGGCAGACTGACTTGGATTCAGCCTACAACATATTATTTCCCAACTGATTAAAAAAAAAAAAAAAAAAAGCTTGCACTTTTTTAGGAATTAAAAATAACCTCAGATACTTTCATGGCTTTAATTAAATCTGGGGTGAAGAGTTTTTAGCGAAATGCTTGCATTCAGTTCTGATTTCGCGCTTCCCAAATGGACATGCAATAGTTAACGAGAATATAGACCTGAATTTAAACTCCCTTTGGCTATGAAATGCCAAAGTTAGCTATGACAAAGCTTCAGCCAGGGTTTATAAACTTATGGCAAACCACGGTTTGTTTGTTTAATTTATTTATGTATTAGATTTTTTAAATCCCATCCTTATTATTCTTATAAATAACCGAAAGGGGCAAACATACCTAATATTCCTTCTTTTTCCTATTTTCCCCACAATAACAAACCTGTGAAGTGGGCTGGGCTGAGGAAGAGGGACTAGCTCAAAGTTACCTAGCTGGCTTTCATGTCTAAGGCAGGACCAGAACTCTGAGTCTCCTGATGATTGACCCCAAATCCCCAGCTGGCTTTCATGCCTAAGGTGGGACTAGAATTCTCTGTCTCCTGGTGATTGGCCCAAAGTCACCCAGCTAACTTTCATGCCTAAGGCGGGACTAGAAGTCACAGTCTCTTGGCGATTGGCCCAAAGTCACACAGCTAGCTTTCATGCCTAAGGTGGGACTAGAACTCACAGTCTCCTGACGATTGGCCCAAAGTCACACAGCTGGCTTTCATGCCTAAGGTGGGACTAGAACTCACAGTCTCCTGGTGATTGGCCCAAAGTCACCCAGCTAACTTTCATGCCTAAGGCGGGACTAGAAGTCACAGTCTCCTGACGATTGGCCCAAAGTCACACAGCTGGCTTTCATGCCTAAGGCGGGACTAGAACTCACAGTCTCCTGACGATTGGCCCAAAGTCACACAGCTAGCTTTCATGCCTAAGGTGGGACTAGAACTCACAGTCTCCTGGTGATTGGCCCAAAGTCACACAGCGGGCTTTCATGCCTAAGGTGGGACTAGAACTCACAGTCTCCTGGTGATTGGCCCAAAGTCACCCAGCTGGCTTTCATGGCTAAGGTGCGTTAGAACTAGTCAAATCTTAGTAAACTGCATTTATGCTATAGTGTATTGCATAAACTACATCTTAAATTTGATCTATTCCCCCCACCCTTGGGAGTGGGGAATGAAGTGGGGAAGGATGGCACATACCGCCATAAATTTTTGTGAATAAAGGTAGAATCTAAATGGCAAATAAATCAGCAAACTAAGGAGAGGATCAATTGCTCAGATTTATTATACAATACCATGGTATGAAGAAATACAGGTAGGAAACTTGGTCTTCCACTCTCAGAATACTAGAAATCAAGATGATCCAGCGACATGGATGGGCAATAGATTCAAAAGTGATCCCTTGGAATTGGATTATCAAACTGACAGTCAGCAATATGGAGATGGTCATTTTTGTAAATCAAATTATGAGTAAAGTCAAGCCAGACCTGGTGTAATGCTGACGGGTCTCTGAATAGGGAGGAACAAAAAAACAACTTAATGACAGTCAGAGAAACACAGAAAACTGACAGCAGAAAAAAAAACACCCTAGTGATCCACTGAGTCTGCCCTTTTCAGTTTATTCCTTTTTTTGTTTTCATTTAAATTTATTTATTGTTTTAATTGCTATTGTTATATTTTATTTATTTTTATTTTATTTTTTATTTTGTAACTTTGGTTGGATGATGGACATGCATTTGTCCAAGGCATTTTTGAACTCAGTTAACTAATGATTGATCCACTACCTCTTTTAGAAGTTGGTTCCAGGCTTCCACACCTGGTCTTGCATGGAAAGCTGTTTGAAATAAGGCTCTGCTAGCACACATTCAGGGATGCGGTGGCTCAGTGGGTTAGGACGCTGAGCCTGTCGATCAGAAGGTCGGCAGTTTGGCGGGTCGAATCCCGAGGGCCGTGTGACAGAGTGAGCGCCTGTTACTTGTCCCAGCTTCTGCCCACCTAGCAGTTCGAAAGCACGTAAAAATGCAAGTAGAAAAACAGGGACCACTCCGGTGGGAAGGTAACAGCGTTCCGTGCGCCTTTGGCGTCCAATCATGCCGGCCACATGACCACGGAGACGTCCTCAGACAAGCGCTGGCTCTTCGGCTTTGAAACGGAGATGAGCACCGGCCCCTAGAGTCAGAAACGACTAGCACACGTGTGGGGGAACCTTTACCTTTACCTAACACACATTCTAAAATGAAGCAATCAATCTGTTAGATAATAATAACAACAATAACAACAACAACAACAATAAAGTTGGAAAGGACCTTGGAGATCATCTAGTCCAACCCCCTGCTCAGGCAGGAAACCCTATACCATGTCAGACAAATGGCTGTCCAGTCTCTTCTTAAAAACTTCCAGTGTTAGTTGAATATGAGGCTAGCTTGGTGATGTGACTGCTAAACAAGCAACTGCAATATTACCTGAAGTAAAATTTTGAAACAAAGGGAGTAATCGTTCTACTTTATTCTGCACTGGTCCAAATCTATTGCAAGCATCTTGCCAATTCTGGGTGCCGCATTTTTTAAAAAAGGTTTTATGCGGGGGTTTGTTGCTAAACACTAGGAAAAAAGTAAAATATGCAAGGCAGTAAAACTGTCACAATAGCTTTCAACTGCAATTTAAAAAACAAACAAACAGAGAAATCAGAATACAGGTAGTCCTTGACTTACAACCATAATTGTGAACAGAATTTCCATTGCAGGTCAGTAAAGTCATAAAGTGAACCGCCACGTGACTGGACCTGATTTTATGAGCATTTTTTAACCAGAGTTGTTAATGGAACCGTGTGTTCATTAAGCGAATCTGGCTTCCCAAATTTTCAATTTATGCCTCTGTCATAAATACTAGCTGGTTGCCAAGCACTCCAATTGCAGGGATGTGACTGTGGTGGGGGAGGGGGAGGTGATGTGATGCTTGTAACTTTGAGGTCAGGTTTGAAGTCCATTTTTTTGCCAAGTTCTGAAATATAAAACCCTTTTAAAAAAAACACACCAAAACACCATTTTCTGCAGGAAGTAGGAAGAAACAATTAGATAAAAACCAATTTGCACCTCCCTCTCTCCATCCAATGGTTAAAAAATAAAATCTGTGCTTAAACAGAACTACGGTTAATTCTTGGCTAGCAACCACAACTGAGCCCAAAATTTTTGTTGCTAAATGAGACAGTTGTTCGGTGAGTTTTGCCCCATTTTATAACCATCCTTGCCACAATTTTTCAGGGAATCACTGCAGCTGTTAACTTAACGACACTTTTGTTAAGTGACTCTGGCTTCCCCATTGACTTTGTCAGAAGGTCGCAAAAGGGGATCACATGACCCCGGGACATGACAGCCGTCATAAATATTGTCAAGTTTCCGGATTTTGATCATGTGACGTCAGCGATGCTATAATGACTGCAAGTGTGAAAAGCGGTCATAGGTCACTTTTTTCAATGCTGTTATAACTTTAACCTGTTACTAAACAAACCGTAAGTCAGTTCTGTGTAAATGATCACTTAAGCACACCTCAAAATATACTCCTGTGTGCAGGTTGGAAAGTCAGTTCCACAGGTATACCCCTACGCCTAAATACAGCCAGTTTTAATATTATTTATCTGTACCGATATAATGGCTTTTCAGATTGTACCGTGGATATTTTAATAGTGTAATTTATTCTGTGTAAGCTACCAAGAGTCTTTTTTCTTAGCGGGTATAGAAATATGATAATGAAATAACAATACAGGATGAAATAAATAAGGCAAAATACAGAGAGTCCTCAATTTATAACCAGTTCACTTAGTGACCATTCAAAGTTATGATGAATCTCCCAGAAGGTATTTATGACCTGGATTTGAAGTTATGTAACCCCTCCCCCACCACCACCCCGCAGTCACATGATCACATTTTGGGCACTTGGCAACGGGCCTGCATTTATGACCATTTGCAGAGACTGCAATTTATAACTTTTTTTTTTTGCTGGAAACCAGCATTTACTCCTGGTTTCTGGCCAAAAAAAAAGCCCTTTGTAGACAGTGGATTTACTTCACAACCTTAGCATTCACTTAATAACGGCAGCGTTTGTGTTTCAAGGTGGTGTTTGCTTAACGACTGCCACAAAAAAGTGTCATAAAATCAGATTGGTTATGCAGGTGCCTCAGTTTACAACCACACTGACATACATTGGTAATTCTGGGCTCTGTCATATGTTGAGGATTACCTGTAGGACGTTAAAACATCCTGCTTTTAAAGATTTTTCTCCATCAAACAACCAAGGTTCCTTAAACATTCCGTTTCAAAGGCAAATCTCTATGCCCGTGCTGGAGAGGAGCAAAATAAATTACTCATCTATTTATGTTTCTATTTTAAAAAAGGGAAATAAAAGCCCGCCCCTTAAAACTCGGCACCTTTGTTCTTATGATCTTCCCTCCCATTGTTCAAACAATGCTTCAGCTCTTCTGACCTGCCCCAGCCTGGGCACCCTTTGCGTGAGTTTAGAAATACAGCTGAAGAATGTGGTGACAAGGTTTCTACTTGAGCAATGTTTACCTTGTTCCTGTCTGTGACCTCCGCTTCTCCTGGCCAGAGTCCATTTTTCGAAGAGTGTCCTTCCCATTAGAAGGGATGGGAAAACGGAGTGAAAGGCCTCTTCAGAAGAAAGCCTCTTGAGACCTTTGACCCTGTAAGGTTGGGTCTATGCAAACAGCCCTAGATCCTAGATCAGGGGCAGGCAACTATGCCCCCCTTTACGACCTGTGGACTTCAACTCCCAGAATTCCTGAGCCAGCCATGGCTCAGGAATTCAGGGAGTTGAAGTCGATGGGTGCTCAAGGGGCTGCAGTTGCCCACCCCTGTCTTAAATAGACTGCCATATGCAGTGAAGTCTAGGGCAGGGGTCTCCAAACTTGGCAACTTTAAGTCTTGTGGACTTCAACTCCCAGAATTCCCCAGGAGCATAGCTGGATGAGGAATTCTGGGAGCTGAAGTCCACAAGTCTTAAAGATGCCAAGTTTGGAAACCGCTGCTCTAAGGCAGGAGCGATTCACCTAGCATTACAAGATGTAGGATTAGACCTCAAGAAGGCAATGAACATAACCATTACTCCTGATGATCACTTGATACCATTGCTGGGCACTTGGCACTGGCAGTCCTCGTATTGCAATGACCATTGGGACTAACATTTCCATTGATAAACAACGGGCTTGTTAAGTGGGTTGTGCCTAAGTTTACGACTTTTTTGCCACATCTGTTAAGCAAATCATGACACTGGCTAAGTCAGGGGTAAGCAACCTTGGCTCTTTCATGACTCGTGGACTTCAACTCCCAGAATTCCTGAGCCAGCATGGCTCAGCATGGAAACCTCTCCCTTTCTCCTCAGTATGGCTGGCTCAGGAATTCTGGGAGTTGAAGTCCACGAGTCATAAAAGAGCCAAGGTTGCCTACCTCTGCCCAGGGATAAGTGAATCATGCAATCATTAAATGAATCTGGCTTCCCCCACTGACTTTGCTTGCCAATTAGAAAGATCGTAAAAGGCGATCACATGATCCCAGGATGCTGCAACCATCCTAAATACATGCCAGATGCCAAGCACCCAAATGTTGATCACATAACCATGGGGACGCTGCAGGTTGTAAGTTCAAGGACCAGTTGTCTGTTTTCACTGTCATTGTAACTTTGAACAGTTGCTTCATCAATGGTCGTAAGTCAAGGACTATCTGCTTGGCTTGGTCTTACTGATAGTCCTCGACTTACGACCACAATTGAGCCCAAAATTTGACATTGCTAAGTGAGACATTTGTTAAGTGAGTTTTGCCCCATTTTACGACCTTTCTTGCCACAGTTGTGGCAAGTGAATCAATGCAGTCATTAAATTAAAAATATGATTATTAAATGAACCTGGCTTCCCTATTGACTTTGCTTGTCCGAAGGTCGCAAAAGGGGATCACATGAACCCGGGACACTGCCACTGTCATAAGTATGAATCAGTTGATCATGGAAATGCTGCAAGAGTTGTAAGTGTGAAAAGCGGTCATAAGTCACTTTTTTCAGTGCTGTTGCAACTTTGAATGGTCACTAAATGAACTGTTGTAAGTTGAGGACTACCTGTATTATTTATTTATTTATTTATTTAATATCCCGCCCTTATCATTTTTAGAAAGAACTCCACGTAGGGACATATCCAACACACCTTCCTCCTCCCAGTTTCCCCACGACGACAACAACCCTGTGAGGTGGGTTGGGCCGAGACAGAGAGCGCCCAGGGTCACCCAGCTGGCTTTCGTGGCTAAGTCAGGACTTGAACTCACAGCCTGCCGCTTTCTACCTTAACTAACTAGACCAAACTGACTTGAAGTGGCCATTTCGCCATAGTGGGGAAGCTAGCCTGGCTGTATGCACACCCCTCCATGTCATGGGAATTGGACAAGATGGTTGTAAGTTTCTTTTGGGGGGATTTTGGAGGGGTGGGGATGAGATATGCCTTACAACAGGAATCTTCAAACTTGGCAACTTTAAGACTTGTGGACTTCAACTTCGGCCAGCTGAGGAATTCTGGGAGTTGAAGTCCACAAGTCTTAAAGCTGCCAAGCGGCTGGCTGAGGAATTCTGGGAATTGAAGTCCACAAGTCTTAAAGCTGCCAAGTTGCTGGCTGAGGAGTTCTGGAAATTGAAGTCCACAAGTCTTAAAGCTGCCAAGTGGCTGGCTGAGGAATTCTGGGAGTTGAAGTCCACAAGTCTTAAAGCTGCCAAGTGGCTGGCTGAGGAGTTCTGGGAGTTGAAGTCCACAAGTCTTAAAGCTGCCAAGTGGCTGGCTGAGGAGTTCTAGGAGTTGAAGTCCACAAGTCTTAAAGCTGCCAAGTGGCTGGCTGAGGAATTCTGGGAGTTGAAGCCCACAAGTCTTAAAATTGCCAACTGGCTGGCTGAGGAATTCTGGGAGTCTTAAAGTTGCCAAGTTTGAAGACCCCTGCCTTACAATGAGGTCTGATTAGCTGAGACATCTCTGTGCTCAGTTCTTGGCCGGAAGGGAAAACTTGTCATTGTACCAATGCAATGCAGAGGTTAAATGATGACATAGAACTAGGAGGCTCAGTTTAAGTCCATAAAAAAATCATTAGATGATCTTGAACCCAGTCTTCCTCTTTTTGCTTAATTTTTCTAGCAGGACTGTTTGGGGGGGGCATGCATGAGGAATAAAATGAAGGGGAGCTCCAAGTAAAGCCATTTTGAGCTCCTGGGGTGGGGGGAAGCAGACTAGAGGCCGTCCTCGACTTACAATAGTTCATTTAGTGACCATTCAAAGTTACAGCGGCACTGGAAAAAGTGACTTATGACCGTTTTTCACAGTTGCAGCCTCTGCAGCATCCCCATGGTCACGTGCTCAAAATTCAGATGCTTGGCAACAGGTTCATACTTATGACCGTTGCTGTGTCCCGGGGGTCACATGATCCCCTTTTGCAACCTTCTGACCAGCAAAGTCAGCGGGGAAGCCAGATTCACTTAACAACCGGATTGCTAACTGAACAACTGCAGCAATCCACTTAACAACTTTGGCAAGAAAGGTCGTAAAATGGGACAAAGCTCACTTAGCAAATGTCCCAGCAACAGAATGTTTGGGCTCAATTGTGGTCGTAAGTCGAGGACTACCTGTATCAACGAACAAATGTACACATCGATGGATTTTTGCCTTGCTGCAAACATTGCAGACTCGCAAACAGGTGAAAGTGTCCTTGTTCCGGCTGCTTCCAGATAACCAAAAACTTTAAAATGCTCACTCGAGGGCTATTTTATTTTAATTGTAACATCAGGTGACTTGGAAGATGAAAGATAAACACACTCTGGTCCAATCCAAGCAGGAGTTTCTCCTGCTTTCTGGTTTTGTAATTTTTTTGTGGAGATTCTCAGTCATCCAGGTCAGGGTTGTCCCAAAAGTGCTTTTTCAAGAGGCAACTGGACTTTTCTTGTTTTTCTCTGAAGACGTTTCGCTTCTCATCCAAGAAGCTTCTTCAGCTCTGACTGGATAGTGGGGAATAGAAGGATTTATACTCCTTGCAGACAGCTGGTCATTTGCATTCCTTTTAGAGAGTCTTTGAGGCCACCTGGAGGTTTATCTGTGTCCTCCAGGTTGTAGACACTGTTCCACATCCATTTGTACTACTCAGCAGTTCCACATCCATTTGTACTACTCAGGTCTCCCTCAGGACACAGATAAACCTCCAAGTGGCCTCAACGACTCTGTAAAAATGCAAATGACCAGCTCTCTGCAAGGAATATAAATCCTTCCATTTCCCACCATCCAGTCAGAGCTGAAGAAGCTTCTTAGATGAGAAGTGAAACGTCTTCGGGAAAAAAAAACAAAAAAAAACAAGACAGTCCAGTTGCCTCCTGAAAAAGCACCTTCGGGTTTTGTAACTGGATTTGCTGGGCTGCACACGGATACATTTGGTGGATGCCCCATACGCTGCTTGTTGACTACTTCTGTGCAGCCCTTAGCTTAATTTCCAAATACCTTTTCAAGTAAGCAGTCCCAACATCTGGCAATTGCAGTGTTTCCCCTTTGCACAGAATGGAATAATATTTTGGGAGGGGTGTGTGTGTTGGAGACAGAGGAAAAAGGGAGGCAAAAAGAGAAGGATGAAAGAGAACTTTATGCAGTCCTGGCTCATTGCCAGCGTACAAACCCCAGAAAATTAAACCCAGGGCATTCAATAAAAATGAAATATTATCCTCTTGCTTTAAGGGATGGCTACTACAGCAATATACCTAACTGAGCAGGGAGAGGGAACGCTGAAATGTTTGAGAGTTTGTGATGGGCACACTCCTGGGAAACCTTTGATGATTCCTAAAAGTGTTGGGATATAGAATAATAGAATGGAAGTTCTGGAAGGAATTTCGGAGATCAAAGGTCATGAGAAAGTATTGATTTTGAAAAATGAGGGCAGTCCCATTTACCAGGGAGCACCTGATGAGGTTGCCCTCCACCTTTTTCTCAATCTAGGATTAACATACAGGTAGTCCTTGATTTATAACCATTTGTCCAGCAACTATTTGAAGGTACAATGGCACTGAATAAAATGACATACAACTACGTAGTCCTTGGTTTGACAACACTTCATATAGTGACTGTTCAAAGTGACTTGGGACTGTTTTTCACACTTATGACCGATGCAGCACTCCCACAGCCACGTGATTAAAATTTGGATGCTTGGCAACAGGCTCCTATTTATGTCACTTGCTGTGTCCCGGGGTCATGTGATCCCCTTTTGTGACCTTCTGACAAGCAAAGTCAATGGGCGAAGCCAGATTTATTTAACAAACGTGCTACTAAACCCACAACAATGGTGGCAAGAAAGGTGTAAAATGGGGCAATGCTCACTGAACACATGTCTCTCATAGAAAACAGAAATCTGGGGCTCAATTGTGTCTACCTCTAATCGTTGCATTTACAACTATTGCAGCATCCCCTTTGGACACGGGATCAAAATTCAGGAACTTGGCATGTATGTATGAATGGTTGCAGCGGGTCATGTCACGCATGTGTGAAGGGGGTGAAGCTGGTGGCTCAATGGTGCTTTCACCATCTGAACAAAACCAGAAAGCTTCTGCAGAGACCCACAGAGTGGCCTGATTGCTTTGGCTGCTTAAACACAACCAACGATCCTTTTCCACAGTTGTGTTATTTTGCTTTCTTCAAGGCTTTCCCCAAAATTAGCAGAGATGGCGGACAGGCAGCATTTTTGGTGGATGGGATATGGCATTTTATAACAAATCACTCTGGAATCCCAGAATTGATAATAGACGTTTTGTTTCTCAAGCTGGGCTCCTTGGTTAATTATTTCGGATCTGCTTAATGTGCTTGCCAGTATGGCATCCAGGGGTTGTCTCTGAAGGCTTGGGACATTTATTTTTCACCAAGTTAAACACCTCTGCAATGAATCATTCCATACCTACTTCGGTGCACCTGTTGAGCGAGAGGCAATGTCTGTTTTTCTTTGCTATTGCTAGTGGCTGCAACGAGCAATCAGTCTAAGGATGCTGGACTGCAGAACCTTAATATGTGTTTCATGAGAAGCATCAGATAGTGACACGGGAAGAGAACAACATGGAACATGGAACATCATCAGAGTTTCAAGGGACTTTAGAGGTCTTCTAGTCCAACCCCCTGCTCAAGCACGAAACCCCATACCATTTCAGACAAATGGCTTGTCCAGTCTCTTAAAAGCCTCCAGTGATGGAGCAACCACCTCTGAAGAGATACCAATGTATTATATAAGTTAAGCAAATAAAGAATACATATGATGTTTTGCAGAATGTATTCTGCTTCCACTCAGCATCTGGCAAGAGAGATCTCGAAAAGGGTCCACAAACTTGGCCCTTTTATGACTTGTGGACTTCAACTCACAAAATTCCTCAGCCAGCATTAAAATGATGGTTGGAGGCAAGACGCTGACTCTCTAAACCACTTAGAGAGGGCTTAAAGTACTGTGAAGTGATATATACTGCTCAAAAAAATAAAGGGAACAGAAAATAAGACATCCTACTATTAAATACAGTACATTGTGTTGTTTAAGTGTTCCCTTTATTTTTTGAGCAGTATACAAGTCTAAGTATTCTATTCTATTCTATTCTATTCTATTCTATTCTATTCTATTCTATGTTCTTGTTTAGTTTTCCAAGGAAAAAGGTTGGAGAAGTGATTGAAAAAGGAAAGAGAAAGGCAGAAGCCCTATTTAGACAATATAAAAGGCTAAATTCACCCGCTTAAACTCACAGGGCTGTTGGAAGGTGCCACAAAGTTAAATTAGCCATTCAGAGTGCATTGTAGGATGTCTTGATCCAGGACAAATGACAGCCATTGATGCTAAAATCCCTGATTTGAGGATTAGTTACAGAAGGAGAAAGAAAGAGAATAATTTAGGCAGGAATAGAATAGAGTAGAGTAGAGTAGAGTAGAGTAGAGTAGAATAGAATAGAATAGAATAGAATAGAATAGAATAGAATAGAACTGGAAGGGGCCTTGGAGGTCTTCTAGTCCAGCCCCCCGCTCAAGCAGGAGAACCTATACCATCTCAGACAAGTGATATCGATATACCCAATTGTGAGAAAGAAGCAATGGTGAAATATAAAGTTTCAAGTAGTTAAAAAAATAGTCATTTGCAGGATAGTCTTTCTGAAAAGACAGGAATAAAGCATGTTGAAAAATATAAGACAGACTCAACTGGGAGCCACAGGGATCTACTCATGTAGCAAATAAGGAATATTAAATAACGTTGGTGAATATTTTTCTCGGGAAGGAGGAAACATTTGATGTTTATTTCACTCTGCCCAAAACATGAAAGTTGTGATCTCTGTGACAAATTTAAAAGTTGGAATCTTAAAACAAGGAAGCTGCCTGGCTGGGGAATTCTGAGAATCGAAGTCATAGGTCTTAAAGTTGCCAAGATTGGGTACCTCTGATCTTATGAATTCCTGCCAGCTTGGTTTTCAGACAAATTAGCAATCAGTAGACACACAGATAAATCAGTGCAAGGTAGTATGGGATGTACGGTATTTATATGCAATATTTGTGCAGTATTTATATTCAGTATTTATATTCAGTATTTATATTCAGTAGAATAGAATAGAGTAGAATAGAATAGAATAGAATGGAATGGAATGGAATGGAAAGGAAATATAGAATATAACAGAACAGAATAGAATAGGACTTTGGAAGTCTTCTAGTTCATGGGTCTCCAACCTTGGCAACTTTAAGACTTGTGGACTTCAACTCCCAGAATTCCTCAGCTAGCAACGCTGAGAGTTGAAGTCCACAAGTCTTAAAGTTGGCAAGGTTGGAGACCCCTGTTCTTGTCCAGCCTTATGCTTAAGTGAAACCCTATACCATTTCAGACAAGTGGTTGCCCAGTCTCTTCTTAAAAAACTCCAGTGATGAAGCATCCACAACTTCTGAAGGCAAGCTGTCAGGAAGTTTCTCCTTAATTCCAGGTTGTTTTTCTTTTTGATTAGTTTCCATCCGTTATTTCTTGTCCTTCTCTGATTAGTTTCCATCCGTTGTTTCTTGTCCTTCTCTCTGGTGCTATGGAGAATAGCTTGACTCTCTCTTCTTTGGGGCAGCCCCTGAGATATTGGAAGACTGCTATCATGCCACCCCTCACCCTTCTCTTCTCTTGTCCTGCCTTATGGTGCTTTGGAGAATAAGTTGACCTCGTCTTCTTTGTAGCAGCCCCTCAAATATTGGAAGACTGCTATTGTGTCAACCCTAGTCCTTCTTTTCTCTAGACTAGCCAAACCTAAATCCTGCAACCGCTATGTAAAGAGACTGGACAACAATTTATCTGAAATGGTGTAGGGCAGGGGTAGGCAACCTTGGACTTCCACGAGTCATAAAAGAGCCAAGGTTGCCTACCCCTGGTGTAGGGTTTCCTGCCTGAGCAGGGGGTTGGACTAGAAGACCTCCAAGATCCCTTCCAACTCTGTTATTCTCTTCTATCTTCTATTCTATTCTATATATTGATCTCAGGCCTTGGAAATCTTGGTTTCAGCAGAATGTGAAACAACACTTATGTGCCCCTCTGAATACCTTTTGGAGGATTGAACCCCAAATCCTGGATCCCCCCCACCTAAGAATCGGTTATGCAGTTGGAAAGCCAGATTCAATTAACAAACATGTTACTAACTTAACTACCGCAGTGATTCGCTTAACAGCTGTGGCAGGGAAAGGTCGTGAAATGGGGAAAATTCATTTAACAACTTTCTTGCTTAGCAACAGAAACTTTGGGCTCAATTGTGGTCATAAGTCGAGACATATTGCTGGCAACCTGTGATTTCTCATTCTGCTTTAGACATAAAACCCAGCTGGGTGACTTTGGTCTAATCATCAGGAGACTTGAGTTCTAGTCCCGCCCTAGGCATGAAAGTCAGGTGGTTGATTTTGAGCCAATCACCAGGAGACGGTGAGTTCTAGTTTCCTCCATAGGCATGAAAGCTGGTTGGGTGACTTGGGGCTGGTCCCCTTCTCTCAGCCCAATCCAACTCACAGGGTTGTTGTGGGACAAATACGAGGAGGAAGTATTATGTGTGTTCGCTGCCTTGAGTTATTTATAAAAGTAATAAATGTGGGATATAAATAAATAACCAATGCACTCCTACATTTTTCCTAATTGACTGGACAGCCATTTGTCGGAAATGGTATAGGGTTTCCTGCCTGAGCAGGGGGTTGGACTACTAGATGACCTCCAAGGTCCCTTCCAACTTTATCGTTATGTTATATTATATAGTATAATTTAACTTTAAAATTGCCATGATTTCTTCTGTGTGGTTGCATTTTCACAGGGGTCCGCTACAGCCATCCAGGTGGCAATGAAGTCACTTCTTCAGCTTCCATCAGCCATCATGGCAACAACTCAATAATGACCAGCAGCCAGTCCATTCTCCAGCCAGTATCTCCAGCCAGTTTGGACCCAGGTCACAGCCACAGCCTGCTGTCCCCGGACGGCAAAATGGTGAGCACACCTGGGCTATTGTACCTCCGGTGCTGATAAGATAAGTTGGCTTAGGAGGCAAAAAACAAACAGAACTTTCTTTTTTTCCCCTACATGTTAAAACTCTCCTTCTTCCCCCACCCCCCAAAAGACCAGCATTAAACAATGAAAGGCTTGTAGGCATGAGGAGGGTAAAGGCCTGAGTGCTGTCAGCGAAAATAGCCTTCTGACCTTCCCGTTCCCTGCTTAGGCATTGAAACATGCCAATAAAAACTGTTCTCAGGGTATTGATCGAATGCCTCTTGAATTGGCACAAGAGGGTGGATCACTGTTTGCTCTTTGCTGCTGATGACATTCCCCATGATTTTTTTTTTTAAAAAAACATCAACCCAACAAAAACTTGATTAAGTCATTCCGGATTCCACTTCAACTTTTCAAATTTTATAATTTTATTTAGCAAGCTTCAACCATCCTTTCCCCCCCCCTCCCTTTAGTTCTACAAATGTAGACATCAGATGGGGTGAAGGATACAGTAATAAAAAAAAATACTTTTATTAGTATAGCGCCGTTGATAACTTAGCATTTGCTGTAAGATTGGGCTGAATTCTTCTGTTCAAGCCGTATCATATTCTACTATAATAGAAAAATTGGTTTCGTTGAGTTTGGGGCTATAAGACATCCCAGCCTGGTACCTGATTTACAATAACAAATTTATTAGGGTTGTCCTGAAGAACTGCATAAACAGGAAATAAACAGAGGAAAAAATATCTTTTGTCTTTAGTTTAGTTATTATTTAGTTACTGTTTAGTTATTGGGCAGATGAAAGTATAAATTGTTTTCTTCTGTGAGGTCCTTGATGCTGTCTGAGCTTGGTGATTTTCTTGTAGACGTTTTATTACTAAACTAGGTAATATTAGCACTGGTGGTTTCACCCCACACCTCTGTGATATATAGGAAAACAGATGAAGCCATCCTCAGGTAGTAGCTGTTTAGCCTTCTCTACAACACCTTCAAGGGACGCGATGGCTCAGTGGGTTAAGACGCTGAGCTTGTCGATCAGAAGGTCGGCAGTTTGGCGGGTCGAATCCCGAGTGCCGCGTAACAGAGTGAGCGCCTGTTACTCGTCCCAGCTTCTGCCCACCTAGCAGTTCGAAAACACGTAAAAATGCAAGTAGAAAAATAGGGACCACTACGGTGGGAAGGTAACAGCGTTCCGTGCGCCTTTGGCGTCTAGTCATGCCGGCCACATGATCATGGAGACGTCCTCGGACAAGCGCTGGCTCTTCGGCTTTGAAACGGAGATGAGCATCGGCCCCTAGGGTCGGAAACGACTAGCACGCATGTGCGGGGGAACCTTTACCTTTACCTTTACAACACCTTCAGCTCCAAAGGATGCTTTAATTGGTTTTGTATTTTAGCTCAGGGTTGAAATGAGGGGTCCTTGGTGTTCTCTGAGCTTGGTGCCTTTCTTACAGACATTTCACTACCAAGCAAGGTAAACATCCTCAGTGCTAGTAAGGGAGTATTGACACTGATGGTGTTACCTAGTTTGATAATCAAATGTCTGCAAGAAAACCACCATGCTCAGAGAACACCAAGGACCCCTCATTTCAACCCTGAGCTACAAATATTCTTTTCTGTCGGTTATTTTCTTCTTTTCCCACTTTTTCAGGCAAACTTTCTCCCTTTCTCTCGCTTCTTATTTTTCAGAAGAGGATATATATTATGATTTGTTTATAGCCTTGCTGCTGCCTTAATAACAAAGTTAAAGGATTAAAAAAGAAACAAAATCAACACAAAAGGATTCCAGAGCTTACATGTCAATTTCTCCCTCTTAATAATCCCAGCGTGAATAGGTGTTTCTGCTTTTTCTGTTTGTATTTTAATGGCAAGGGTCTTACCTACAATCTCTGTTCCCTGATTTAATTGGAGGAAAATTGCATAGGCATTTTTTACTTAGGATCACAAACCAGCTGTGAAAGTGCACAGCGCTTAACACCATTGTCCTGTGCACGCTCATTTCAGAGTAAACTTAATTTGACTTTCTCCTAAGCCAGGGGGTCTTCAAACTTGGCCCTTTTATGAATTGTGGACTTCAACTTCCAGAATTCCTCAGCCAGGCATGCTGGCTGAGGAATTCTGGGAATTGAAGTCCACAGCTCATAAAAGGGCCATGTTTAAAGACCCCTGTCCTAAGCAAATAGGGTTTGGGTTGTACTATTGGGATAGCAAAACACAACTTATCACTTAAAATGTATTCTTAATACAATAGTAGGTAAAAATGTAAATAGACCAGAATTTGACCTATGAATTATTTAATTCCTAGCATGTCTCAGGGGCCATTATTCCAGAGAATGCCATAATGGACCTGTGAAGTGTTTTATCACAGGATTTAAATTCTTTCCCAGTAGTCAGGTGATTTCCCCTCCCTTGCCGTATTAATTCATTTTTTTTCTGTCCTAATTGTTTTTCCAAGATGAGCTGAAGCCTAATCCTGGTTTTTTTGCAAATATTTTTTTTCAACTTATTATATATGCATGCCTGGCTTAGCTAAACTCAGGAATGTCTCCTTCCTTGGGGGAAGAGGACAAGGAACAATGTTCTGTGCGGAGGAACATTTTCATTCTCTTTACATTTTATGGGCAGTTTACGGTGTGAAATATGAATGTTTGATCAGAATAACAGAGTTGGAAGGAAAACTTGGAGGTCTTCTATTTCAACCTCCTGCTCAGGCAGGAAACCCTATATACCATTTTAGATAAATGGTTGTCCAATCTCTTCTTAAAAACCTCCAATGTTGGAGTACCCAGAACTTCTGGAGGCAAGCCGTTCCACTGGTTAATTGTTCTCACTGTCAGGAAATTTCTTCTTAATTCTAGGTTGCTTCTCTCCTTGATTAGTTTCCATCCTTTGCTTCTTGTCCTGCCTTCGGGTGGTTTGGAGAACAGCTTGACTCCCTCTTCTTTGGGGGAGCCCCTGAGATATTGGAAGGCTGCTGTCATGTCACCCCTAGTCCTTCTTTTCACTAAACTAGACATACCCACTTCCATGATCCCAGGTCAGGAGTTTGGTTCCTAGGAAGAAAGACAGCTCTACAGCGGGTGTAATGAAACAACTAGCTCCCCTTGTAAATTGTGGAGATCATGTTGACATTCCTTTGGTTGTTCAGCTATTCTTCTTGGAGAGCAATAGATCTCTAAAAATCCAGAGTTGATTGAAGGGCTCACTTCAATCAATAATCTTTGTACCCATAAACAAGCAGTGCCATCCTGTCTATTGCCACTGGAAGGAAATGTCTTGGATCAATCTTGCTTAGAGGTTTTTGTGAGGTTGGTATGAATGTAGGGTTACCAGGTATAACCCTACATTCCAGGTTGTAGCCCTCGGCTTACAACCTATATACCAGGTTGTAGCCCTCGGCTTACAACCATTTGTTTAATTGCCGTTCAAAGTTACAACCGCACTGAAAAACGTGACTTATGAGCATTTTTCACACAGTTGTGTTGAACCTCCCCACAGTCATGTGATCAAAATTCGGCCACTTGGCAATTGGTTCATATTTATGACAGTGGCAGTGTCCAAAGATCATGTGATCTCCTTTTCAGACCTGACAAGCAAAGTCCATGGAGAAGCCAGATCCACTTACCAACCGTGTTACCAATTTATCAGCTGTAGTGATTCACTTAAATGTGTCAAGAAAGATTGTAAAATGGGGCAAAACTCACTGAACAACTGTCTCACTTAGCAACAGGAATGTTGGACTCAACTGGGATCATATGTCAAGGGCTATCTGGACTTGATGTTACAGCTATGCCTGCCAGACAGAGGACATGAGGACAAATAGGTGGAGATGTTGCCTTTTTGCCTAGTATTTGGTAACTGTATATATAAGAGTGATCTTTATGTGCACAAAAGTCTCTTCTGGTCTTCTAATGCAGTGTTTCTCAACCATGACAACTTGAAGACCTGTGGACTTCACCTCCCAGAATTCCCCAGCCAGCTATGCTGAAGTCCAAAGGTCTTCAAGTCACCACGGTTGAGAAACACTGCTGCAAAGTATTTTGTAGTGTGTTTTGATACAAAGATGGGAACAGGTCACCAGCCCTTAGCCTGAACTATGAAACTGTTCTTTCCACCCAGACTTTGTGGGGGCAGCATAGATCATGGAACTGCCTACAGCAGTGTTTTTCAACCTTGGGGACGTTCACACGGGTGAACTTCAACCTCCGGTATTCTCCAGTCAGTCCTGCTGGTTAGAGAATTCTGGTCAGTTGAAGTCTACCTATCTTAAAGTCCCCAAGCTTGAGAAACATTGGCCTACAGCCTAACAGGAGAATCTGAGGCAATGAGGTTGGTGGCACCAAGTCTCATGAATTTCTCTAGAAAACAGTTTTCCCACCACTGTTGATCTTCCCATCCGCCAGTTGGCAAGTTGAATGGAGACCCATCCTTGACCGTTGCCCTCTGTGTGAGCAAAATATGTACTTTCAAAATAGAAAGATGCCACAGTGCCAGATTGCTAGAATCGACAACAAAGACAATCAATGCTCTGCTGGCCTAAAAACCTTTCCTGTCAACACACTTGGCAAAATACAGTCAATTTCAAACATCTATCTCAGGGGTCTTCAAACTTGGCCCTTTTATGACTTGTGGACTTCAACTCCCAGAAATCCTCAGCCAGGCACTCTGGCTAAGCAATTCTGGGAGTTGAAATCCACAAGTCATAAAAGGGCCAAGTTTGAAGACCCCTGATCTATCTCTTCATCTGAAGTCTATCTATCTATATTTTTAAAAACTCTTTTGTATGACATACCAACACCCGTCAACCCCAAATTTCCATTGCTAAGCAAAGCAGTTGTTCAGTGAGCGCTGTCCCATTTTACATTCTTTTTTTGCCACAGTTGTTAAGCGAATCACTGAGTTTGTTAAGTGAATCAGGTGGTCGTTAAACGAATCTGGCTTCTCCCATTGACTTTGCTTGTTGGAAGCCAGCTGGGAAGGTCACAAATGGAGATCAAATGACCCCGGGACAGCACAACTGTCATAATAAATACATGCCAGTTGCCAATTTTGATTACATGACCATGGGGATGCTGCAACAGTCGTTAAGTGTGAAAACTGGTCATAAGTCACTTTTTTCAGAGCCGTCCTAACTTCGAATGCTCAGTAAACAAATGGTTGCATCAATGCCGTTGTAACTTTGAACGGTCACTCAACGAATGGTAGGATTAGTGCCGTTGTAACTATGAATGGTCACTAAATGAGTGGCAGTAAGTCGAGGACTCCCTGTAATGTATCTGTTTCCTCCCTCTTTGTCTGGGCTCTGCCAGCCCTCAGTGGCAGCAGACTCAGGATATTTTAGCAATTCATCTGGTGGGGTTATTTTTCTTGGCCTAGCTTGACTGATTCATGTCACACTAGATGGTTTTTATGGCCTTCCTTTTTCATTCTCTGCCTGGTTGGGGATGCATAGTTCTTGACTGAGACAGCCTGGCCTTCCATCCAGAAAGTCATTTGTTGACTCTTGAAGCCAGGGTCAGCTGGGCCTCCAGACAGCCAGTTGCCAAGGATTCCCGCCACCACCATCCCACTTAAATGAAATGTAAGGCATATTTTCAAGACAGTCTTTTTTTTCTCAAGTGAAACCTCTGTAGGAATTACAAAGTTAAAGGAATTTAGAATCGTGCTTAGCAAAATATCGTGGTGGGTTTCAATTAAAACAAAATGCGAGCCATGTTTGGATGGCCTTTTTCACCTACAACAGGGATCTCCAAATTTAAGACGCATGGACTTCAACCCTCAGAGTTCCTCAGCCAGCCATGCTGGCTGGGGAATGCTGGGAGTTGAAGTCCACAAGTCTCAAGGTTATCAAGTTTGATCTACAGGTAGCCTTTGACTTACCACCACACTTGGGACCAGAACTTTAGCCGCTAAGCAAAACAATTCTTAATTAAGGCGTGCCCAATTTTAAGACCTTTTTTTGCTGTGGTCATCACCACGGTCCTTAAGTGAATCTCTTGGTTGTTAAATGAAGCTGGCTTCTCCCATTGTCTCGTCGTAAGTATGAGTCAGTTGCCAAGCATCCGAATTTTGATGACACGACCAAGAGGATGCTGCAATGGTCGTAAGTATGAAAAACGGCCATCAGTCACTTTTTTCAGTGCCGTTGTAACTTCAAATAATCACTAAATGAAGCGTTGTAAGTCGATGACTTCCTGTAAATAGGGCAAAGATTACACCGCACAGTTGTCTGTATGATCTGAGGCCCACGGGCACACTCCAAAAATTTTGGATGAATAAATCAAATACTTGTTGATTTAAAAAAGTTTGGTTCTTGCTACTCTGCATTAACAAGAGTGGCACAAGATGGATAATATTGTTTTTTTTTAATTATTCATTTATTTATTGTATGGCACTTTCACATCATATACCAGTAAAAAAAGGAACACAGGGGTAAAATATAAGACACAGAATATAAAATTTGAAATCTTACCAGTAAGTTTACAAACATAGATCTAAGTTAGAAATATAATTTTTTAGTTCATTTGTTGCTGCCAGGAAAGCAGCGAAATCATTATAGGCTCTGTTTTGGCACACTGTTACAATGGGTTGATAATATTGTACTGTTAATGGTCCATTCCTAAATTCTGACTTTTTGTTCTTTTTTCCCTTGACAGATTACAGTTTCTGGCGGTGGGCTTCCGCCAGTCAGTACCCTCACCAACATCCACAGCTTTTCCCATCACGCCCCACAACAATCCCAGAATCTCATTATGACGCCTTTATCAGGAGTCATGGCTATCACACAAAGTAAGTGCTTAATGAGTTACACAAACGTCTTCTTGTTCTTAGAATTGTTCCTGATTACCTCTTTCCTTGTATAGCACCATCAGGAAACAAGGAGTTTTACAGAGTCCAAAAGGGCAGGAACCTGTCTGAGAGATTTTGCAGAATATTTACTATCTCTTCCTTTCTCTTCTTGCAATTGTTGTAGCATGGCACTGACTTCCATTGGTGCTGGCCTCCAGTTGCTCAGTAAATATTAAGAGAGAGAGAGAGAAATATTGATTTTGGTGCACTGTGGAAAAAAAAAGGAAAAATGAGATTAAAAAATGAATTAGCGATGAGATCTGAAGAGGCTTTGTGAAGAGAAAGAGAAAGAAAGAGAAAGGAAAGAAGGAAGGAAGGAAGGAAGGAAGGAAGGAAGGAAGGAAGGAAGGAA
>JAKJMR010000268.1:83752-103732 GCA_024449315.1 Daboia siamensis
ATATATATATATATATATATATATATATATATATATATATATATATACACATACACACATACATATACATATACATATACATCCTTGGTTGGATTATGGTTTCTTCCTTGCTGAAAGAAGCAACACACATTAACCAAAATAAAAAAAGAGTAGAGGTTCAGTTACACCAGTGTGACCAATACTCTTGAGAATTTTTTTTTCAGAAACATGGATTTTTCTCTATCTTGGGTAATTTGGTTTTCTGGGCATCCTGTCTCCTCCAATGCTTGAGAGAGTAGAAATGTGATTTGAGTAGTAAAACTGAACATATTCTTTTCCCAAGGCTCATTATTCCCACTGGGGTTTTGGACATCAATATGGATCTGGATAGAAGCGAATTAATAATAATAATAATGATAATGATGATGATGATGATGATGATGATGATGAAGTTGGAAGGGACCTTGAAGGTCATCTAGTCCAACCCCCTGCTCAGGCAGGAAACCCTATACCATTTCAGACAAGTGGCTGTCCAGTCTCTTCTTAAAAACTTCCAGTGTTGGAGCATTCACCGCTTCTGGAGGCAGGTTGTTCCACTGGCTAATTGTTCTAACTGTCAGGAAATTTCTCCTTACTTCTCTCTTTGGTTAGTTTCCAACCGTTGCTTCTTGACCTGCTTTGGAGAATAGCTTGACTCCCTCTTCTTTGGGGCAACCCCTGAGATATTGGAAGGCTGCTATCATGTCCCCCCTCGTCCTTCTCTTCATTAAACTAGACATACCCAATTCCAGCAATCATTCCTTATATGTTTTAGCCTCCAGACCTCTAATCATATTTGTTGCTCTTCTCTGTACGCTTTCTAGAGTCTCAACATCTTTTTTACATTTGTAATTCAAAGCTGAACTATGGCAGGGGTTCCCAAGCCCTGGGCTGTGTCTCACTGCCAGACCATGGTCTATTTGCAACCGGGCTGTGCGAGTGGCAGGGCAGTATGCATGCACACACACAGCTAGACTAGCATAAATGGTGGGCTGGCATGCACTCCTGTGCTCACAGCTTGCACATTGCACCTCACACGACTGGGGGAGAGAAGACCGGTGTCCACACAGCTCAACTAGTCGAGCTGCGTGTGCATGTGCGTGGATGCTGGTCCGCCAGTCACATGAGTCAAGCTGCATGCACGCACGGGCTCACCGCTGATAAGGCCTGGTTCCCCTCTACCCCGCCGCCAGCCAGGCCACGGAGCCGCTAAGGTTGGGGGATTACTGAACTATGGGGTCGCTTAGCACTGATTGCCTTACCTAGTTGGGTAATGAAACGTCTGCAAGAAAACCACCAAGCTCAGAGAGCACCAAGGACTCCACAGAATACGGATATGGATGTGAAGAGGGAGAGAAAAATAACATTTGGATTAGTGGTTTTAGGCACCAGTTTAGAATCTGAAAGACTCCGAGTTCTAGTCCTGCCTTAGGCACCAAGCCAGCTGGGTGACTTTGAGCCAATCCAACTCTCTCAGCCCTAGGAAACAAGCAATGGCAAACCACTTCGGAAAAACCTTGGCAAGCAAATCACAGGAAGTCATCCCGGCAGTTGTCAGATCTCGACGCTGACTCACAGACCCAAAAATGTAGATTCTGGGTGGCTCAGTAATATATCCAGTAAATGCAATATCCAATATTTTCACCCAATGGACGGAGCACTAGAAACCTCTAACCTGCCTATCTCCATCAGTCAGGCAGTCACGCGCATCCAGACTCCAGAAGGAGCTCATTTCCTTAGAAAGCCCTGCTGATTCATCTAGCATGCATTCAACCCTAACTTTGCCCTTGATAGATGATGCTTTCTGCGCCACCCGTTCACTTTGATGGTGGCTTGTTGAAACAAGCCTGCCTCGATTCAGGAAGCGTTTTCCTTCATCAAAACCTAGCAAGACGCGACTTGCTGCGCTTTGCTGGCAATCCTGAGTAGCAGGGAAGAAAATTCAGCAGGGAAGAAAATTCAGCTTTTTTTTTTAAAAAAAAGCTCATTATCTTGATGGCGGTCAACATTTGGGCATTTTTGCTTTGATGTTCAACAGATAGGCTTTCGGTCAGCTCAGAGCTAGATCTCTGCACGCCGGTTGACAAGGTAAAAAAAATAATGCAACGGCACAACATGGGACCGAAAGATGAAGAGGGAAAAAGAGGCAAATTCTTGCCTTACAGATAGTCCTTGGCTTACAACCGTTCATTTTGTGACTGTTCAAAGTTACAAAAGCTCTGGGAAAAAGGGACTGATGACCGTTTTTCACACTCTTGATCATTGTAGCATCCCCATGGTCGTGTGATCAAAATCCAGGCGCTTGGCAACTGACTCATATTTATGACGGTTGTAGCGTCCTGGGGTCCTGTGGTCATCTTTTGGTGAGCTTCCGACAAGCAACGTCAATGGTGCGGAAGCCAGATTCATTTAACAAACATGTTACTAACTTAACAGCTGCAGTGATTCACTTAACTGCTGTGGGAGAAAGGTCATAAAATGGGGGAAAATTTACTTAATAAATGTCTCAAATTGGGGGCTCATAATCATAATCACAATAGTAAAGTTGGAAGGGACCTTGGAGGCCATCTAGTTCAACCCCCTGCTCAAGCAGGAAACCTTATACCCGTGGTGGCGAACCTATGGCACGCGTGCCACAGGTGGCACGCAGAGCCCTCTCTGTGGGCACACGCGCCATTGCCCCTGTCCTAGGCCTTCACCTGGGTTTTATAGAACCTTTTCGCTTTGGGCCTCTGCTGCTGTGTGCAAAAAAAAAAAAGTTTCAATCAATCAATCAATTTCAACTTCTCCTGGGAAAAAAAAGATCTTGAAAAGTTGGAATTGATTGAGATTGAACTTTTTAATCCCACCCAGTCTCCAGTTACCATCGCAGCCACGCCCACCCAATGGGCCACGCCCACCCGGCACCCGACGATACATAAGTGGGTTTTGGGTTGCAGTTTGGGCACTCAGTTTCTAAAAGGTTCGCCATCACTGCCCTATACCATTTCAGACAAATGGCTGTCCAGTCTCTTCTTAAAAATTTCCAGTGTTGGAGCATTCACAGCTTCTGGAGGCAGGTTGTTCCACTGGTTAATTGTACTAGCTGTCAGGAAGTTTCTCCTTAGTTCTAGGTTGCTGCTCTCTTTGGTTAGTTTCCATCCGTTGCTTCTTGTCCTGCCTTCGGGTGCTTTGGATAATAGCTTGACTCCCTCTTCTTTGGGGCAGCCCCTGAGATATTGGAAGACTGCTATCATGTCTCCCCTTGTCCTTCTCTTCATTAAACTATATAATATACCCAATTCCAGCAGCCGTTCCTTATATGTTTTATGTTGTAAGTCGAGGACTATCTGCACAAGGGTTGCAGTATCCCAGGGTCATGTGTTCACCATTTCCAACATCTGTGGAGATTCTCAGTGACTTGTTAAGTGAACTTTGCCCTCTGGTTGTCCGAAAGGTGTTTTTTCACGAGGCCACTAGATTTTGCTTTTTTTCCTCTTTGAAGACGTTTCACTTCTCATCCGAGAAGCTTCTTCAGCTTCTTCCCATCATCCAGACAAAGCTAAAGAAGCTTCTTCGATGAGAAGCGAAATGTCTTCAAAGAGAAAAAAAGAAAGTCCAGTTGCCTCGTGAAAAAGTACCTTTGGGATCACCATTTATAACCTTCCCAGCCAGCTTCCGATAAGCAAAGTCGATGAGGGGAAACCTGATTCGCTTAACCAACGCACGAGTCACTTAACAAATGCAGTGATTTGCTTAAAAAAAAGTCATAAAAGGGCGCAAAGTTCACTTAAAAACTGTCTTGCTTAGCAACAGAACATTTGGGCTCAATTGTGGTCGTATGTCGAGGACGACCAGTATTATGTTAGATCTTACAGTATATTTCAGTGTTGTCTTTCCTGCCTCAAAATGAGGGGAACACAGTCAATTCAGAGAATGTTTGATGAGTTACAAGCACCCGCAAAGGCCTTAGTCTGTCCATCCTCAAATCAGTTGGAATCAGTCAGAACAGAGCTGGAAGGGACCTTGGAGGTCTTCCAGTCCAGCCCTCTTCTCAAGAGGGAGACCCTGTACCATTTCAGACAAGCGACTGTCCAGTCTCTTCTTAAAAACCTCCAGTGATGAAGCACCCACAACTTCTGGAGGCAAGCTGTTCCACTGATTAATTGTCCTCACTGTTAGGAAGTTTCTCCTTAATTCCAGGTTGCTTCTATCCTTGATTAGTTTGATTAGATTCTCTCCTGACCTAAGACCCTTCCTCATATTCTAATCTCTGTAACCTTCTTTTTTTCCCCCACAGTGTCCGTTACAAGCCTGGTGATACTCTATCGTCCCCTGTGCCTTTAGCAACTTGGAAATTATTTTTCCACAAAGTCCTGCCTGACCAGAATGAGATCGTGAGGCCGCTGCAGCAAAGCCCGAGTAGCTTGCTGAGCCTGATCCCAAACAGATCCTGCTCAGCCTAGAAAGAAGATTAGAAGTTTCCAAAGACAGCAGCAACTGTGGCTTCCTTCAAGGGGGGAGGGGGTCCAGAAAGGGGTCCGTCACACCAAGCGTTTCCCCCGTAGTTGTTCTCCAAGACTTTTTGCCTCAAGGAATGCCAAAGTTATTTTCCTTCTGGAGGACATTTGTTTCCAACCCACAACACCAAGCACAAAACCGATGCTGAACGAGAAGCTTGGAAAGAACCTCGAAAGCTGGAGATCAGTCGTATTTATAAAGTTACACGCTTCTCCCGAAGAGGACCAGAGAGAGGACTTGGGGCTGTTACGTCAGGTTGCTAAGGAGGAACCAACCGTGCTGATGAACTGAACCAAATGAAGTGTATATAGAGGAGCTCCATATTCCGGCTGTCCCCTCCCCCATACCTCTCTGCAGAGATTTATATTAAAGAAAAGTGAATGTTGTCTATCTAATGGATGTATTAAGAAATTAAGTGCAATGCCTCTTCCCACCCCGACCCCCCCACCTGTACATAGGATCACAAAGTCTCCTATTATGTCTCTCTCTTCGTTTTTGTAAGGACAGGGTTTAAGTTGCAATGCTTTGGATTGGCGAATCAGAAGAACGAAAGAAAACAAAATCTTTTGGCAAAGCAACATTGATTTATCGGCATTTTATCAATTCGGCCCATCAGTCAGTGCCTTTTTTTTGGGGGGTGAAGTTTGGGCTGGCTGATTTCAAAAGGAAGCAGAATTTGGATGTTTGGAAACAAGGCATAAGTATTTAATGGCTGCACACTTAACCTGGTTACAAAATTGTAATCCATTTTTGGAGTGTGCGTAACATAAGCTAGGCAAGTGGATGCAGGTAGTCCTCAACTTATGACCACAATTGGAACCAGAGTTTCTGTTGCTAAACAAGTCAGTTGTTAAGTGAATCACAGCCAATTTTACAACCTATTTTGTTACGTGAGTCACTGTAGTTATTAAGTTAAATTGCGTGTTAAGCAAATCAGGCTTCTCCCATTCTTGTCCCAAGCTGTCTGGGAAGGCCACAAACAAACCCCAGCTTAGCATACAGGTGGTCCTCGACTTACGACCACAATTGAGCCCAACATTTATGTTGCTGAGACATTTGTTAAGTGAATTTTGCCCCATTTTATGACCTTTATTGCCACAGTTCTTAAGTGAATCACTGCAATAGTTAAGTGAATCTAGTTTCCCCATTGACTTTGCTTGTCAGAAGGTAACCAAAATTGATGACATGACCCCAGGACATATAAAACCATCATAAATATGAATCAGTTGCCAAACATCTGAATTTTGATTATGTGATCATTGCAATGGTACAATGGGCATAAATGTGAAAACAGTCATAGGTCACTTTTTCCAGTGGCTTTGTAACTCCAGACCATCACTAAACAAATAGTTGTAAGACTACCTGTATTTGCCTTAATGTATCTACCATGTCTTTATTGAATTGTATTGTCTAAACACAAGTAATGAATTGGTACACACTTTGCACTAAACCATGGTTTGCTTATCCATTGTTTGTTGAATAATCTGTTGATTGTGGCCTTATACAATGTACTAACTATGCCACAAGCTATGTTACCAAACTTTACACAATAAGCTAAGATCCAAGCCAACATGTTATGGCATAGTGTGTTGTGTTAACCAGCTCCTAAAAGATGTCAGTCCCTATTTCAGCCATCATTGCTGATGTCTCCTAATTACGCTTAATTAATTAATTAGAACAATTAATCAGTGGAACAATTTGCCTCCAGAAGTTGGGAATGCTCCAACACTGGAAATTTTTAAGAAGAGATTGGACAACTATTTGTCTGAAATGGTATAGGGTTTCCTGTCTGAGCAGGGGGTTGGACTAGAAGACTTCCAAGGTCACTTCCAACTGTTATTCTATTCTATTCTATTCTATTCTATTCTATTCTATTCTATTCTATAAGGTAAAAGGTAAAGGTTCCCCCGCACATGCGTGCAAGTTGTTTCCAACTCTAGGGGCCGGTGCTCATCTCCGTTTCAAAGCCAAAGAGCCAGCGCTTGTCTGAGAACGTCGCCGTGGTCATGTGGCCGGCATGACTAGACGCCAAAGGCGCACGGAACGCTGTTACCTTCCCACCGGAGTGGTCCCTATTTTTCTACTTGCATTTTTACGTGCTTTCAAACTGCTAGGTTGGCAGAAGCTGGGATGAGTAACAGGCGCTCACTCTGCTACAGGGCACTCGGGATTTGACCTGCCAAACTGCCGACCATCTGATCGACAAGCTCAGCGTCCTAACTCACTGAGCCACCACGTCCCTTTTTATTCTATTCTATACAGACGTGATAAAGACTCTCATATCATCTCTCATCCCTTCCTGTGATGGGAGAGCTTTGAGTAGTCTATGTAAACACAGTCCTGTTTTACCAAAAAAAAAAAAAAAAAAAACAAATTCAGACCCAAATCCTGGTTGACAGATTTGTGTCCCTGTTGCTGAAAACTGCAAGATAATTTGGCCCGATCCTTGACCTTCCTGTTTGCTCACACAAGGCATTTTGCATGTGTTCATCCTTCTGTCTTCTCACCGATCCAAGGAATAGGTTAGAACAGAGTTTTGCAAGCTCAGCAATTTTAAGATGGGTGGACTTCGACTCCTAGAATTCCCCAGCCAGCCATGGGAATTGAAGTCCACCCATCTCAGAGTTGCCGAGGTTGAGAAACACTGGGTTAGATGGTAATTTTAGGGCGCTTATTTCCAGCTTAGTTACCGTATTCTTCTTCCACCTATGGAGAGAAATATAAATTGGTATAGTTTTGCTCTCCCTGTGGTCTCTGTTCTGGCTTACAGCTGGAGGATCGTGTCTTCCTATCGAGGAAGGGCATTTGCTCAATGCCACCAGCGCTGCTGTAATCAGCAATATTTTGACAGATGAGCAGAGCCATCTATCAGTCAGAAATTGCACTCCATTTATCCACCATCTCTCCCAACTTAGCTCTCTAGGCTTGGAAAGGAGACCCTGTATCCATCAGGTCTCCAAGCCAATTTCTGGAGACCCCAATCATCCCAAACAACTGATAGAGCAAACCACGACTGATAGGAAGGAGAGAGATAGTTGAGTTATGAAGACTATATGAAGAATGGTTGCAGGAGTTGGGTATGTCCAGCCTAGTGAAAAGAAGGTCTAGGGGTGATATGATGGCAGTCTTCAAATACTTGAGGGGCTGCCACAAAGAACAGGGGAGTCAAGCTATTCTCCAAAGTGCCTGAAGGCAGGAACGAGAAACAATGGATGGAAACTAATCAAGGAGAGAAGCAACCTAGCACTAAGTTGTTCAGTTAGTAACACAGTTGTTAAGTGACTCTGGCTTTCCCATTGACTTTGCTTGTTCGAAAGTCATAAAAGGGGATCACATGACCCTGGGACACTGCAATCGTCATAAATCTGAGTCAGTCGCCAAGCATCCCAATTTTGATCCCGTGACCATGAGGATGCTGAAGTGGTTGTAAGTGTGAAAAACAGGGCATAAGTCACTTTTCTGGTGCCGTTGTAACTTTGAATAGTCACTAAACGAACTGTTGTAAGTCAAGGACTACCTGTAGTCCAGGGATCCCTAACCCGTGGGGCGCAGTCCACTACTGGTCCATGGCCTATTTGCAACCGGGCCTTGTGGGTGGCTGTCAGGTGCGCGAACATGCTTGCACAGCCCCACTCACACAAGCATTGCGTGCGCTTGGGCCCCCTCTCACACGAGTATCACAAGCATTTGCGGCCCCACTTGCAGAAATGTCACAGGTGCTCACGGCCCACTCGTGTGAGCACTCGGGGCCTCATGCAAGCATCATGGGTGCTCTCGGACTCACTTGTACGAGTACGTGCTCATGCACATGCGCACGCACACTCCTCCCACAAAACCATTCCCTCTTTCCCCCCTCTGGGCCGCCAATCCAGAAAGGTTGGGAAACTCTGCTGTAGTCCAGGGGTCCTCAACCCCCGGTCTGTGAACCAGTATCGGGCTGCAGCATGCCAGCACAAACAAGCAAAGCCCCATCCGCAGGATGCTGGCAGTACACAAAACCACGCCCCCTCCGATCCACGGAAAAACCTCTCTCCACAGAACCAGTCACTGGTGCCCAAAAGGTTGGGGACCTCTGCTGTAGTCCCAGTGGTGGGATTCAGCCGGTTCGCACCACTTCGGCACAACCGGCAGCTAATTTTTTGTTGCTCAGGCCCAGAATGGACTTCCGGAAGTGGCATCCACACAGAGAACCGGTTGTTCACCTATCTGAATCCCACCACTGTGTAGTCCATATGTATTTTCTTGATTTATGTAAGCCTTTGTTTGTTTTTTCTTCTCCCAAGGAAGATGAGTAGCATTTAAAGAGTCAATTATTTGACCTAGCCCAAAAGCATTATCGTTAGGATCTCCTTATACCAAAATAGGTGAGTGGCAAGGAATTTCCTGGGTATTTCTCAGCATGAGTTCAGGAAATGAAGATAAGGATTAATAAGGAGTTTTTCAGACTGCATTACAAAGAGAGATAAAACAATGGGGAGTTTTTGCAAAAACTTTGGCCATTGTTCTGTTTGTTTGCCTGCTTATTACACCCTTTAGCTTCCATTTCATGGAAGCAGTAAGTAAATAACCAAAGAAACCCTTACAAAATTTGCAAAACCTAAAACTATGGGGGGGGGGGCGGAAATACAAAAATTGAAGCCTATCAGCTAAGTTCAACTTTATTCATAAGCCTCAAACGTTCAAATCGTAAAATAGGGGCAACAATGAGAGAACACAATACAGGTAATCCTCGACCTGCAATTGTTTGTTTAGTGACCTTTTAAAGTCACAACTTCACTGAAAAAAGTGACCTATGGGCAGTCCTTGCATTTCCGACTGTCACAGCATCCCCACGTGATCAAAGTTTGGGTGCTTGTCAATTCACATGTATTTATGACAGCTGCACTGTCCTGGGGTCACGTGATCGCCATTTCTAAACTTCCCAGCCAGCTTCCGACAAGCAAAGTCAAGGTGGGTGGGGAAGCCAGCTTTGTTTAATGACCACATGATTCACTGTGGTGATTTGCTTAACTGTGTGGCAAGAAAGGGCATATAATAATAATAATAATAATAATAATAATAATAATAATAATAATAATAAAGTTGGAAGGGACCTTGGAGGTCATCTAGTCCAACCCCCTGCTCAGGCAGGAAACCTTATACCATTTCAGACAAATGGCTGTCCAGTCTCTTCTTAAAAGCTTTCAGTGTTGGAGCATTCACCACCTCTGGAGGCAGGTTGTTCCACTGGTTAATTGTTCTAACTGTCAGGAAGTTTCTCCTTAGTTCTAGGTTGCTTCTCTCCTTGACTAGTTTCCATCCGTTGCTTCTTGTCCTGCTTTCAGGTGCTTTGGCATAAAATGTGTCAAAATTCACTTAACAACGGCCTTGCTTAGCAACAGAAATTGGTGGTCCTATGTCGAGGACTCCCTGTCAGAGACTATCGTGACCCAGCATGGCAAAGTAGAGGATCAGCTAGGAATAAGCAGAAAAAACACTAAATTGGCAGGAACAGCCGACATCCACAAGACAAGCTCAGGATCCAAAAGGATCTTGACAGACTTGAACACTGGGCCTTATCTTACAAAAGTCTAATGAAATGAAGGACGAGAGGAGACATGACAGCAGTGTTCCAATATTTGAGGGGTTCCTACAAAGACCAGGAGGTCAAATTATTTTCCAAAGTACGAAAAGGCAAGACAAGGAATGATGGATGGAAACCAACCAAGGAGAGAAGCAACCTAGAACTAAGTTGTTCAATTAGTAACACAGTTGTTAAGTGAATCTGGCTTTCCCATTGACTTTGCTTGTCCAAAAGTCATAAAAGGGGATCACATGATCCTGGGACACTGCAATCATCATAAATCTGAGTCAGTTGCCAAGGATCCCAATTTTGATCACGTGATCATGCAGATGCTGAAGTGGTTGTGTGAAAAACGGGGCATTAAGTCACTTTTTTAGTGCCGTTGTAACTTTGAATGGTCACTAAATTCCTAAT
Organism: Daboia siamensis; assembly: GCA_024449315.1. Lineage (NCBI taxonomy): Eukaryota > Metazoa > Chordata > Lepidosauria > Squamata > Viperidae > Daboia > Daboia siamensis. Next base: position 94,248 of record JAKJMR010000268.1, read on the forward strand.
GGTGAGAGCAATCAATGGAATAGCTTGCTTTCAGAAGTTGTGAGTGCTCCATCACTGGAGGCTTTCAAAAAGAGACTGGACAACCATTTGTCTGAAATGGTACAGAGTCTCCTGCTCAAGCAGGGGGTTAGACTAGAAGACCTCCAAGGTCCAACTCTTACTATTCTATGTTCTAGAACAAAGGTGTCAAACTCGACCACGTCACATGACGTATCATGACTTTTTTGCCTTTGGGAAGCCGGGGTGAGTGTGGCCTGCGCATGACACATCTGGCCCGTAGGTCGCCAGTTTGACACCCCTGTTTCTATAACAATCGGGACATTGCTTTGTGCTAATCTAGCCTGCCTCTGGATTCCTCCAAACTCTGTGGGCCTCTTCCCATTTTTTTGTGGTCTCCTAAGAGTCCAAATGTATCTGTCCCTCATCTTTGGACAGCTCTTGACTTCCTTCACCTCCTCGACCACTTAAGCTTCATTTTATTATATCCCCAAATCACAAGGCAGACTTTCTGGGTAAACCTTGTAAAACTTTTCTCACCCATCTCTTCTGTTTACCTGTTAAGGCTGATCTGAATATCCTGCCAGGATGACTTAGCTATTTTTCCTTCGCTTACCTCTAGGGCTGCTAAGTAGGCCAGATTTATACATCAGATTAGCAGGAGAAGACAATCTGTCTCTCTCTCTCTCTCTTTAAGGGAGTGCTTTCAGTTTATCTGGGGTTTAATTGTTTGACAAGTTTATGCTAATGAACGTGGCATGTCTAAAAGGGGTGATTCTCTGGGATGGTTTGATAAGAAATGGAGTCACTTCAAGGTTTTCCTGAAAAAGGAAACATGCAGGGTGCGCGTGGAAGATTTTGAACAATCTGGAAGAGTTACAAAGCCCATCAGCCATGAGGCTAAGAGCAACTCTGAAGTAGGATCCATACATTATTACAGTACAGGTAGTCCTCGACTTATGACCACAACTGAGCCCAAAGTTTCTGTTGTTAAAGTGAGACATTTGTTAAGTGAGTTTTGCCCCATTTTACGACATTCCTTGCCACTGTTGATAAGTGAATCCCTGCAGTTGATAAGTTAGTATCCTGGTTGTTAAGTGACTCTGGCTTCCCCCTTGATTTTGCTCATCAAAAGGTTGCAAAAGATGATCACATGACCCTGGAACACAGCAGCGATCATAAGTATGAATCGGTTGCCAAGCATCTGAATTTTGATCGCATGATCATGGGGATGCTACCAAGGTCATAAATGTGAAAAATGGCCATAAGTCACTTTTTTCAGTGTCATTGTAACTTTGAATGGTCACTAAATGAGGACTACCTGTATGTTAATTCCATAACGTGGGTGAGTGACGGAGAATTGTAGGGTTTACATGACATGCTTTGCCTAAAAAAATTTGAAGCTTGGTGGGACTCAGGAATTCTGGGGCAGGATTCCTATAATACACCAGGAGTTAGTGTTCGGCACGCTGGCTGAGGAATTCTGGGAATTGAAATCCAGAAGTCCTAAAAGAACCAAGTTTGAAGACCCCTGTAATATGCTAATCCCACAACCTGTGTTAGCAGAGGAGAATTGCAATGTTCACATGACCTTCTTTGCCTAAAATAATGGCTTAAGGGGACAAACTTTCTAAGGCAGGGGTGTCAAACTCTATTTCAATGAGGGCCACATCAGCATTGCGGTTGCCCTCAGGGGGCCGGGTGGGTGTGGCCTACTGGGTGGGCGTGGCTAGAGTGCATATGGCCTACTGGGTGGGCATGGCCAGCTCTACATCATTCGCATCAAGGGTGCCTATGGGAGCCTGGGCAGGAGTGGGACAGATCTGAGGGTCTCTGGCAGAAGGAGGGTCTCTGGGCCAGGGCCAAGGCAGTGGGGGCCATTCCCTCACTGCTTCCAGGATGGCTTCGCCGGCCGCATGAAACCACTTCACGGGCTGGATCTGGCCCCCGGGCCTTGTGTTTGACATGTCTGTTGTAAGGCAAAGACTGCTTCTCACAATACACAAACACAAATTATTGCCCCTTATTTTAGTCTAGTCAACCATTTGTGTTTGTATAATTCCGGAACTCAGTGTTTGTATAATTCCTCTCCGAGGAAGCGGGTGAAGATGGTAAAAAGCGGGCAGCCCAGTTAAGCTGCTTTCCCTTGCAGAAAATCCAGCTGCATCTAATACATAGCAGAGGCAGAAAAAGCTTAAGAGGAAACAAAAAGTTCACAACATGTCCTCACGAACAATCAACACCCAGGTAAGCAGAGATTAACTCCAAGATTAAAACTAGTCACACAATCACACGGTAAACAATACCCCAATCAAGGTATTGGCAGCCTAATCAAGAAACCAACAAGAATATTCCCACCAACACCAACAGGGCAAGCCATTGGCCTATTAATAAATTGGAAACCCCACTCTCTTCTAGCACTGATGACGTTATCTAGTTTGATAATGAAATGTCTGCAAGAAAACAACCAAGCTTACAGAGCACCAAGGACACCCTGCCCCCAGTAAAAGGCTTCTTAATCCCCCCCCCCCCCCAAATGGACATTTTGCTGTTTTCACATTGCCAAGAACTGTTGGATGCTAGCGCAAACTGGAAGCTTAGGAGGAAATCAGACTAGTGATGGGCAATTTCAGGAACAAAAGAAGGAGAAAATTGGATATGTCTAGCTTAATGAAAAGAAGGACTAGGGGCTACATCATATCATTTTGCGATATCTGAGGAGTTGCCACAAAGAAGACGTGGATAATCTATTCTCCAAAGTATTGAAGGTAAAACAAGAAGCAGAGGATGGAATCTAGTCAAGGGGAGAAGCAGAACTAAGGAGAAAATTCCTGACAGAACAATTATTCAGTGGAATGACTTGCCCCCCCCCCCCAAAAAAAAAAAAAAAAAAAAATTGTGAGTGCTGTGACACTGGAGGTTTTTAAGGAGAGACTGGACAACCATTTGTCTGAAATGGTATAGGTTTCCTGCTTGGGCAGGGGGTTGGACTAGAAGACCTCCAAGGTCCCTTCCAACTCTGTTATTCTTGGGGGAAACCTCATTCCAGAGAACAGGTGCTATGACAGCATTGTTACTTCCCAGGAATAACCTCAAACCACCAACACTGATATTATCTAGTTGGGTAAGGAAATGTCTGCAAGAAAACAACCAAGCTCAGACAGCAGCAAGGACCGCCCCCCCCAAAACAAACAAACAAACAAAAAACCCTCAAGGCCTGCTCCCTGCTTCTCCAGTGAACAGGGCTTGCCTCAAAAGTCTGCATTCCCATGTTTCCCTAACCACTAGTCACCAATCTTCACAGAGTCCAGTGTTTGGTTCATATCCAGAAAGATGGTGAATGGAATCCCAAAGAGGTAAATTAATCAAAGTTGCAGCTTGTATGAGCACAGCAGTGGGGTTAAGTACATTTTGGATAAACAGCTGGAACCCCTAAGAGGAAGGCTTCCTAACCTTGCAAGTGGATTTGAAAGAGAAGGACATCTCAGGCAGTGTTACCCCAGTTTTTTGGGTTTGGCGGCCTGGAGTCGGGGGAGAGGAGAAGGAAGGGACGCTTTTGTGGGTGATGACAGTGTTCCAGGGTCATGTGATCTCCTTTTGCGACTGTCTGATAAGCAAAGTCAATGGGGAAGCCAGATTCACTTCACAACCGTGTTACTAACTTTACAACTGCAGTGATTCACTTCATCAGTGTGGCAAGAAAAGTCGTAAAATGGGGCAAAACTCGCTTTACAAATGTCTCGCTTAGCAACATAAATTTTTTGGGGGGGTCAGTTGTCGTAAATCGAGGACTTTCTGTACTCTAGTCTTGCTGGGTTTTTGAAGTGAATTGAGAGATGAAATTGGAGGCCGCATGGAGTTCTTCTCATCCTTCCCTTATCGATAATCCTTACTAGAGGTAGTCGTCATCTTACGACCTCAACTGAGCCCCAAATTTTTGCCCCATTTTACATCCTTTTTTGCCAAGAGTTGCCAAGAGTTGTTAAGTGAATCATATGGTCGTTAAACAAAGGCAGTTTTCCCCACTGATTTTGCTTGTCAGAAGCCAGCTGGGAAGGTTATAAATGGTGATCACATAATCCCCGGATCACTGCAAATATTGTAAATGCATGCCAGATGCCGTGTGCCCGAATTTGGTCACATGACCGTGGGGAATGCTGCAACTGTAATGTGACAAACCAGTCGTCAATCCCTTTTTTCAGTGCTGTTGTAACTTCAAACTGTCACTAAATGAATGGTTGTAAGTCGAGGACTACGTGTCTAAGAGGAGGAAGTTGGGGGGAGGAAGGAGAAGGAAAAGGAGAAGGAGAAGGAGATAAATTATTCTTATCTCATTTACAACCCCAGTTCTGGGAATCTTAAGAGTTAAGGAGAGGCAAGGAATAAAATCTAAATTTGGGGAAGTTTCAGGTCTCTTCAAAGGGGATTGGGGATGGGGGTGTGGAGGGGAGGAAAGTTGTTTTATTCTTCTCCTTTGTGTTTTGTACACTCTTTCCTGAGCCCTGCTGGACACAAGCGATGCCCGTCTCTCCGGTTTTAAGCCATGCTTCTCGTGAAAAAAAGAGAGCCCTGTCTTTCTTTCTTGCCAGCTCAGCACTTACTCAACAGTTTTCTTTGGGGCTCAGAAAAGTGGCGTGGAAGCAAGGCTGTCTTTTTTTACATGACTACGCAAATCCTTTGTCCCTGTTTCCCCTAAAGCCTCAGCGCACCTATGGAGTTCCTTTGAATCACCCCCCCCCCCCCCCCCCCCCTGGGATCTTTTTACACGAGAGTCTTTGCTTTGTCTTCATAGCATAGGGAGCTTTTTTTTTAGAGCCGAAGCGAAAGTCAGCTTTCTGGGACAAGGATCTGCCGTCTCTTATTTTGCACCTAAATTTAGCCCTCTCCAAACAGGATTCCTGTGGCTATACGTTTATCCTGTGGCTATATTATTTATTGCTATGGCCTTTCTCCCAACCCAAAAAACCCCCTTTATTTTGCATGGTTTATGTATATTATATGCTTGGGGAAAATAGGAGAAGGAAGGAGTATTAGGCAGGGCTTTTTTTGTCATAGAACGCTCAGAACGGAGTTCCGGCACCTTTTTTGGATGGAACCTTGTAGGGTAGGCAAGGAGGGTTGTATGACATGTGTGAGTTCCGGCACCTTTTTCTTTTACAAAAAAAGCATTGGTATTAGGTATGAATATTAGCGGTATTATTAATATTAGGTATATAAGCTTAATAAAGGTGGAATGATAGAGAGCAAGACAGATTAATAGAGAGATAGATGGATAGATAGATAGATAGATAGATAGATAGATAGATAGATAGATAGATAAATAGATAGATAGATAGACAGACAGACAGAGACAGACAGACAGACAGATAGATATGAAGGATCACAGTTTGATCTAGTGGTTAAAACACTAGACATTGTGAGTTCTAGTCCCACCTTAGGCATGGAAGCTGGCTGGGTGACAAGAAGGGAAGGAGAACAAGAGATTTGAAGGGATCTTGGAGGTCTTCTAGTCCAACCCTCTGCTCAAGCAGGAAACCCTATTCCATTTCAGACAAATGGTTTTGTCCACTCTTTCTTAAAGCCTCCAGTGTTGGAGCACCCACAACTTCTGGAGGCAGGTCATCCCATTGTTTCATTGTTCTCACTGTCAGGAAGTTTCTCTTTAGTTCTAGGTTGGCCCTCTCCTTGATTAGTTTCCATTCATTGGTTCTTGTCCTGCCTTCGGGTGCTTTGGAGAATAGCTTGACCCCCTCTTCTTTGGGACAGCCCCTGAGATATTGGAAGACTGCTATCATGTCACCTCTAGTCCTTCTTTTCATTAAAGTAGACATTCCCAATTCCAGCAACCGTTCTCCAAATGTTTTAGCTTCCAGTCCCCTAACCATCTTTCTTGCTCTTCTCAGTACTCTTTCGAGAGTCTCAATATCTTTTTAACATTGGGGCGACCAAAACTGGTCTTACTAAGGCTTTATAAAGTGGTATTAACACTTCACGTGATCTTGATTCTATCCCTCTGTTAATGCAGCCCAGGACTGTGTTGGCTTTTTTGGCAGCTGCAGCACACGGCTGGCTCCTATTTAAGTGACTGTCTACTAGCACTCCGAAATCCCTCTCACAGTTGCTACTATTGAGCCAGGTACCACCTATACTGTACCTGTGCATTTGTTTTTTCTTGCCTAAATGTAGAACCTTACTTTTCTCGCCATTGAATTTCATTTTGTTAGATAGCGCCCGGTGTTCATGTCTGTCAACAGCCTTCAGGAAGTAAAGAAAGAAGGAAGGAAGGAAAGATGGTCGCGGAAGAGGAAGAGAGGGAAGGAAAGAAAAAAAAGAGGATATGAAGAATGGAGGGAAAGAAGGAAGGGAGGGGGGGAGGACATGGAAGAGGAAGGGAAGGAAGGGGGGAAAAAAGTCGGAATGTTAAGAGCAAAGGATGCTTTGAAAAGGGAATTGAAGCAGATGAAAAAAGAGCAGTGGAAGAGTCTCTTCTCCAACCTCCCTCCGCCTCCTCCCCACCCCCCCACCCCGCCGCAGCGAAGCCGATCCTGAGCTCCTCCGGAGAGGACAAGAGGTCAAGAAGCAGCAAGATGGGTTAGCAAGAAGGGAAACAGCAGGGCAAGACAAAGGACACTGCATGGAGGAAGGGAGCAGTGAATACAGGGCAGCATGTTCCTTTGCCAAGAAGAGAATGGAAGGGACATCAATACACATTGAGGGCCAAGGACCAGGGACCAGTAAAGAGATGGGGGGGGCACAGCAGGGGTCAGAGGTCACCAGGGCAATAATGGAGATGAATTAACAGACTCACAACAATTAACAGGGTGTTGGGGAGGAGCAAAAGCAGGATGGAGAGAAAAATCGGAGCAATCGGCTTAGTGCCATCCGAAGGAAGAATAATAGGAATGCAGAAACAAATCGTGTTTCGCAATCTGGTCCTAAATACATTAACGCTTCTTTTTAAATTGAGGACAGAATCTGGTTGAAGTAAAGAAGTTTGGGGGCAAACAGAACAGAACAGAACAGAACAGAATAGGCTTGAATAGTCTAGAATAGAATAGGAGGAAATTCTCAAGTTATGACCACAGTTGAGCCCAAAATTTATGTTGCTAAGTGAAACATTTCTTAAGTGAATTTTGCCCTGTTGTTAAGTGAATCATCACAATTGCTAGGTTAGTAATACGGTTGCTAAGTGAATCTGGCTTCCCACTATTGAGTTTGCTTGTCAGAAGGTGCCAAAGGGAATCACCTGACACCGGGGCACTGCGACCGTCATAAATATGAGTCAGTTGCCAATCAGTTGGATTTTGATCATGTGACCATGGGGATGCTGCAACGGTCATAAGAGCCTTGGTGGAGCAGTGGGCTAATGCCTCCTTCAGTAACACCAGCTGCCTGCAATTAGTGCAGGTTCGAGTCCCACCAGGCTCAAGGTTGACTCAGCCTTCCATCCTTCCCAGGTAGGTAAAATGAGGACCCAGATTGTTGGGGGCAATAAGCTGATTTTGTAATAATGCCGCTTGGTGTGTGTGTGTGAAAGCCCTAATAAGCAGGCATATACATAGAATGAAGGCTACTGCTAAGCTTGTAAGCCGCCCTGAGTCTTCGGAGAAGGGCGGGATATAAATGGAATTAAAATAAAATAAAAAAATAAATAAATAAGTGTGAAAATCTTTTATAAGTCACTTTTTTTCAGTGCTGTTGTAACTATGAACAGTTATTAAACAAATGGCTAGAAGTCACTAAATGAACTGTTGTAAATAATAATAATGACTACTTTCCATCCATTGCTTCTTGTCCTGCTTTCAGGTGCTTTGGAGAATAGCTTGGCTCCCTCTTCTTTGTGGCAGCCCCTGAGATATCGGAACACTGCTATCATTTCTCCCCTCGTCCTTCTCTTCCTTAAACTAGACATACCCAGTTCCAGCAACCGTTCTTTATATGTTTTAGCCTCCAATGATCATTAAACAAATGGCTGTAAGTCAAAGACTCTCTGAACTTAATGCTGGGTGTGGGTGGGTTATAGTGCAGCAACGTAACGAAGCACTACAGGTATTTCTTGACTTACAACAGTTGATTTAGTGCCAGTTTGAAATTACGACAACACTGAAAAAAGTGACATGAACATTTTCTCCCACTTAATGACCATTGCAGCATCCCCGTGGTCACGTGATCAAAAATGTGGACGCTTGGCAACCGATTCCTATTTATGGCACTTGTAGTAGCTCGCGGTTATGTGATCCACTTTTGCAACCTTCTGACAAGCAAAGTCCATGGGGGAAGCCAGATTCCCTTAACGACCGGGTTACTAATTTAACAACTGCAAGGATTCCCTGAACCACCGTGGCAAGAAAGTCGTAAAATGGGGCAAAACTCGCTTAACAACTCTCTTGCTTAGTAACATAAATCTTGGGCTCAATTGTGGGTTATAAGTCAAGATCTACCTGTACTCTTTAAGTTTAAGATACCTCTTAAGCACTAAACACAGAGGTGCATCTTCCTCTCAGCAACTGGGAGATAGGCAGCATATCAATTGAATAAAATAATAAAATAAAATAAAATAAAATAAAATAAAATAAAATAACTGGGTCCCACCTAATATTGGTCATGACCCTCTGCATATTTTGGGGGTTGCAAAGAAACTCAGGAGAAGTAGGAAACATCCTACATTAGCCAAGAGTTCCTATCAAGAATCTAGCCTAACTGGTTTAGCCAGAAAAAAAAAAGAACAACCCAGCTACTTTAAAATGTGTGGACTTCAACACACACCCCTCCAAATCTCTCTCTTTCTCTCTTTTTCCCTCACACCCACCCTTCCATTGTCTTCATTTTTATTGTCTCTCTCTCTCCCCACCCCAGCTGCTCAGCCAGTTTAATGGCTGCACCGGATCATAAAACTGTCCGGCTGTTTTTATAGTCCAAAACAAGCATTTGTAGCTTTTGTATAATTCTACTGGTGAGTTCATCCCACCAACTGCCTGGCCTCATTTTTTTTCAGACTGAAGAAAAAGCTGGACAAGTGTCATGTCCACCTTTGCCCCAACAGGGTTTTCAGGGACTGTAGCATGGCCTGTGTTTACATGACCTGAGACGGGTGTGCTATTCAGAATCCGATCTGTCACAACTGAGGCTCCCTCTGTGACTCTGGCTACTGTCCCTGTCCATTTTGGGTGTCTCCCAGCCAATTTGTGTCCCGTTATTCACAAGGAGAAGACATTATACCAGATGGAACACTGAGGAAGAAGACAAAGTTTGGAAACAGATAGTCCTTGACTTACAACCATTAGTTCAGTGACGTTTCAAAGTTATAACAGCATTGAAAAAAAGCAACTTCTGACCATTTTTTCACATAATTTGCAGCATCTCCATAGTCACATGATCAAAATTCAGATGCCCGACAGCTGACTCATATTTATGACGGTCGTAGTGTCCCGGGGTCATGTTTAATAATAATAATAATAATAATAATAATAATAATAATAATAATAATA
>JAKJMR010000268.1:109435-120814 GCA_024449315.1 Daboia siamensis
ATTGTGGTCATACATTGAAGACTACCGGTAACAGGGTGAAGACAGTTCCATAAGTAGCCTAGCCCCTTGCCACATAATAATATGCCAGACATCTGGTAACCCTGCCTAGTGGAGAAAGCCCTTGATACAAGGGAATGGGGAATGCACAATACTAGCCCAAGGTAAACAGGAGGTCAGGGGCTTATAACCTCCCAACAGTCCCTGACTCTGCCACTGCCAACATGGGCAGCCAGCAGTGGCCACAGAGTACATTAAAAAAAAAGTCAAGATGGCAGAGCTTCGGTTGCATTGAAATGATTGTCATTTGCACCTTTGCCCAGCAGATACCCCTGTGGGCTGCAAAGCATGGCAGATTTTACATCTCAACACTGCCACTCATTTCAACCCTAATGCAGCCAACTGTGGCTTTAAGGGCTGAAAACACAATGACATCAATATTACAGGCACCCTGCAGAAAAAGGCACAATTTAAGCCTGGTTTCTTTTCACAGACTGGGGAACAGTATATACAGTACAATTTGTATGTGATATAAAATGAAGTTTTATAATTAATGTTATATATTTTCAATTATATTTAGAATAATGTTTATGCAAATCCTGTTTACCACGTGGAATGATAACTGCTAAATTACAACCCTCTGGTTTATGTTACTTATCCATCAAACTATAATTAGATTTGTGCTCAGAAAACGGAAAGAGCATTTTGGAAATTAATAGGTGCTGATACATGTTATTAAAAAGTTAAGGGCTGGAGAAATTCCTGCTTTTTTCAGCAGAGATAAGTTTGTTGTGCTCCTCAAGTGCCCTCTTCTGGTGCTCAGAAGACTAGTACCAATAAGTATCTGGCACGTGGCTCTAGAAAATAAGAGAAAATAATTTCCAAACTGTTAACCCAACTCTTCTGGGTCTCATTTTAAAGTAGCAGAGGATGGAAAAGCCACATTAAAAAGTCTACTGGAGCTGAGAGGTTAATAAATTCAAATAAAATATTTAAAAGGGCAGCACAACCTAGATGGAGAGGGATAGAAGGGCTTGTTTATTCTTTGTCTATCTACTTTCAAAGAGTTTTTTTAAACATTTTCTAAAGATGCATTAGTAACATAGGAGTAAGCCCCACTGAATTCAACTGAGACTTTATCTTATGCACTCCAAATCTCTATCCCTATAACGTACACCAGTGTTTCTCAACTTCAGCAACTTTAAAATGTGTGGACTTTAACTCCCAGAATTTCCTGCCAGCCATAGGGTGACTAGGGAATTCTGGGAGTTAAAAGTCCACACATTTTAAGGATGCTGAAATTGAGTATAATAATAATAATAATAATAATAATAATAATAATAATGATGATGATGATGATGAAGAAGATGATGGAAGGGACCTTGGAGGTCATCTAGTCCAACCCCCTGCTCAGGCAGGAAACCCTATACCATTTCAGGCAAATGGCTGTACAGTCTCTTCTTAAAAACCTCCAGTGTTGGAGCATTCACCACTTCTGGAGGCAGGTTGTTCCGCTGGTTAATTGTCCTCACTGTCAGGAAGTTTCTCCTTAGTTCTAGGTTGCTTCTGTCCTTGACTAGTTTCCATCCATTGCTTCTTGTCCTGCCTTCAGGCGCTTTGGAGAATAGCTTGACTCCCTCTTCTTTGTGGCAGCCCCTGAGATATTAGAAGACTGCTATCATGTCACCCCTCACCCTTCTCTTTGTTAAACTACACATACCCAATTCCAGCAATCGTTCCCTATGTTTTAGCCTCCAGTCCCCCAATCATCTCTGTTGCTCTTCTCTGCACAATTTCTAGTCTCAATATCTTTTTTACATCGTGGTGACCAAAACTGGATGCAGTATTCCAGGTGTGACCTTACCAAGGCATTGTAAAGTGGTATTAGTACTTCACGTGATCTTGATTCTTGTTGTTGTTAATTGCGAAGTCGTGTCCGACCCATCGCGACCCTATAGACGACGTTTCTCCAGGCCTTCCTGTCCTCTACCATCTTCTGGAGTCCATTTAAGCTCACGCCTGTTGCTTCAGTGTCTCCATCCAGCCACCTCATTCTCTGTCGTCCCCTTCTTCTCTTGCCCTCAACCTTTCCCAGCATTAGGCTCTTCTCCAGTGAGTCCTTCCTTCTCATTAGGTGGCCAAAGTATTTGAGTTTCAGCTTCAGGATCTGGCCTTCTAAAGAGCAGTCAGGGTTGATCTCCTCTAGGACTGACTGGTTTGATCGCCTTGCAGTCCAAGGGACTCGCAGGAGTCTTCTCCAGCACCAGAGTTCAAAGGCCTTAATTCTTTGGCGTTCAGCCTTTCTCATGGTCCAACTTTCACAGCCATACATTGGCAACTGGGAAGACCATAGCCTTGACTATACGCACTTTGGTTGACAGGGTGATCTTGATTCTATCCCTCTGTTAATGCAGCCTAGCACTGTACCTTATATACTTTCTTATTGGGAATAAATCCATTAAATTAGTGCGTGCCTGCATAGGATTACACGGCAAAATATTTGTTTAAGACCTTCCAATAAAAACCGGAAGTCTTAAACCGCCTTCATTATCTCTAAGCCTAAGAAGGACGGAAGCCTATTAGAAAGGGTGAGTCTCTCTCCCACCTTCTCTATGACTTGTTTTCCGCGTCGCTTCCTCTTCCAATTGGTCCTTCGAGTTCACGGTTGCCGGGCAACACGAGTGCAGCCGCGCGGTGCAGGCCGGGAGGGGGAAGAAAAGCGGCATGGATGCCCACGAGCTCTTCCGGAAACTCGGAACTGGAGCCAAATTCGACGTGAGGCGCTTCAGGCGGGACGCGGAGCGTTTCGGGGTGAGGAACGGAGGCTACGTCTTCGCCGTTGAGCGAGGGAGGCTGAGGGGATGGCAAAACTGAAAATTGGAGTGGAGTCCGAAATGAATGGACCGCACCCGCCTCAGAAACCATTTTTGCTACTATGATCATTATTTAAAAACTATCTTTTCTAAGAGGAAGTTTTGTATTTGCAACAAAATGGGATTTTTTTTAAAAAAAAATAGTTTCTAAAATATTTCCCAACAACCTTGTGAAGTAGGCTAGTCCAGTGTTACTCAACCTTGGCAAGTTTAACACAAGTGGGACTTCGACTCCCAGAATTCCGCAGCCAGCATGGCTGGCTGGGGAATTCTGGGAGTCGAAGTCCCACTCGTCTTAAACTTGCCAAGGCTGAGAAACACTGGGCTAATCTGAGGCAAAGACTGGATATGCAGAAGAGACTTTAGAGGATTTCTCAAAATTTATATATGTGTGGATGTTAACTTGCATCTCTGTGCCATTATCAGGAGTGCTGGGGGTTTTGTTATTGGCCATCCCTGTTTTTCACAGGAGAGAAAAATGTAATAAAAGGTAATCCTCGACTTGCGGGCACAATTGAGCCCAAAATTTCTGTTGCTAAGTGAGACAGTTTTTAAGTGAATGTTGTTCCATTTTACACTTCCTCACTGACTTTGTTCACAAGGTCGCAAAACATGATCACGTGACCCCAAGTGACCCCAAGACACTGCAACCATCATAAATACATGCCAGTTGCCAAGCATCCAAATTCTGATCACAGGACCATGTGGATGCTCCAGTGGTGTGTGAAAAATGGTCATAAGTCACTTTTTTCAGTGCCGCCGTAACTTTGAACAGTCACTAAATGAATTATTGTAAGTTGAGGACTACCTGTATACATACTTAGATATATTGCTAAATTTCCATTCTGCTGCTGGATAGGAATGCTTAACTTCAAAGAGTTCGGGGTGGGTAGACTTTCATATTTTAGATTGGACTGAAAGGGATTTGGAAAATAATGCTCCTGCATTGTTTCATTTATATGAATAGTTTGTTTGGGGATAGCATGTGTTGTGACACAGTAATTGTATTTTGTTAATGTGAGTGTAAGTTTAAGTGTGGTGAAAGAATCCAGCTAAGGCAAACAGACACATGCAAATACAGTTGCAAGAAAAAGTATGCGAACCCTTTGGGATTACGTGGAGTTTTGCATGAATTGGCCATAAAATGCGCTCTAAACGTCATGTAAGTCACAACAATAGAAAAACACAGTCTGCTTAAAATAATACTATACAAACATTAGATGTTGTCATGTTTTAATTGAACAGAACATGTAAACATTCACAGTGCAGGGTGGAAAAAGTATGTGAACCCCTAGCCTAATGACTTCTCCAAGAGCTAATTGGAGCCAGGAGTGAGCCAACCTTGAGTCTAATCAGTGTGATGATATTGGATGTGTTGCTGACAGCTGTCCTGCCCTTTAAAAACACACACCTGTTTTGGGTTTACTGGTCTCAAGAAGCACTGTCTGATGTGAACCATGCCTCGCAGAAAAGAGCTCTCAGAAGACCTACGATCAAGAATTGTTGACTTGCATGAAGCTGGAAAGCGTTACAAAAGTATCTCCAAAAGCCTTGATGTTCATGTGTCCACGGTAAGACAGACTGTCTACAAATAGAGAAAATTTAGCACTGTTGCTACTCTCCCTAGGCGTGGTCGTCCTGTAAAAATGATTGCAAGAGCACAGCGCATAATGCTTAATGAGGTAAAGAAGAATCCTAGAGTGTCAGCTAAAGACCTACAGAAATCTCTGGCACATGCTAACATTTTTGTTGACACATCTACAATAAGGAAAACATTGAACAAAAATGGAGTACGTGGGAGGACACCACAGAGGAAGCCATTACTGTCCAAAAAAAATATTGCAGCATGTTTGAAGTTTGCAAAAGAGCACCTGGATGTTCCACAGCACTACTGGCAAAATATACTGTGGACAGATGAAACCAAAATTGAGTTGTTTGGGAAAAACACACAATACTATGTGTGGAGAAAAAAAGACACATCACACCAACATCAAAAACTCATCCCCACTGTAAAACATGGCAGAGGGAGCATCATGGTTTGGGGCTGCTTTGCTGCCTCAGGGCCTGGATGGATTGTTGTCATTGATGGGAAAATGAATTCCAGAGTTTATCAGGACATTTTGCAGGAAAACGTACGACCATCTGTCCGCCAACTGAAGCTCTGCAGAGGATGGGTGAGGCAACAGGACAATGACCCAAAGCATACAAGTAATTCAACAAAACAATGGCTTCAACAGAACAGAATATGCCTTCTGGAGTGGCCCAGTCAGAGTCCTGACCTCAACCCGATTGAAATGCTGTGGCATGACCTTAAGAGAGCAATTCACACCAGACATCCCAAGAATATTGCTACACTGAAACAATTTTGTGAAGAGGAGTGGTCCAAAATTATTCCAGATCATTGTGCAGGTCTGATTTGCAACTACAGGAAACGTTTGGTTGAGGTTATTGCTGCCAAAGGAGGGTCAGCCAGTTATTAAGTCCAAAGGTTCACATACTTTTTCCACCCTGCACTGTGAATGTTTCCATCTTATGTTCAATTAAAACATGACAACAGCTAATGTTTGTGTAGTATTATTTTAAGCAGACTGTGTTTTTCTATTGTTGTGACTTACATGACGTTTAGAGTGCATTTTATGGCCAATTCATGCAAAACTCCATGTAATCCCAAAGGGTTCACATACTTTTTCTTGCAACTGTACAACATAATCCTGTAATGGGGATAAAATAGGAGAGTGCTAATTGATGAAAAATTGCTATTAAGTTTTGGGTTTTTTTGCCTATGCATCTTAGGTAAAGGTAAAGATTCCCCCACACATGCGTGCTAGTCATTTCCAACTCTAGGGGCCGGTGTTCATCTCCATTTCAAAGCCAAAGAGCCAGCGCTTGTCCGAGGACGTCTCCGTGGTCATGTGGCCGGCATGACTAGACGCCAAAGGCGCACGGAACGCTCTTACCTTCCCACCGGAGTGGTCCCTATTTTTCTACTTGCATTTTTACGTGCTTTCGAACTGCTAGGTTGGCAGAAGCTGGGACGAGTAACAGGCGCTCACTCTGTTACGCGGCACTCGGGATTCGACCCGCCAAACTGCCGACCATCTGATCGACAAGCTCAGTGTCCTAACCCACTGACCCACCATGTCCCTCTATGCATCTTATTGGCCTTTAATTCTCTCTGGGAATATAGCAGACAAGTGGAAACTGCAATTAAGGACTCCTGTTAGTTTTTCACTAAGAAACTGTGTGGTTTTATTTAATTTCAGGTACTCAGAACTAAAGAAGAAGCAACTGGGACATCAGAGATTCTTCGATCTCTTGATTTTTTTGGAAAGAAAACAAAGGGAAATGAACTGCATGAAGCTCAAACCAAAACATTGGAACTGTCTGATTTTCCCCTTGAAGAGGTAGCCATACCACAGGAAACACAGGCTGCAAAGAAGAGAAAAGGAGATGGACAAAGTACCAAAGGGAGGAAAAAAAAGAAAAAAGGCCAAGGTAATGAAGGGCTGGCTACATATTAACTTAAAACATATGAAATTATTGTTGATTTTCTTTTGATTTGCATGAAAGTTCTAGTTGTTTCTTGGTATCTTGATATTTTCCACTTGGTTTTATTACAGTTTTGACCCATGTGGCTCGGACCTTTACTTTGCACAAAAAGTGCTTAGAGTTCTATTTTATATAAATGTTTATGTAAAATTTGACCGGAACGTACAGATTACACATTTTCATGGAGTTAGAACTATCACCTAGGCCAGGGCTTTTCAACCTTTTCACCCATTGTACCACTTTTAGAATATGGCAACATCCGAGTACCACCAATCGTCTAGCAAGGGGTCAAAAACTTGATGACCAAAAAAAAAGGAAAAAAGTGATGAAGTGCAGGTAGTCCTCGACTTTCAACAGTTCGCTTAGTGACTGTTCGAAGTTACAGTGGCACTGAAAAAAGTGCCCCCCAAGCCACAGTCGAGCAAGACGCCTGCCTGCTTGGTGGCACTCTTCCTCCTGTCTTGAGGTTTTCATTGTTGTAAGCATTTCTGTTGAGGATTGGCAGTGGGGGTGGGGTGGGGTGGTGTTTGGTTTTTATTCCCCCCCCCTCTGCTGGGTGGTTGCAGCAGGTTTGGGTCACTTCACATGACCCCGGGACACTGTAACTGTCATAAATATGAATCAGTTGCCAAGCATCTGAATGTAAATCACAAGACCCTGGAGATGCTGTAACATTCCAGCTGATCAGCGCTTCTTCTGGGCTCAGCAGAAGCACCAGGATCAACGCTGAGCTCCAGCTGGAGCCTGGCGCTGATCCTGGTGCTTCCGCTGAGCCCTGACCGCCCTGCAGCTCCAGCCATCTCTTGCTCAGGCTTGTGCGGTGCTGCCACCAGTTCAGCTCATTCCCCTCCCCCACTACCACTTTTCTAGGATGGTTGCGTACCACCTGCCAGGTGCCAATGTACCACAGGTGGTACCTGTACCACTGGTTGAAAAGCCCTGACCTAGGCCAGGGGTAGACAAGCTTGCTCTTTTATGACTCGTGGACTTCAACTCCCAGAATTCCTGAGTCAGCTGACTCAGGAATTCTAGGAGAAGTCCACGAGTCATAAAAGAGCCAAGCTTGCCTACCCCTGACCTAGGCCATTCATCCCCAAATTGGTCTTAAACATGCATACCCATACACATGTGGTATATGTCTTATTAAGTACTTAGGAGCTGAGAGTTTGGCAGCAAAAGGAAAAAGCAGCCAATGACTTAATAGCCAGCCATCAATACCCCAATCAACATCTAAAAAGCCACACACAATAGGCACTATATAAAAACCACACACACAATAGCCCAAACCGCACACACTGCTTGAGAGAAATTTTCTGAGGGTGGGCTCCAGCACAAGTCTGAAAATTCGAAAGACTAAACCTCTAGTCCTGGTGTGCAACTCAAATTGTACAATGTGTATAAAATAAAATTCAGTTCCCATCACTTTTGAAGCAATGTGTGTTGTGGTCTAATGTACTTCAAGCAGCCCAGGTTGCAAAGGCTGTTATAAAATATCTTAAATGGTGGCCATTGCAACAAATTGCTTTTATTCTTGTTTGAGGTTTAGATCAGTGGTTCTCAACCTTTTGTTCGCCATGGACCCCCTTTGAATACCTTTTGTGGCCACGGACCCCTCCAAGACTTAACACTTAAATCATAACATTTCTTTAAGTCTTTGTGGACCCCCTGCGACAACATCGCCGCCCCCCAGGGATCCACGGACCATAGGTTGAGAACCACTGGTTTACATGATGATGTTCTTGTAACTTTCAGAAACAGTTGCTATAATTCCTGGTACTGAAAATGATGGTATATTATGGATGTCCAGTCTGGAGGCAAAACTTGACATTCCAAAAAACAAAGGTAAAAAGGAACCCAAAGGAGAGAAATTAAAACAAGTTAGACAACAAAAGGTGAGTTGCTTCTCTTTGGCATGTTCTCTAAAAATAAATGTTCAATGAATGAAGAAAGAGGCATGCTATTTTTTTGTAAACAGGTCATAAGTCACGTTTTTCAGTCCCGTTGTGACTTTGAACGTCACTCAATGTAAGGTTGCAAGTCTACTTAAGAGTGAGTGAGATGGGTGGTTTCTAAATTGGATGCACAGATAATCCTCAACTTACAACCACAGTCGAGCCCAAAATTTATGTTGTTAAGTGAGACATTTGTTAAGTGAGTTTTGCCCCATTTTCCAACTTTTCTTGCCACAGTTGTTAAGTGAATCATGGCAGTTGATAAGTTAATAACCCGGTTGTTAAGTGAATCTGGTTTCTGCCATTGATTTTGCTTGTCAAAAGGTTGCAAAAGGGGATCGCATGACCCCCAGGGACACTGCAACAGATCATAAGTATGAACCAGTTGCCAAGCATCTGAATTTTGATCGCGTGATCATGGGAATGCTACAAAGGTCGTAAATGTGAAAAATGGTCATAAGTCACTTTTTTCAGTGCTGTTGTAACTTTGAACAGTCACTTATTGAACTGTTGTTAGCCAAGGACTACCCTTATTGGTTGGTTTAGTTTGATTTTTTTTAAAAAAAAGATTGAGATATATTATTATTATTATTATTATTATTATTATTATTATTATTATTTATTATAATATTTCACTTAAAAAGATTTGGGTTATGAAGCTACAAAAGCTCTAAAAAATCTTAATATCTATTATATGATAGCCTCCTAAGTATTTTCAAAGATGGCCTTAATGGCCACTTGAGAGCTCTGATTGACCTTTGAGGTCATGACTACTTTTTAATTTATGATGAATATGTGGCTCGCTCACCCATGTACAGTGAGTAACATTCAAAATTATATAGAGGTTGGCGAAGGTATGGAGGTTACTGAATTGCACGCAGCCCTCCACCAAAATTTTCCTTAGACAAAACAACAAGCAAAGCACGGAGCCAATCTGGACTGCACTTCCTGCTTTGCTTAAGTCAACCGGAAACTTTGGGTTTGAGGACTTCCGTGATGTATAAGATTAAAACATAATTATTATAAGTAAACAGTATATTTATTGCTTAGCCCTAACTGAAATGAAACTGAGCTTAGTTGTTTTCTGGCAGACCTTTCATTACCAAACAAAAGAATACTGGCGACTGATGATGTTATCCAGTTTGGCAATGAAACATTTGCCAGGAAACCAAGTTCAGCAAGCACCAAGGTCCCCACTTTTCAATCCTGAGCTACAAATATTCTCCTCTATTGATATCACAGAGGGTTGGACTAGATGATTCTTTGCGTACCTTCCAAGTCCACAATTCAATGACTCTAGTCCAGGGGTAGGCAACCTTGGCTCTTTTATGACTCGTGGACTTCAACTCCCAGAATTCCTGAGCCAGCCAGCATGGCTGGCTCAGGAATTCTGGGAGTTGGTCCACGAGTCATAAAAGAGCCAAGGTTGCCTACCCATGCTCTAGTCCCTACTGACCAATTAATGAGTTAAAATGTCTGATGTTAAAGATGTTTGTCAAAGATGAGCTATCTTTATTAGAGCAGGAAATCTGTAATTTAATAAATCTTGTGCTTCAACAAGGCACTCAGTGGAAACGGAGATGAAGTTTTCATCCGAGATACTGATATTTAATATGTAAATTACATGTTGATAAAATTTAACCTTGCTCTTACCTTTTCCCAGATAAATCATTTCAGAAATAAGCACAAAATCTACATTCAAGGGACGGATCTCCCAGACCCGATTGCTTCCTTTGAAGAACTCGGAAGAGAATATAAAATCCACTCTAAGATTATGCAGAATATTGAAGCTGCTGGATTCCAGACCCCCACCCCAGTTCAGATGCAAGCCATTCCCGTCATGCTTCACGTGTGTCCCACTTATATTTCCCTCTGAGAGGAAAATGGTGATGTTGTTGCCGTGACACGCTTAGGCTATGAAAGAGGAATTGTGCTCATGTGTGCCCACACACACACACACATAGTTCTACAGGGTAGTCCTTGACTTACGACCACAGTTAGGACCAGGGTGATTGTTAAGTGAGTCACACCTGTTTTTACAACCATTTTGTGGTCATGGTTGTTAAGCAGATCAATGCAATTGTTAAGCGAATCGCATAGGCATTAAGCGGATCGGGTTTCACCCATTGACTGTGATTGTCAGAAGCTGGCTGGGAAGGTCACAAATGGTGATTATGGGATGCCAGGATGCTGTAGCCATTGTAAATACCCGCTTAGATTTTGATTATGTGACGGTGGGGAAGCTGAGACAGTCGTAAGTGTGAGGAGCAGTCGTAAGTCACTTTTTTCAATGCCACTGAGTTTGAACACTTCCTGAACAAAGGGTGGTAAGTCGAGGGTTACCTGTACAGGTGGTCCTCAAGTTATCACCCTAATTGAGCCCAACATTTATGTGGCTAAGTGAAACATTGGTTAAGTCAGTTTTGCCCCATTTTATGACTCTCCTTGCCACAGCTGTTAAGTGAATCTGCATTTGTTAAGCCAATAGCATGGCGGTTAAATGAATCTGGCTTCCCCACTGAGTTCGCTTGTCAGAAGGGTGCAAAAGGGGATCACATGACACCTGGGACACTGCAGTCGTCATAAGTACGAACCAGTTGCCAAGTATCTGAATTTAATCACATGGTAATAGGGATTCTTCAAAAAATGGTCATAAGTCCCTTTTTTCAGTGCTGTTGTAATTTTGAGCGGGCCCTAAATGTTATAAGTCAAGGACTATCACCTGTACAGTGCAGTAGCTGCCTCTGAGCGAATGTAGCTATAATAAATATCTCACTGTTGCATTTCTAGTAGAAAGATGGTCCACCAAGCAGGACTGATTTCAGGATGATTGGCATAATTGCTGCAAGTGCTTGGTGCCCTTATGGTGTTAGAAACGCTTACCAGCCTGCAGAACTGAAATTCATCCGCCTGCTGTGCCTCCCCACTTTGCCAGTTTTGGTGCACCCATATCAGGGGTCTTCAAACTTGGCCCTTTTATGACTTGTGGACTTCAACTCCCAGAATTC
>JAKJMR010000268.1:129597-153724 GCA_024449315.1 Daboia siamensis
CCCCCCCCCTTTCCTAGAGAGAGAACGTAGTCCACAGTTTCAGAGCTGGGAAGATCTGGATCCTTATTTGCACTGCTTTGCTGGCTCGAGGGATCGACTTCAAAGGAGTGAACATGGTTATCAATTTTGACTTCCCCAGCAGTGCCGTGGAATATATCCACCGGATAGGTGAGTCTATAGAGTTCTGCATTTTAAATAACAGCATTTTTGTCATTTCAGCTTTTGAGTCGGGGCGGGGAGCAGGAGAATGCAGGCCAGGCATTTCACAGCTGAGACTCACAGGAAATAACCTGCATGTTTTTGTCAAAAAAAAAAAAAAAAAAAAGAAACAATAGCAATTACTGCTTGGAAAGTCCTGCCATTGATTCCTTCCTTTTTATAAAAAAAAATACAATTTATTAAAGTTTATTTTAATATAAAATACAAACACAAGGAAAAAAGTAATAGGGAAATTGAGGAATTGGGTTAAAATTCACTTAGCAAATGTCTCATTTAGCGACAGAAATTTTGGGCTCAACTGTGGTCATAAGCTGAGGACTACCTGTACTGGATTACATATTTGAGAGCAACAAATATTATAATAATAATAATAATAATAATAATAATAATAATAATAATAATAATAATAATAATAATAATAATTTTATTTGTATACCGCCCTTCTCCCGAAGGACTCAGGGCGGTGAACAGGGCAGATATATAAAAATACAAAAATACAAAAGTTAAAAGAAATTAAACATATTCCCAACTAAAAACAGTAAATACAGATATTAAAATAATCATAAAAACCCAAACCCATCCCCCATCAGGCCAGGGCGGTTTGTTCAAATAAGAATGTCTTCAGATCGCGACGGAAGGAGCGAAGGTCGGGCGCCATTTGGAGCTCAACCGGCAACCGATTCCATAGCTCTGGGGCGCCCACAGAGAAGGACCTCCCCTTGGGGGCCACCAATCGACATTCTCTGATCAGTCTTCAGTTGCACCCTTATTTGTGAAGATCATGATTTTATCTTTCTTAAGAAAGAGTGAGCGCCTGTTACGCGTCCCAGCTCCTGCCAACCTAGCAGTTCGAAAGCACGTAAAAATGCAAATAGAAAAATAGGGACCACTACGGTGGGAAGGTAACAGCGTTCTGTGCGCCTTTGGCATCCAGTCATGCCGGCCACATGACCACGGAGATGTCCTCGGACAAGCGCTGGCTCTTTGGCTTTGAAACGGAAATGAGCACCGGCCCCTAGAGTTGGAAACGACTAGCACACACGTGCGGGGGAACCTTTACCTTTACCTTAAGAAAGAAGAAGAGGAGGAGGAGAGAAAGAGAGGGAACAAACAGAAAAGATCAAAACAAGAAGTCATTGCAACCTGGAACTGCCCTTCATTTATTTGAACGTGTCACGCTTAGGAGAGTTGTCGTAGAGATTCTCAGTCATCCAGATCATAGTTGTCCCAAAGATGCTTTTCCAGGAGGCAACTGGGCATTCTTGTTTTTCTTTGGAGACGTTTCGCTTCTCATGCAAGAAGCTTCTTCAGCTCTGGCTGGACGGTGGGGAATGGAAGGATTTATTTCGCCACCATCCAGTTAGAGCCGAAGAAGCTTCTTGCACGAGAAGCGGAACGTCTTCAAAGAAAAGCAAGAAAATCCAGTTTCTTCCTGAAAAAGCATCTTTGGGACAACTTAAGACAATTGGCATATTTAAGGTTTGTACCAGGTTAGATTTGGGATTTTAGTAAACACACTTTTTTTTTTTTTTTTGCATGAGGCAAAATTTCTTTCTGGTAAATGATTATGACCCTTTTGTTGTTGTTATTGTGTGTTAATGTTGGATGCTGTCCAAAGTTACATTGTTTGAGTTGGGCAGCCTTCTAAATCTGGAAAAGGGGGGGGAAGGGGGGAGGAGGAAAGAAAAGAAAAAGAAAAGGAAGGGAAGAAATAAAAAAAAGAATGAAAGAGAAAGGAAAAAATGAAAGAAAGAAAAAGAATGAAAGAAAAAGAAAAAAAATGAAAGAGAAAGAAAGAGAGAAAGAAAGAGAAAGAAAGAAAGAAAGAGAGAGAGAAAGAAAGAGAAAGAAAGAAAAATCCATTTAAAGAGAAAGTACTGATTCATTAAGATTTTCACAGAAGTCAGGAATGCTTAACTGCCTTAATTCATTGGTTAGCTCTGAAGATGCTACATTTCTTTTTCGTCTTGAGAAAGGAAAATTGAAAAAGATTGCAACACTTTCACAGCTTGAAATGTTCTCTTGGAATCTAATTGTGGAATATGGCCGAAATCATGGGCTCCCTCTGTATGTATGTATAAAATCTATTAAGCTGTCCCATCTCACCAAAATTGACGGTGAGTGGCGCGCAACAATAGATAACTATATCTGTGATAGATCTCTTATTGGGTCAGACCTCGTGTGGATTCTTTCAGCAGCAGACAAAGGTCTCCAGTTTGCATTAACAGTCTGAATGATGGAGATCTCACTTTTAGAAATGTCTTTGCAACCGGCTGCTCATTCTGCTCCTGTCTCTTGTCTTCCAGAGCTCCCCCTTTATTGCTACGTAGCCTAAATACTGGTCTCTCTTGCAACAGGTCGCACAGGGAGGGCAGGACACACAGGAAAAGCCGTTACCTTCTTTACTGAAGATGACAAGCCATTACTGCGAAGGTACCTCTTCCGTTCAGGGCTTCGTTTACCTTCTTTATGAGCTTGACCATTGTTGAGCAAGTCAAGGCTTCAAGAATGGGTCACGGCCCGGCTTGGCAATATTTCCTCTTCCATCTTCCTGGTCTGCTATCAAAATGGCCAAAGGCCCTTGACCCAATGACTGTGAGCTGCACTGCAGCAGACTCCATATCTTGGCTTATATGTGGAAAGAAGCCAGGGGTTATTTCCCTGTCATTATTTATTTATTTCCCACCTTGTTTTATTTTTTTATAAATTAACTCAAGGCAGCAGACACACACAATGCTCCTTCCTCCCCCTATTTTCCCCCATAACAACAACCCTGTGAAGTGGATGGCCCAAAGTCGTTTAGCCCATTTTCATGCCTAAGGCCAGACTAGAACTCCCGGTCTCCCTGGTGATAGGCCCAAAATCACCCGGGGAGCTTTCATGCCTAAGGCTGGACTAGAACTCACAGTCTCTTGGTGATTGGCCCAAGGTCACCTAATTGGCCTTCATGCCTAGGCGACACTAGAACTCTCAGTCACCTGGCTTCTAGCATGTCCACGGAGGAGTGATTTTTGAAATAGGATATAGCACTTGAGAAGCTATTAAGACAGTTTGGGCCCAGATTGCCCATCCCTAACCTCTGCATTGGCAGGGGCGCAGATGAGAGTTTAGTCCTGAAACTTTAGAAAATAATCTAGGAATGGTCAGCTTTATTCTCACTCCTATTTCCCTCCTGCCTTTCATCCCTTGTTTTCTTTTAGCATAGCCTCCGTTATTCAGAGAGCTGGTTGTCCTGTGCCGGATTATATTAAACACTTCCGCAAACTGCAGAGGTACGCTGTTTGGGGTCAAGGTGAATAGAAAAACTTAAGACAAGAAGAATATAGTGTTTGCAAATGAACTCGTTCTATTTTATTTTTCCTTTCTTTTTTTTCCTCTGCCCTGAACGTCATATTCAGCAAGCAAAAGAAAAAATTTGTAAAGAAGCCCTTGGAAAGGGCACACATCCTTACATCTCCTAAGTTCTTACAAAAGAAAGCCAAGAAAAACAAGTAAGTACACACTCCTGTGCCCAAAAGACTTTTTGAAAAGTGTTGCCCATAGATGTAAATATAGGAGCCAATGAAATAACGCCAGGAATTGTTAAGGCCATTCCGAGAAAGACCTAAGAGTAGGGTGCTTTCAATTTGCCCTTTTGCAAATTTCCCATTAAGGAATAAATCATTTCCCAGTGGATCCTTAACAGAATAACAGAGTTGAAAGGGATCTTGGAGGTCTTCTAGTCCAACCCCCTGCTTAAACAGGACTGTTTATCTTCAGCAGAACCATCTCAAATAGCTTTGGACAGTATACTAGTTCTGTGTGTCTGAAATCTTATTAACATAGCAATAGATGCAACTTTTTTTGTATAAATCACTATGAGTTGGCTTTTAAAAAAGTAGCTCTTAATAGGCTTTTCATGCCATTCCCTTCTTTACTAGCATATAAACACAGTATCTTTGTTCTGTTTATTCTATTTTGTATTAATATTTCACTGGCAAGCTGCTGTGTTATAAGTGGCATTAAAAACAATACGATTAACTTACGCTGTATTAAATACAGGAAATAGCCTTTGTTTGTTTCTGGCTGCGATTTTTCAGAGTTTTGAATCAAGGTAGTAAAGGTAGTCTTTATTTAGTGACTGCCTCATTTAGCGACTGTTCAGAGTTACAAAGTTGATGAAAAAGTAATTTCGTAACCAACCTTTGGTGTTTATAACCTTTTCAGGTCTGTAAAGTGAAGGAAAATGGAAATAAGATCATAAGCAGTCGTGGTTTCATTTTTGTAAACATCTTGCTTAATGATCAAATTGCCTGTCCCAACTGTGGTCGCTAAAAAAGGGACCACCTCTATTTCCAAGGGCCCCTTATTCCCTTTGAAAATCAATTTCAAGCCACCTGAATACAAAGTAGTTTTCTCCCACTGATTTTGGGTTTTCAGCTATAAACAAGCCACCCAGAGTCGTTGGAAGTCAAGGTGGTATACAGGTTTAATTTATTATTATTCCTATTGAAATGAGTACATCCAGCTACAAAAAAGTCAAGCAGTAATCAACTTTCGGTTTGGTTTTTAAAATTTCAGAAATTGGCCGAGCTCATTATAACTTATTTTTTCCTTTTATTTTTAATAGGACCATTGTCCAGAAAAGGAAAAAGAAATCTGAACAGGTCCAAAATAACAATTCTCAGACACGGGCAACTCCAAAAAATTGATTCAGCTGCTTTGTTGATATAAACAAGGATTCTTTGATCTTTGCAAGAAGAATAAATCAGAGGGAACCTTTTTTTTTGATGGGCAAATACTTTGATATATGTTTGTTTCTTTATATTGGACCTTCAGCTGTAGGGTATCTTATCCCCCAGCCCCTGGTTATGGATGTGCTTGAAATCAGATCATCCTTCTTGGTGATGTGATGCTGCAAATACAAGTGTCACACCACACAAAAGAGATCCAGATGCAGTCATCTCTGGTATGGAAATCCAGATGCAAAATACTCCTCTTCTGATAAATGACGCTCAGCTCACAATAAAAGGAAGAATTTCTACTACTAATCTTTGTCATTGATTATGGGAGATCAAATATTAGAACGTAGCCAGTTGCATGGTGGGAATATAAGGATAAGACACAATTGTCTTATCCTTATAATGGACCAGAGGAATGCTGTGGATATAATTTACTTGGATGTCAGTAAAGCATTTGATAAAGTAGACCACTATATCTTACTTCATAAGATAGAAAAATGTGGGTTAGACAGCATCACCACCAGATGGATTCGTAGCTGGCTGACTGACCATACTCAGCGTGTGGTCCTCAAAGGAATTGCATCTACATGGAGGGAAGTGTGTAGTGGAATGCCCCAAGGTGCTGTTCTGGGCCCAGTGCTCTTCAACATCTTCATCAATGATTTGGATGTGGGAACTCATCAAATTTGCAGACGTCACCAAGCTTGCAGGAATAGCCAACACTCCAGAAGACAGGCTTAAGATACAAAAGGATCTTGACAGACTTGAACACCGGGTGCTATCTAACAACGAAATTCAGCGGTGAAAAAAGTAAGGTTCTACATTTAGGCAAGAAAAACCAAATGCATAGGTGGTACTTTGCTCAATAGTAGTAACTGTGAGAGGGATCTCGGAGTCCTAATGGACAGTCACATAAATTTGAGCCAGCCATGTGCTACAACTGCCAAAAAAGCCAACAGTGCTAGGCTGCATTAACAGAGGGATAGAATCAAGATCACGTGAAGTGTTAATACCACTTTACAATCCTTGGAAAAGCCACACTTGGAATACTGCATCCTGTTTTGGTCACCACGATGTAAAAAGGTGTAGAAACTCTAGAAAGAGTACAGAGAAGAGCAACAAAAATGATCAGGGGACTAAAAACTTACAAGGAACAGTTGCTGGAATTGGGTATATCTAATGAAGAGAAGGACGAGGGGGGACATGATAGCAGTCTTCCAATATCTCATGGGCTGCCCCAAAGAAGAGGGAGTCAAGCTCTTCTCCAGAGACCCTGAAGGCAGGACAAGAAGCAACGGATGGAAACTAACCAAGGAGAGAAGCAACCTAGAACTAAGGAGAAATTTCCTGACAGTCAGAAAAATTAGCCAGTGGAACAACTTTGCCTCCAGAAGTTGGGGCTGCTCCAACACTGGAGGTTTTTAAGAAGAGACTGGACAGCCATTTGTCTGAAATGGTATATAGCAGGGGTGTCAAACTCAATTTCAGGGGGCTGGGTGGGTATGGCCAGGGTGGGCGTGGCCTACTGGGTGGGCGTGGCTAGAGTGCATATGGCCTACTGAAGCCTCCAGAAGCGGTGAATGCTCCAACGCTGGAAGTTTTTAAGAAGAGACTGGACAGCCATTTGTCTGAAATGATATAGGGTTTCCCGCCTGAGCAGGGGGTTGGACTAGATGACCTCCAAGGTCCCTTCCAACTTATCATCATCATGATATTTTTATTTATTTATTTATTATTGCAGTCTTCTTTTGTGCCCTTATTACATGAGGAGTGGATTTAAAAATCCATGGAAAGAAGATGGAAAAGAACTCTGCAAGAATTCAGATAATTTGCAAATATTAGTAGTCTGGTAGCATCTTTTCAGACTAACATTTTATTAAAGGGCAGAAGTTTTCATCCTTTTTGAAAAATTTCTTAGTCTGAAAAGGTACTGTCAGACTTGATTTTTGAATACCAGAGATTAATAGTCCCCAACTTTTCTGGCTCCACGGACCGGCAGCAATGGTGGGGAGGGGAGAGGGATGGGGACTCCTGCCATAGATTAATAGTTATCCCACTGTGGTTTGTAATATTGGGGTGTGTCAACAGAAGTGCTGATTTACCACCAGCCTATCAAGTACTTAGAAGGTAAAGGTTGGGCAGCACAAGCGAAACGACTTAAAAGCCAGCCATCAGCACATCCCAATCAACATCTAAAAAGCCACATACCACAGGCACTATACCACACACAGAACAGCACACAGACTGCTAGAGAGAAGTTCTCTGAAGATGGGCTCCAGCACAAGTCCAAAATTATATTGTAATTCACTGACAACTGTTGGATCTTTTGAGGTTATAAAACTTAAAACCATATTTCTCTCAACCGTGGCCCAAGTGGTTGTGTTGCTAAAATATTAGTTTGTATTTTGGTCTGTATGTGCAATTTTGAGATTCAGTGTTATAAAAGACTGGGAGGTTTAGCAGAGTCGTCATTAATTCCTGCCATCCTAATTTTCAGCTGGAATTGCTTAGGGGTAAGATCAACCTTTCATGCCTCTCTTGAGGCAGATTCAGCGGTGGGATTCAAATATGTGAACAACCAGTTCTCTGTATGGATGCCGCTTCCGGAAGTCCATTCTGGGCCTGGGCAACAAAAAATTAACTACCAGTTCTGCCGAAGTGGTGTGCAAACTGGCTGAATCCCACCACTGGGTAGATCACCTGTGCTTTTAAAGGTGGGTGCTTAAAGAGGGAAGCAGAGATGGGAGATACTGCTCCAGGGTAGATGAATGTCAAAACTAGGTTGCAGGGTCTGTGTGTATGTTTTCCCACTTAAATGAATGGCACCTCTTAAAATGAACTTAAATTGCAGTCAATTCAAATGGGTATGTAAACAGATTGAGTTCACTTGACATGCTGGCTGGAGAATTCTGGAAGTTGAAGCTAAAAATTGCTAAGTTTGAAAAAAACTCAAATCCATTCCGTCCACCGTTCAGAGGCATGTGTCCTGCAACCCCAAACAACAGCACCTACACAACCTTTGTGGCAGTCACTCCTTTTCTTCCAGGTATCTGCTTGCAGCCAGGATGCCTTCCGGAATAATTCCAGCTTCCATCATCCCCAGTCAGCTCGGCCCCTGCGATTACAGGGCGAGCGGACAAACGTCCGCTACATCTCAAGGCAGCAGCAAGGACGCCCCTTCTCCCAGGTGCTTATAGCATCCACTCCCGAAGGGAGCTGCCAGGGACACTTGCATCCAGAGTCCTTTCTGTGCCGAGGATGCCGGGGATGACTGCATGTGGAGTCCTTCGCATTGGGAGTGCTTTCTGTGCTGGAGATGATTGTATCTGGAGTCCTTTCTGTGTCGGGGACGATTGTATCTGGAATCCTTTCTGCAGTGCTTTTTTTGTAAAAGAAAAAGGTGCCAGAACTCACACATGTCATACAACCCGCCTTGCCTACCCTACAAGGTTTCATCCAAAAAAGGTGCCGGAACTCCGTTCTGAGCTTTCTATGAGAAAAAAAGCCCTGCCTTTCTGTGCCAGGGACGACTGCATGTGGAGTCCTTTCTGTGCCGAGCACGATTGTATCTGGAGTCCTTTCTGTGCCGGGCACGAATGCATCGGGAACCTTTTGCATTTGCCATCGTTTTTCCGCCTGGGGACACTTGCACTGCCCTGATCAGAGGGGTGGCCTCGCGGCCACCAGGATTCCCGGCAGCTCCGGCCCCAGACCGGGGAGCTTCACAGCCCACGAGCGACACCCAACACCGAGGCCGCGCGGGCGGGCGGGCGAGCGCGCGCCGGCTCTGCCCCGGAAGTCGCTGCGGCGGCCCAGCTGACGCGAGGAGGCGGCGGCAAGATGGCGCTGCGGCCGGCGGGGCTGGGGGCCGGGGCCGCCCCCGCCGTGGTGCCGAGCGTCGCGGCCGGGCCGCCGGGCATGCCGAGTGGAGCGGCGGGCGGCGCCGGAGCAGCGACAGCAGCGGCGGCGGGAAACCCCAGACCCGCCAGGTAGCCAAGCAACGGAGTGGCGGTTGGGCGGGCAAAGAGAGGAAGGGTCGCGGAGTGGGTGGGTGGGGGTCTCTCAGGAGGGTCGGGAGGGCTTCCGATGTGTCCCGTCGTCCGTCTGGGGTGTCGGCGGGTCTTGTTCGCTCTGCGGGGCCAAGGAGCCTAGGGAGGCGTGGGGCTGCCGTGACACGAGCGTGGGTGGGGAGCCCCCAGATCCGCCCTTGCCCCTTATTCGAGGTGGGATCCGGTGGGGTCGGTCCCCTCGGTGGCCAGCTCGCCCGAGGGCAACGGGGGCGGGTGGGGTCCCCCGTGACTTTCGAGGACACCCCAGAAATCCGCCTGGCTCCTACTGGGGTGGGCGAATTTCTCTTGCACACAAAATTCACGTAGGTCTGATCTTGGGTAAGTCCACCCGGTGTGCAGGTGCCCAAATCCCCACCGCCCACTTCGGCAGGGCGTCTGGGTGCAGACATATGGGATACCATTAAAGGAGAATATTTGTAGCTGAGGGTTGAAATGCGGGTCCAATCCGAATAGAGCTGGAAGGGACCTTGGAGGTCTTCTAGTCCAACCCCTAACTCAAGCAGGAGACCCTATACAATTTGAAACAAGTGGTTGTCCAGTCTCTTCTTAAAAACCTCCAGTGATGGAGCAGCCACAACTACTGGAGGCAAGCTGTTCCACTGGTTAATTGTTGTCACTGTCAGGAAATTTCTTTTTGCTTCTAGGTTGCTTCTCTCCTCGATTAGTTGCCATCCCTTGTTTCTTGTCTTGCTTTCTGGTGCTTTTGGGAAATAAGTTGATCCCCTCTTTTTATGTGGCAGCCCCTCAAGTACTGGAATACTGCCAATCCATTTCAGAAACGCTATGAGAGCTGAAGAAGCTTCTTGGATGAGAAGTGAAATGTCTTCAAAGAAAAACAAGCAAGTCCAACTGCCTCTTGGCAAAAGCACCTTTGGGACAACTGTGAGGGTCCTTGGTGCTCTCTGAGCTTGGTTGTTTTCTTGCAGACATTTCATGATCCAAACTAGGTAATATCATCAGTACTAGTTGGTGATGACTAGTTGACAAGGACAGATGATGTTACCTAGCTTGGGTAGTGAAATGTTTCAAAGAAAACAGCCAAGCTCAGAGAGCAGCAAGGATCTGTCATTTCAACCCTGAGCTACAAATATTCTCCTTTATTGGTACCATGTACTGCAGTCGCAGTACCGTAGTGGGTGTGTGGATGTGAACACCTGCACCCTGGGTGGACTTCTAAAAAATCCAGCATGGGATTTTGTTGTCATACACTGGCTAAGCATTTTTCTGAATGCATTCTCATACAAAATCTATTCTCACCCCCTCTGTGAACGTGTAGGAGTGTTCAATTTAGACTGCCAACCATTTCAGTTTCATGGCTAGCTAACAACAGTTTTTAAAAAAAGCCTTTAAAACATGTAACCATAAACGTAGACAATTTGCACACACACATATGGGTGGGTGGATATTTGTGTATATATACACACGTGCACGGACACTGAGCATTTTTCTGTGCATTGAAGGCTGGTATATATAAAATCCCACCGCCACTCCTATGAATGTTTATTGGAGGTGGTTATTTAATTTATAGGTAGTCCTTGACCTACAACCATTTGTTTAGTGATTGTTGAAGTTATGACACTGGAAAAAACTGACTTATAACTATTTTTCACACTTATAACCCAGTATGCCACTGGTGATGTGATCACCAGGTACTTGGCAGCTGGTCTGTATTTATGACAGTTGCAATCTCATGGGGTGGGAAGGTCATGTGATCACCTTTTGTGACTGATAAGCAAAGTCAATGGGGAAGCCAGATTCACTTAACAACCCTTTTACTAACTTAACGACTACACTGATTCACTTAACAGCTGTGGCAAGAAAGGTCATAAAATGGGATGCAAATCACTAAATATCTGTCTTGCTTAGCAATGGAAATTTTGGGCTTAATTGTGATCATAAGTTGAGGACTACTTGTATATAGCTCCCTTTCCCCCAACATGTATATTTTTGAAACTATCAGAAATGTGTCAATTTTATTTTCTGAATGCCATATAAAGAGATAGATTTTTCTTCCTTTCTTTTTCTTCTCTGCACACAAATCCCCACAGAAAGTTGAGATTTTAAAATAAAACGTTATAAACAAGCAAAAACAATTTAACTCCCTTCTTCGTGTCAGTCAGGGATAAAGGAAGAGAGAGAGAAACGTGAGGTTTTAAGATTTAAGTGTTTACTAATATATAGATTTACAGGATAGGTTTAGATAAATGCTTTCAGAATAGATAGCTTATTTGCCCTTTCAGTTATGTATTAATAAGAACACACATAGAGAGTAGATAAGAACAAATGTATTTGAAAAATGTAAATAGTTTTCCTTGACCAAACAAAAGCAACAGTTGATATTAAAAATATGTCAGTAATTTCCTTATATTAATTATGTATAAAATTAGAATATTAGGTTGACCTGGTGCCAGGTTTTTGTTGTTTTTAGTGTTTTAATTTTTAATTGTTTTTTTAGTTTTAATATGATGTATATGTTGTTTTAACTTTTGATTGAGAGCCACTCAGAGTTGGTTAGAAGATAGGCAGTTATATAAATGTTTTGAATAAATATAGTGTATATGTGTATGTATGTATATGTGTGTAAAAGATACACATAGAGAGACTAAATTAAATACTACTTCTCTTCATATTTTATACTGTTAGGGAATAGATTAAATTCTTTTCCTCATTTCCAGTATCATTTTTTTAATTGGAAGAATATATTGTAAATGATGGGAAGCTCTTTATTTTACAGTCTCTATTAAATAGTATCAGGGCTGAGCCAAGAATTTGAAATGGTTATGAAACCTCCAATCACTGATGCTTAATTAAATATCTAGTTCAAACAGTAGTTCCTCACTTAATTTCATATTTGTCCTATTAAGGAGAGGGGGGGAAAATAACTTGTTTACTCCTGTATTTCCTATACTAGGTAGATGTTTCCTGATAAATTGATATCAGAACTAGAGTTTAAACTCCCAGCACAGACGTAATGCTAAATACATTTTAATGTCTTTTAGTCTCATAGATCTCTTTTCAATAATAGAAGTGGTTTTATGATGAAAGTAGTATATGTTTCTTTCTTCTTTCTCCAACATATTTACAAAGGAAATGAGCATTTCAAATCTTTATAACAAACAATACAGGTAAAGTAACACACACATACACACCTTGAGTTCAATTTGTGGTGAGAACAGGAACACATCCATACAGAGCTTTTTTTTTTTTGTCAACACAAAGGAAGTGGTTTGTCATTACCTGCCTCTGGGATTGTGTGGGTGTGTCTGTTCATTTATTTCTGGGTCTAGCCTGGTGTGTTTCATACTCTGGCAACTAAGGTGTCTGAACTTCAACTCCCAGTATTCCCTAGCCAGCATATCGGCTGAGGACTTTTGAGAGTTGCTACACATCTTGAAGTTGCCAAGTTTGAAACAACAGTGACTTTAGTCTTTAACTTTGGAGCCAGTTTGGTCTAGTGGTGAAGGCACTAGGCTAGAAGCCAGGAGACTGTGAGTTCTAGTTCCACCTTAGGTATGAAAACCCCGGATGACTTTGGGCCAATCACTCACTCTCAGTCCATCCAATTCATTGCACAAGGTGGTTGTTGTGAGGAAAATAGGAGGAGGGAGGAATATTGTGTGTGTTCGCCGCCTTGAGTTATTTACAGAGAAGGCGGGACTTAAATAAATAAATATTTCGTGGTGATTTCCCATTTAAGTACTAATCATGCCCAATGGTCACTAGCCACCTCAATAATGTACTATTAGGAGATTGAATTATAAAGAGCTGTACAGGTGGTCCTCAAATTACGACCACAATTGGGACCAAAATTACTGTTAATAAGCCATCGTTAGTTGAGCTGTGCCTCATTTCACAATCTTTTTTTTTTGCCACGGTTGCTAAACAAATCACTAGCAGTTGTGAAGTGAATATGGCTATCCCCATTGACTTTGCTTGTTGGAAACCAGCTGGTGATCACATGACCTCAGGACAGTGCAACTGACCTGCCAGTTGCCAAGCCCCTGAATTTTGATCATGTGACCATGATGATGCTGCAACAGTCATTAAATAAATGGTTATGAGTCAAGGACTATCTATATAGGGTTGAGGCAGGAAACATCCACCATTTTTGGTATAAGGAGCTTGAGATTTTTAGCCAGGGAACTGCCTAGACTGGCAATTGTAACAGTATTTTAAATAGCTAGGATTGGTGATCCATTTTCTCCTGGGAAAAAAAAACACATTGTAGTCCTGTCCACAGTTAAGCTCTTTAAAATCCCCCAAATTAATTTTTGCCTCTCATCAAAATTCTTTTGAAATTCCAGCCTACTCTATTGTCACGCTTCATTATGAGTAAGCTAATAAAAGGTTTTGTGGGCAGATAAGCTTTGGAGAGTTTGATTAATAAATATTCATTTCCTTTTACTACAGAGAAACAGACCCAGGGCTTTTTAAAAGTACTCAGTCTTCATAAAATGACATTGCAGGCTGTTATATCTGTAAAAAGTTTTAATTAAGCACAGTAGTTGCAGATTGTATTTAATTTTGTAGGACCTTTAGCATCAGAAAAACAATAGTTTTACATTTTCTTTTTTCTTGAACTTTGAGAGTAATTAATGTTCTCTTTTGCATAAACTCTTATTATAAACAGGTCACCCCTTCTTTAGAAAAACATCTATGTTTAATGATTTTTCCTTTATTTCCTTCCCTCATTAAATGGCAATGAGCAAGGCCAGGCTGGCTTGTGTGACACTTTGGGTCACCTTTTGTGAATACCTGCTCTCCTTTTTCTTGCCGTTGTCACCATCGGCACCATAGGAGTCTTATTCAGGTATCAATAGGGGGATTTAACTATTATATGCAGATATGAACTCTGAAATAAGATGGGTTGACCTCTGTTGTAGGGGCATGTGATTAATCAAGCCATCCACCTGCACATGTAGTTATTAACTTCTGCTCTTTTGTATTCTGAATTAATCTGCTCTACTGGTAGATCAAATTTACCCAACCTGATACGCTCCAGAGATATTTGAGCCTTTGCTCCTAGAATGAACAGCTATTAATTGGAGCACCGTATGTGTATATGTGGGGTGAGATCCATGTTTCTCAGCTCACCAACATGAAGATGTGAGGACTTCAGCTCCCAGAATTTCCCAGCCAGGAGTTAAAGTCTACACATCTTTTAAGTGGCCAAAGTTAAAATTTAGTAACTATTTGAAATTACAGTAGCACCGAAAAAGTGGCTTATGACATTTGTGGCTGTTTCAGTATCCACGTGGTCACGTGATCAAAGGTTGGGCGCTTGGCAACTGGCATGTATTTATGACAGTTGAAAGAGTCCTCGGATCATCTGACCACTCTCTGTGAGCTTCCCAGCTGGCTGCTGACAAGCCAACTCAAGTGGGGGAAAGCAGATTTGCTTAATGACTGCATGTTTCACTTAACAGGTGCAGTGATTAGCTCAACAGCTGTGGCAGAAAAGGTTGTAAAATGGGTGCAATTCATTACAAGTGCTGTTGTAATCTCAGACGACCACTAAACAAATGATTATAAGTCAAGGACTACCTGTAGAGTCCACGTCTGAAGACTTTGCCACCCTTTTTGTGGAGAAGAACCAATGGCCATCAAGAAGTGATGACTTGGGGAGTTTCTGCAGTATAAGAAATTACTCTTGGGGTTGTCCAATCTCACCTCCCCACAAGCTGGAAATAAATCATTTAGAGCAGCATAAGTGTTTGTGGTGCTGATTATTATATATGGTTGGAACATTATGCAACCTCACTAGCCAGTTGAATAAAGAACGTCCATCCAATTTGGGTCAGTCACTGGGACCAGAGGTTTTGTCTTACTAGCTTTTGGACTTGTGCTGATGTCCATCTTCAGGACATTTTTCTAGATAGGCTCCAGCGTGAGTCCCAAAGCTTGGAAGACTAAACCTCAGGTCCTGGTGACCGACCCAGATTGGATCCTGCAACATTATCCTGGGACATGTAGATTTGCCTTCATTCGTGAAAGAACGTCCATGAATATAATTCGGCAGTTTGTCCTTGTGAACTTAAATTGGAAGAGTAGCTGGTCAGTTCAAAAAGACAGGCAGTGATTTTTCACACAATCCAGGAAGGATGTTCTGGAGATGTCATGAAATCTTGCTTGATCTACAATGGCTTAGCATAGCCTTCCCTGACTAATAGCAATAGTACGTAGATTTATATACCGCTTCACAGTGCTTTACAGCCCTCTCTAAGCGGCTTACAGAGTCAGCATCTTGCTCCCGGCAATCTGGGTCCTCATTTTATTGACCTCGGAAGGATGGAAGGCTGAGTCAACCTTGAGCCCGTGAGGATCAAACTGCTGGCTGTGGGCAGAATTAGCCCGTAATACTGCACTCTTAACTACTGCAACCTCAGTTCGGCCATCTTGTTCTCCTGGTTTAAAGACCCATCATTTCCTGGATTCTATGGGTGTTGTAGTCCACCAAAGCTTGAGAGTTTCAAGCTGAGGTAGGCCGATCTGTTGAATTATTATTATTAAAAGAATGGGAGTCTCTATCCTGGCCATTGATTCAGCACCTATTATAAAGCACATCTGTCTGCCCTTGGACTAAAAAAAAAAGGCTATTTTCCATATTGCATTCTCATCCGTGACAAAGCAATAACTAGCATAGGGTGGATATATCTGCTTTTTTTATAATCTCAAGACCCTTATCAAGATCTAAAGAGGAAGCGGTTTATGCCTTTGACTTTCTCGCCTTTCAATCTTTTTAATTATACTCCATGCATTTTCTCCTCCTATCCAATGACAAAAAACCCTCAGCCAATATTTTTTTTTCTCTGCACATTTTATACCCAGCGCTAACTAACATAATTTTTTCCGCCCAAGAACGCATAGTCTGAAGCATTTTCGTATCGTTATTTTGGTCAATACTTGTCAAATGTACAATATTTTTATCATTTTTATAAAAAATATATATATTAGCGAACTATACCGCAAACCAGTTGTCAAAGAGAAACAGCAGATGAGTCTTGTTCTCTGGGGATCTGTGAGGCATTTGTTTTGCTATCATGGAAACAAACGTTACATTTTCTTCATATCTCCTATACAGGGAACTGGGGTAAAACAAATTACATTATGATATTAAACCTCTTGCAAACATTAATCTAATTTTTAAATCGCAGCTATATAGAAGAGAACTTTGCTTTCATTAATATCTTTTTGGCCTGTTCAGTTCTTATGCTTAAAAGTATTTAATTGCTTTTTATTTCTTCCATTTAGAGCCAGAATTGAGACTGACAGGACTTTCATTGTGCTGTTATTTGCAATTATAACTGATGAACTGAATGTCTTTCCTGTCTCTTAAAAAAAACCTTGTATGTTGTCATAGAATTTGTTCTTACTGCTTCAGGATTTTGTGAAATATACTGCTTTTTTTTTCCTGGCTGGCAAACATTCATTATAATGGATCAAAAAGGCATTAAT
Organism: Daboia siamensis; assembly: GCA_024449315.1. Taxonomy (NCBI): domain Eukaryota; kingdom Metazoa; phylum Chordata; class Lepidosauria; order Squamata; family Viperidae; genus Daboia; species Daboia siamensis. The sequence goes on from JAKJMR010000268.1 coordinate 146,063, forward strand.
TGCCTGGATAGCATTATAATCCAGGGTACTGAGATTATGCTTAAGTGGCTTTGGTTCAACTTGCAAAAACCTGGAAAAATATATTTAAAAAAGAAACGGGAAGACATGTATTAAGTACTTGCATATGTTTTCCAATGGTCTATATGGGGGTTTTTTTGCGGAGGGGGAGGGAGAAGAGAGCAAAAAAAATTTCTTTCCCAACTTTTCCTATTTTATTTTTTACAAATCTCTGTATAAAACAAAGATAACTACCCAATGACTCGGCATAAATTAATACCTGGAACTGATGTTAATGACCAGTGAATTCAGTAGTTGAACAATGACTTGGATTAGATTGCACACAGTCAGAAATAGGGCCCTTAAGATTTAAAAGGAAGCTGATGGGATTATTTTACATCAATGGAGTGAGTCACAGACCTGAAGGATTCATGTAGCGCACCCTGTGCCTTGTTTAAACCAGGGCTTTTCAACTAGTGGTACGGGTACCACTTGTGGTATATTGGCGTCTGGCAGGTGGTAAGCAACCATCCTAGAAAAGTGGTAGTGGGGGAGGGGAATGAGCTGAACCGGTGGCAGCACCGCACAAGCCTGAGTGAGAGACGGCTGGAGCTGCAGGGTTGTCAGGGCTCAGCGGAAACGCCAGGATCAGCGCTTCTTCCGGGCTGTCAGAGCTCAGTGGAAGCTCCAGGATCAGTGCCAGGCTCCAGCTGGAGCTCGGCGCTGATTCTGGCGCTTCTGAGCCCAGAAGAACTGCCCACAGCTGGAATGTTGCAGCATCTCCAGAGTCTTGAAATTTACATTCAGATGCTTGGCAACTGATTCATATTTATGATGGTCACAGTGTGCCAGGGTCATGTGAAGTGACCAAAACCTGCTGCAACCACCCAGCAGACGGGGGGGGGGGGAATAAAAACCAAACACCCCCCACCCCACCCCCGCTGCCAATCCTCAACAAAAATGCTCACAACAATGAAAAGCTTGGACAGGAGGAAGAGCGCCACCCGGCGGGAAGGCAGGTGTCTTGCTCGGCTGTGGCTTGGGGGGCACTTTTTTCAGTGCCATTGTAACTTTGAACATTGTAACTTTGAACATGAACTGTTGTAAGTTGAAGACTACCTGTACTTCATCTTTTTCCTTTTTTTTTTTTTTTGGTCATCAAGTTTTTGACACCTTGCTAGGCGACTGGTGGTATTTGGATGTTGCCATATCCTAAAAGTGGTACAATGGGGGTGAAAGGTTGAAAAGCCCTGGTTTAAACCATGCTATTTTTTTTAAAAAACTAAGCTATAATGACTTGGCTGACTTGAAACACTTAAGCTGTAAAGTGTAGTTGACCACACGTCCCAATGCTTGGATTCACATGTTACGTATGCTTGGTCAGAGGTACACAAAGTACTTTCACACAGTGCGTATCCCTGGTTGCTTGTAAAGACATCATCCCCAACACTGCATCTTGATCATAGAAGCAATTAACACAACATAAAAATTAATAAAGGTGTAGACTAAATGAGGGAGTGAGGGGATTTGAAAAGCACTAAAGAGGATGCTGAGCTTGTCTATCAGAAGGTCGACAGTTTGGCGGGTCGAATCCCGTGTGCCGCGTAACAGAGTGAGCGCCTGTTACTCGTCCCAGCTTCTGCCAACCTAGCAGTTCGAAAGCACGTAAAAATGCAAGTAGAAAAATAGGGACCACTCCGGTGGGAAGGTAACAGCGTTCCGTGCGCCTTTGGCGTCTAGTCACACCGGCCACATGACCACGGAGACATCCTCGGACAAGCACTGGCTCTTCGGCTTTGAAACGGAGATGAGCACCGGCCCCTAGAGTCGGAAACGACTAGCACGCATGTGCGGGGGAACCTTTACCTTTACCTAAAGAGAGAAGAAGAACAGTAATATTCCAATTATGTGTTGCAAAGAAGGTCGGAAGTCATATATTTCTTAACTTTAGTTTTCTTTTTCTTTCCTTGCTCTTTTCTGGTACAGGTAGTTTTCAGCTTACAACAGTTCATTTAGTGACTGTTCCAAGTTACAATGGGACTGAGAAACGTGATTTATGACCGTTTCCCATACTTAGCGACTTGCAACATCCCCATGATCACGCGATCAAAATTTGGAGGAAAATAATATAATAATAATAATAATAATAATAATAATAATAATAATAATAATAATGTTGGAAGGGACCTTGTAGGTCATCTAGTCCAACCCCCTGCTCACGCAGGAAACCTTATACCATTTCAGGCAAATGGCTGTTCAGTCTCTTCTTAAAAACCTCCAGTGTTGGAGCATTCACCACCTCTGGAGGCAGGTTGTTCCACTGGTTAATTGTTCTAACTGTCAGGAAGTTTCTCCTTAGTTCTAGGTTGCTTCTCTCCTTGACTAGTTTCCATCCGTTGCTTCTTGTCCTGCTTTCAGGTGCTTTGGAGAATAGCTTGACTCCCTCTTCTTTGTGGTAGCCCTGAGATATTGGAAGACTGCTATCATGTCACCCCTCACCCTTCTCTTCGTTAAACTACACATACCCAATTCCAGCAACCGTTCCCTATATGTTTTAGCCTCCAGTCCTCCAATCATCTTTGTTGCTGTTCTCTGTACCCTTTCTAGAGTCTCAACATCTTTTTTACATCGTGGCGACCAAAACTGGATGCAGTATTCCAGGTGTGGCCTTACCAAAGCATTGTAAAGTGATATTAACACTTCACTTGATCTTGATTCTATCCCTCTGTTAATGCAGCCCGGCACTGTGTTGGCTTTTTTGGCAGCTACAGCACACTGCTGGCTCATATTGAAGTGATTGTCTAAGACTCCGAGATCCCTCTCACAGTTTCGACTATTGAGCAAGGTACCACCACTTAGCAACTGACTCATATTTATGACAGTTGCAGTGTCCCCGGGCGTCATGTGGTTCCCCCCTTTGGCCACCTTCTGACAAGCAAAGTCATTGGAGAAGTCAGATTCACTTAACAACCGTTGTTGCTAACTTAACAATTGCGGTGATTCACTTAGCAGTTGTGGTAAGGAAGGTCGTAATATGGGGCAAAATTCACTTAACAATTCTGTCTCTCAGCAACAGAAATTTGGGGCTCAGCTGTGATTGTAAGTCAAGGGCTACCTGTATTTCTTTCTTTCCCCCCCCCTTGGATTCATCTTTTATTACGTGAATATTCTTAATAGATATAAATTTTTAAAAAACAAATTCTCTGTATTGTCCCCTGGTGTTTTTCCCAATCTGAAAAAATGCTTAACATATTTTTTTTCCCCATTGACGTTGTGTACAGTAACTAACGGGATCTCTCCCCTGCTTTTTTGGGGGCAACCATCTCTGCTAAGGACTTTTAACAAGGGACGTTCTTTTCTTTAAATGGCATATTGACTTTTTCCCCCCCTCTCCTCTTCTTGTTTCAGCTTTGTTTTTCCTGTAGCTGCAGGCCTGGGCCCTCAAGGTAGGTTAAACTGGAAAGGGTACTAGACTTGAAAGAAGAAACATGAGGCATCTTAAGTTTGGCGTCTATAGCAATAGGATTTAGACTTATATACCGCCCCATAGTGCTTTATAACATTCTCTGGATGGTTTTACAATGTAGAGCAGACATGTCAAACACAAGGCCCGGGGGCCAGATCTGGCCCGCGAAGTGGTTTCATGCGGCCCGCAAAGCCATCCTGGAAACAGTGAGGGAACGGCCCCCACTGCCTTGGCCCTGGCCCAGAGACCCTCCTCCTGCCAGAGACCCTCAGATCTGTCCCACTCCTGACCAGGCCCCCATAGGCACCCTTGATGCCAACGATGTAGAGCTGGCCACGCCCACCCAGTAGGCCACGCCACACCTGGCCACGCCCATCTGGCCCCCTGAGGGCAACCACAATGTTGATGCGGCCCTCAGTGAAATTGAGTTTGACACCCCTGATGTAGAGGCATTGGCATATTGCCCCCAACAATCTGGGTCCTCATTTTGCCAACTTTGATTCTGTAAACCATTAGAGAGGGCTGTAAACCAGGGATCCGCAACCCCCGGTCTGTGGACTGGTACCCGGCTGCGGGACGCCAGCAACCGCTCCGCACAAGCAAGCAAAGCCCCATCCGTGGGATGCAGGCAGCACAGAAAAGCACACACACACTGTCCCATTGGAAAAACCTTTCTCCACGGAACCGGCCCCTGGTGCCCAAAAGATTGGGGACCTCCGCTGTAAATCACTGTGAAGCGGTATATAAATCTAAGCTCTATTGCTATTGCTATTGCTATTGCTATGGAAGTCTGAGTCAACCCTGAGCTCCATCAGGATCGAACTCCAGGCTGTGGGCAGAGTTAGCCTGCAATACTGCACTTTAACCGTGTACCACTATAACTCAGGACCGTAAATATTTGAGCAGCGCTTGGGTTTGTAGAATTTTGCTCTTGTGCGGGCAAAGCGAAAGCGACTGAAAGTGGCAGAAAGATAAGAATTCGGGAAGGTGAGTGGCTCAGCCCCACGCCCATTTGCTTAAAACTGAAGCTCCTGCACTTGGGAGAGATGCTAAAGGACTTGGTAATGTCAAGACTGATCCACTATCGGCGATCAAAGACCTTCTTCCCCTTTGATTTTGCATCTTTAAACCTGCCTGGCAACATAAGCAAGGTTACTGCTAACTGATAAAAGGAGAATATTTTTTAGCTCAGGGTTGAAACAAAGGGCCCTTCGCTTACTCTCAGCTTGGTTGTTTTCTTGCAGACGTTTCATTACCCAGACTAGGTAATATTATCAGGCGCTAACATTGATGTTACTTCATTTGGATAATGAAACGTCTCCGAGAAAACAGCCCGGTTTTGAGAGCACCAAGGACCCCTCGTTAATTCTAACTCTTGTTTGAAAGATTTAAAGTCTGTATTGATAAAGTCCTCGGAAGCCGCCTGAGAGGTCATTTAGTCCAACTCACCGCTTGACGTAGGATCGGTTAGTCTTTTGGAAAGGAGGCTAGCTATCCAGCCAGATCATTATTGCAAATTAGATAACATAAGAACCTGGCACTGCTTTCAGCTCTCCTGCCAAGAAAAGCTTTTGCCTAAGTGAGAAGCCCAGCATCCGCTTTTCAGAAGCAGGAAGGCCTATTAGGACCCCCTAGACCAGGGGTAGGCAACCTCGGCTCTTTTATGACTCATGGACTTCAACTCCCAGAATTCCTGAGCCAGATGGTTCAGGAATTCTGGGAGTTGAAGTCCATGAGTCATAAAAGAGCCGAGGTTGCCTACCCCTGCCCTAGACCCTTAACTGTAGCTAATAGATTGGCCCAGTTGTATCTATTCTTGCCCTGTACCTCTTTATGTCCAGTGGTGAAGTTGACTCAACAGGAATCCTAACCAGTTTCTAATGTTTTGGTGCAGGGATGATTCCAATACAACAGCAGAGCTTCTCAATGGTGCCTGTCATGCAACCCAATATGCAGGGGATGATGGGGATGAATTACGGTTCTCAGATGCCTCCTGGAACAATGACTGTGCAGGTATGTGCTGAGTCGATTTCAAGCTGCCTGGTTTTAATCTGTATCAGGATTATTTATCCAATTTCTATACCCGCAGGGCATGACTCTGGGCGGTTTACAAATAATGATGATGATGATGATGATGATGATGATGATGGAAGGGACCTTGGAGGTCATCTATTTCAACCCCCTGCTCAGGCAGGAGACCCTATACCAGTGATGGCTGTTCTGTTCCAGCCTACAACTGGCTCTGCAGAAATGTCAGGGACAACCCCTTTGTTATATTCAATAGGCTGGAATTAAGCCAACCAAATTTATTTGCAAAAACTAAACGAAACAGTTCAAAACAGAGTAAAACAAATACAGACCGAAACTATATTAGAAACTCTGCAAACGGTTGCCTTCAGTAACCAGCACCTCCCACACATTCCCCTTTTAAACAACAGTCTCAGGGCGTGGCTTCTCTTTGCCTCCTCCTGAGGTGCCTCATTGCTTTTCTTTGTTCACTTCTGCTTGTCTGCCTCCTGCTTGGAGCGTCCTTGAACAAAGCCAGCTGTGGATCGTCTTCGTCTAATCTTTCAGGCTCACACAGCTGGGTCTGAGGAGGAACAAGATGGGAGGGGCCTGGCTGAGAGCTCTGCGATGCATCTGCAACCAAAGGCTCTCCTCCTCCTCCTCCTCCTCAGAATTGTTCGATTCAGCTGCCGAAACCACAGGCTGACGCTGAATCACAACAATGGCAAACCTTTTAGAGACTGAGTGCCCAAACCGCAACCCAAAACCCACTTATTTATCACAAAGTGCCAGAGCTGCATCAGCATTGTGGTGCCCTTGGGGAGGCAGGGAGGCACCTCTGAGTGCCACCTCTGGTACGCAAAAACTGGGGACGCAAAAATGGGCCACCATGCTGCAAGATGCAAAAACGACCGCTGCCGCACCATGGGGTGCAGATACAGGGCACTGCACCAAGCAAGAATAGGGCAGGGCTAGTGAGTATCACGCAGGCACTCACCCTGCCCCATTTGCAGCACGTGCATGCTCATGGCCCTGTGCGCGCATGCACACATGTAAAATGCTTCCCTTTCCCTTTTCTTCCAGTCAGCCAATGGACAATGGTTGGTGACCTTTACTTGAGCTTGCTAGTTGGCTGCTTCGTCTCCTTTGTGCTGAGCGAGGCTCCTGCTCCAGGCCACTGTGGCGGCCTGATGGACCTGCTGCTGGCGGCAGTGGCAAGCGTGCCAACAGAGAGCGCTCTGAGTGCCGCCTCTGGCACACGTGCCATAGGTTCACCACCACTGCCCTATACCATTTCGGGCAAATGGCTGTCCAGTCTCTTCTTAAAAACTTCCAGTGTTGGAGCATAATAAAATCCTACAGAAGCCATAGTTAAAAACAAAATTAAAACACCAGTAAAGGAGAATATTTGTAGCTCGGGGTTGAAATGAGGGGCCTTGATGCTTGGTTGTTTTCCTGCAGACATTTCATTACCCAGCTAGATAACATCATCTGTGCATTGATGATGTTACCTAGTTTGGGTAATGAAACATCTCAAGGAAAACAGCCAAGCTCAGAGAACACCAAGCCCCCCCCTCCCCAAAATCAAAACAGTTGAAAAGGAACAGTTGAAAAGTTAAAAAGAGCACCTTCAACCCACCAACCACCTCCAGGGTTGCATGACATTCTTAGACACACACCCCGACCAGTTGGCAGAGCCAGGTCTTAATGCTCTTCTGAAAAGCTAGGGGAGTGGGGGCCTGCCTCACCTCCAGAGGCAAGATGTTCCATAGAGTGGGACAGTGACAGAGAAGGCTATCTTCCCAGATTCCACCAATCAGAATTCTTTCACTGGAGCGATGTGTAAGGTAACATCCCTGCCTGATCTAGTGGAACCGGTCAATGAAATAGGAATGAGACAGTTCCATCTAACATAAACATACATCTCACCTTTAAGACAGGTAGTCCTTGACATATGGCCACAACTGAGCCCCAAATTTTTGTCCCTAAGCAAGGCAATTGTGAAGTGACCTGGGCCCCATTTCACAACCTTTTCTGCCACAGTTGTTAAGCGAATCACTTTTTTCAGCGCTGTTGTAACTTTGAACTGTTACCAAGCAAATGGTTGCAAGTTGAGGACTAGCTGTAATTCAGATGATGATTTATTTTATTATTTATTTATTTTATTACATTTATATACCGCCCTTTCCCGA
>JAKJMR010000268.1:169799-191686 GCA_024449315.1 Daboia siamensis
TCCTTCCTTCCTTCCTTCCTTCCTTCCTTCCTTCCTTCCTTCCTTCCAATAATCTGAAGTTGCCAACTTCTTCTGCTTAAAGGACTGCTCAGTTTTAAGATTAAAAAGGGAAACCTAAGAACAGATAGGACCTTGATGCTGCTGGTTAGCCTTAGCAGCAGTTGAGCAGCAGGCTTAACCACCTGCTGAACGATCACCCATTTGCATCTTTTTTATTTTTATTTTCATCATATTTGTACGATGGCCCATCTTACCAGAGTGGAGGGCGTACCACAGTTTTGCAAGTTGCTCATTGTATATCCATTCTGATGACCTTTTCACCCACACCTATACCGTACGTCAGCATTAACACCTGCAAAGTTTGTGCCATTTGGTGCCCTCCTGTTTTCTTTGGTCATGCGTAAGCTGTTAACCTAAGTGTAGCTCAGTTTCTAATCCTATTTAAGCACATTTACAAAAGCATCAGCAGGGGTATTTCTACTTATTTTAGGTACTTAAACTGCTAAATGGATTTTTGTGCTTGTTTTTTTGATGTGGTGGTTCATCTCCCCAAGAGTGTTTTGCAGAAAGTTACAGCTGTTGCCCTTTGCTCCAGAGCTCTGATTTGAATGCAAAAAACACAAATGAGTCATTTGTTTTAGCTATTTTCTAAATATCTGTCTTTTTGTGTCTCTGTGGTGTGTGTCCTTAGGTGCTGGAGTTTTTCCTTCACAAGATCCAATTCAGCAAATAATGCCTCCATGGATTTACAATGATAATTTAGTTCCAGGTAATAGTTAATAAAATGATGATGATGAACATTATATATAATTTCATTGTCATGTTATTATCAGCTCTTTTTCTTCTTGTGCTTTACATGATTGACAGAGTACCGTGTTAAATTTTGATCAGGCAACATTGACTTTTAATTTGGATCCTGTTGTCTAGGTTGTTATTTAGAAGGATTTTTTAAAAAAAAAAAAAAAAGCCAAAGTGGTTAAGGCACCAGGGTACAAACCAGGGAACTGTGAGTTCTAGTCCCGTCTTAGGCTCAAAGCCAGCTTGGTGGCCTTAGGCCAGTCACTTTCTCTCAGCCCTAGGAAGAAGACAGTGGCAAACTACTCACGAAAAATCTTGCCAAGAAAATTGCAGGGTCTTATCCAGGCAGTTACTAGAAGTCAAAGCTGACTTGAAGGTGCATGCACATTTATGAACATGAACTGTTCTCTCTCTCTCTCTCTCTCTCTCTCTCTCTCTCTCTCTCACACACACACACACACACACACACACACACACACACAAAATCGCAGCTATCCTTTCAGAAGCAGTTAGTGAAATTTAGTAAGAGGCAGATTCCATTCTCATTTAAGAAAAGTTACCTCTTCAAAGCAGTTCAGTTTTGTTGACTAAATTCCTAATCTTTGCCAGTTTGGTCTAGGGCAGAGGTCCCCAGCCCCCTGGTCTGTGGACCGCCAGCGGTCCACGGCATGCCAGAAACCAGGGCGCGCAAACAAGCAAAGCCCCATCCATGGGATGCAGGCAGCACACGAAACCACTTCCTGCTCCAGTCCATGGAAAAACCTCTCCAAAAAACCGGTCCCTGGTGCCCAAGGTTGAGGGGCCGCTGGTGTACGGGTTAAGGCATAATCTTAAGCCCTGCCTTAGCGGTGAAAGTCAGCCAGGTGACTTTTTCAGTGTTTCTCAGCCCAACTCGCCTCCCAGGGTTGTCGTGGGGAAAATAAGAGGCAGAAGGAGCACTAGACATACTCTTCGCCTTTATTAAAATAATAAAGGGGGGATATAAATTAAATAAATAAACTCAAGTTAATGTTTGTGGGCAGAAAAGGCACAGCCTTTTGAAATTTGCTTGAATTTTTCAGTATTTAATCTCTTGGACCAATTTTTTCCTTCACAGATCTTTATAAGAAGATTCTTGAAACCACCATGACACCATCCGGGATAGATACCGGCAAACTCTATCCAATTCTGATGTCCTCTGGGCTTCCCAGAGAAACCCTTGGACAAATTTGGGCCTTAGCCAATCGCACCACTCCAGGGAAGCTGATAAAAGAGGAACTCTACACCGTTTTGGCTATGATTGCGCTAACTCAGGTAAGAATCAGAATCAAAGATAAAAAAGGGGCGGGGGGCAGGAGAGGACTCCTTATGACTTGTCAGTCTAGGACAGGGGTAGGCAACCTTGGCTCTTTTATGACTCATGGACTTCAACTCCCAGAATTCCTGAGCCAGCATGGCTCAGCATGGAAACCTCTCCCTTTCTCCTCAGCGTGGCTGGCTCAGGAATTCTGGGAGTTGAAGTCCACGAGTCATAAAAGAGCCAAGGTTGCCTACCCCTGGTATAAGAACAGGGTTACTGCAAATACAGATACTTCTCGACTTACAACAGTTCATTTAGTGACTGTTTGAAGTTATGACGACACTGAAAAAGGTGAGGTATGATTGTTTTCCACCCTTGCAGCATCCCCGTGGCTGCATGACAAAATTCAGACTGCTTGGCAACTGACTCATATTTATGACAGTTGCAGTGTCCCAGGGTCATGGGATCCCCTTTTGCGACCTTCTGACAAACAAAGTCAATGGGGAAGCCAGATTCACTTAACAACCGGGTTACTAACTTTAATAGCCCCAGTGATTCACTTAACAACTCTGGCAAGAAAGGTTGTAAAATGGGGCAAAATTCACTGAACAAGTGCCTCACTTGGCAACAGAAATTTCGGGCTCAATTGTGGACCTAAGCCGAGGACTATCTTTACTCCTAGCGTTTACGGTATCTTCAGTTAAGATTATCAGAATTTCCCTGTGGAACATGAAAGAGTAATGGAGATGTAAAATGGGTGTAATCCGAGAAGCTATCTCACCTTAATGGGACTAGCCTGTCCAACTCGTTTCGGCAAAAAAGGACTGCTTTGGATCCCATCTGTTGTTACCCAATCAGCCACCTCCACTGTGCTGTTCCCCCCATTGGGGCACCTGGCACAGCCCTTCGTGGGCTGGGTCCAGGTTACTTGAGGGACCATCTCACCCCATTGGGATCGGCCTGTCACACTCATGGCAGCAGAGGAGGCAGAGCCAGATTGTTAGTCCCCTATGAAAGGATAAAGAAGTTGGGGTCAGTCTCACATCAGGGAGGGGGCAAGAAGTTCCAGAGGATTAGGAGCAACAGGGTTGACAGGACCCACAACATGCCTCCTCTGAGTAGGACGGGGCAATCTCGGTGGGGTGAGATGGTCCCTCAAGTGACCTGGACCCATGCCACGAAGGGCTTTAAAGTGGTCACCACTGCCTCACATAGATATCAGTATCTACAGATAGCAATAGCACTCAGACTTCTATACCGCTTCACAGTGCTTCACAGCCCTCTTTAAGCGGCTTACAGAGTCAGCCTATGGCCCCCAACAGTCTGAGTCCTCATTTTACGGACTTTGGAAGGATGGAAGACTGAGTCAACCTTGAGCCGGTGAGACTTGAACTGCCAAACTGCTGGCAGCCCGGAGTCAGCAGTAGTAGCCTGCAGTATTGCATTCTAACCACTGCACCATCTACACAGACATAGATGCCGCCTAAGTCTGTCATTTTTAAAATAGCATCCAAAAGCGAAAATAGCAACATAAAAATAATAAAAATAACCCAGATAACTACAGCTACATAGCAAAAAAATCTCATTCTAGGGAGAGAAAAACGGCGTCCTCCGTCAAGGCCCTTATTCAACACTTGTGTTAAAGTCTCATATCAGATTTTTTTTTTGCTTATGAATCAGGGGGGTATAATATCCTAAAATTAGAGCAAGGGTACATAAATTTGCAGAGGTAACAACCATCAATATAACTGTAACTTGTTTTTCCCGGGGTGCAGGGGGAAGGAAGCACAAGTCATGGGAAGTAATTTAAATCATTTTGTGAGTGAAACCCACTAGTGGGCAAAAACAGGAACAAGAGCCTCCACTCTACCACTGGATGTGAAAATTGCTTCCACCCTTTAGGCCAGGGGTCATCAACCCCCGGTTCGTGGACCAGTACCGGGCCACGGCCTGCCAGCAACCGGTCCGCACAAACAAGCAAAGCCCCGTCCGCGGGATGCAGGTAGCTTTAAGCCTTTCAGAAGGGTATCAAAATTTGATTTTGCTGGTTGGCTTGGGGCTTTAATGGAGGTGCTCACCATTGGAGTTGGTTGACTTGGTAAGAAGATCTCATCCCCATCCCATCCATCTTTTGATCCTGCTTTTGGTATACTGTAGTTTTATCATTATAATCCAGAGGTCTTCAAATTTGGCAACTTTAAGACTTGTGGACTTCAACTCCCAGAATTCCTCAGCCAGCCCTGAGGAGTTGAAATCCACAAGTCTTAAAGTTGCCAAGTTTGAAGACCCCTGACTTGAATTATTATTTTTTTACTTATTTTATAACTCATAAGCCCATCCAGAGTCACCTCATAGGGGAAATGGGTGACAAAACAATGTAATAAATAAGTAAATAGTTTTTACTGCATTACAGGCGGTCCTTGACTTACAGTCATAATTGTGCCTGGCAATTATGGTGAGAAATCGTGCTGGTTGTTAAAGCGGAATATCATGTGGCCTGACCCAATTTTACGACTGTTTTTGCAGCAGCTGCTAAGCAAACGCCTTGGTTGTTAAACAACCACCACAGTTGTTAAGCAAAGCTGTTGTTCGCTATGCAGCAGGTTTTGCCAGAACCCGAAAGTACACACCGATTTCCAGCAGAAATGTAAATTGCGGTCATGTGATCCACAGCAAACAGCCATAAATGCAGGACAGTTGCTGAGCAGGCAAAATGTGGTCACGTGACCGGGGTGTGTGGGACGTCTGGATTCTAAGGTTCCACCATAACTTTGAACAGTGGCCAAAGAACCAGTTGTAAGTCGAGGACTACTTGTAATTCATTTTCTGGGTTTCACAGCATGCTGCAATAAACTAGCCAAGCTGCTTTACACAACACATTCAACCAAAACTAAAATTAGCACCGGTTAAGTTTTACATGGTGTGCAAATGCTTTAACTGACTGGGCTGTGTGGACACTCTGTTTTCTGTTGGTTTTTTTCCCCTTCATACAGAGAGGAGTTCCAGCCATGAGCCCTGAAGGTTTAAATCAGTTTCCTTCTGCCCCCATCCCTACCTTAAGTGGGCTTCAGATGGCCATCCCTGTCACAGTGAGCCAACAGCCTTTGATGCCTCCTGGGCCACCGGTTTCCATGCCTCTGAGTATAGGACCAACATTGGTGGGGATCAACATGGCGGCACCAGTGGGGGCCGCCACCACACAGGCTTCCAACAGTTTCATCCAACCTTTCCCTACAAACCAGGTTAGTGCTGACAAACAGTATTCCCTGTCATAGGGTATCCTTACTCGTGGTTTAAGGCAGCTTGTTCTTTTAGCTTTTTACTTTCAGCCATGGAATTCAAGCGTCTGTCTGAAAATATTACCTAGACCAGGGCGTGATCAAAGCACCTGAAGGAAGGACAGGAAGCAACAGATGGAAACTAATCAAGGAGAAAAGCAACCTAGAACTATGGAGAAATTTCCTGAAAGTGAAAACAATTAACCAGTGGACCGACTTGCCTCCAGAAGTTGTGGGAGCTCCATCACTGGAAGTTTTTAAGAAGGGATTGGGCAACCATTTGTCTGAAATGGTATAGGGTTTCCTGCTTGAGTAGGGGGCTGGACTAGAGACCTCCAAGGTCCCTTCCAGCTCTGTTATGCTATATGGCAACTTTATGACCTGTGGACTTCAACTCCTAGAATTCCTGAGCCAGCTATGCTTATGCTACCAGTTCAGATATAGTTATTTATTATTATGTTTTCATTATTTTGTATGCTTCCCATAGAATTCTGGGAGTTAGTCCACAGTTCGTAAAGTTGCTATACTTACCCACCCTGGTCTAGACCAATTACTCTGGAGCAGCTGATTAAAAGAAAGGGAGAGACAGACTCGTGCAGAATATGACAGTGGAGGAGTTTATCAGTCATATAGATTCATGAACTAAAAATGAAAATAATTTTTTTCCGGTATATATAAACAACAGAGCTTTCAAGTTTTATTTGGGAGAAATGAAATGCACCTCTTGTCAATTGGAAAAAGTTGCTCAGTTGAGTGTTGTTTTGGTCTGTAAGAGCCTAAATGAGAGCAGAGGTCATGATCCTCTCCATGTTAGGGCTCCAGTGCCCATCAGCCTCAAGACAGCATGGCCAAAGGTCAGGGATGATGAAAGTTAGTATCCAGCAACATCTGAGATCTTTCTTTCAGATCTTCTGCTCCTACAGAACGAATTGAAACTCCAGGGAAAACTGGATCACATAAGCCTGTGTAGTTGTTGAGCTTGACTCTAGAGTCCGCATCACAGCTGAAGCAGGAAACAACCAGAGATGGGATTTTCAACTTTGTTTTGTAATAATTTATTTTTACCTATAAAGATAACTTTTGATTTTAAACTTTTTAATCATTCACTGCAAAATTTCTGGGTACTTCACATTGTACCAATAGAAAAGAATATTTGTAGCTTAGGGTTGAATTGTAGGATCCTTGTTGCTCTGTCAGCTTAGCTGTTTTCTTGCAGGTGTTTCATTACTTCACACTTAATATTCACACTTCATATTGTTTTATTGCACAGGTAGTCCTCAATTTATGACCACAATTGAGCCCAAAAGTTCAGTTGCTAAGCAGAGTGGTTAAGTGAGTTTTGCCCCTTTTTTGCAACAGCCGTTAAGTGAATCATTGCAGTTGTTAAGTGAATCATGTGGTCATTAAATGAATCCAGCTTCCCCAATTGACTGCTTGTCAGAAGCCCGCTGGGAAATTTACACATAGTGATCACATGACCCCAGGATGCTGCAACCATCGTAAATACATGTTGGTTGCCAAGCACCCAAATTTTGATTACATGACCCTGGGGGTGCTGCAATGGTCATAAGTGTGAAGAACGATCATAAGTCATTTTTTCCAGTGTTGTTTTAAAACTTCGAACGGTCACTAAAGGGTTGTAAGTTGAGGACTACTTGTATATTTATACTGAAGCAAGGTAGCACAAATCATGGCCAATAAAATAGTCATTACTACAGAAAGTGTAGATAAAAGAATAAGATAGATAGATAGATAGATAGATAGATAGACAGACAGACAGACAGACAGACAGACAGACAGACAGACATAGATGGATAGGATAGGATAGGATAAGATAAGATAAGATGATATAGATATAGATATAGATATAGATAGATAAATAGATAAATGATAGAATAGATATAAATAGATATAGATAGAAAGATAGATATAGATAAACTAGAGATTGATGATAGAGATAGAAATATATAAATAGATATAGATAGATAGACATAGATGATGCATAATAGATAGATATAAAGATATAGATAGATAAATATAACTAGAGATAGATGATAAGATGGATGGATGGACGGACGGACAGACAGATGATAGATATAAGATTATAGAGAAAGAAAGGAAAGAAAAAAAGGAAGGAAGGAAAGAAAGAGAAAAATATTAAATGGATGGATGACTTTTATTGTCATTTTTTTACTGTGGGCAAATTGGTACACATAAAAATGAAATTCTGTTGCACGGTCTCAAAAGTGTACACGTACATAACACATATAAACATATGTAGATACCTGCACCCTTACATATAAATACATATACATATTAATCACTGTCCGTCTTGAATACATAGTGAAAAGAAGAGAGTTCACAAAGTTGATACTGATACGGAACGAAACTGTGACTGAATCTGGATGTTCTGCTTCGGGTACCACAAAGCCCCCTCCTCCCAGAAGGGAAGAAGGAAAACGGGTCGTGAAGAGGATGTGTAGCGTCCCAGAGAATCCTACGGACCCTGCTCAAGCATCTCTTATACGTTATGTCCTGGATGGGAGGGAGGGAACTGCAATAAAATTATCTGCCATCCTCACCACTTTCTGCACCTCCTTCCTGTCTGAAGCAGTGATGCTTCCAAACCAGGCAGTAACACAATATGATACGACACTGTCCCGCTATAGAAAGTGGTAAGGATAGGGGAAGGAATAAGGTTGTTCTCCTTTAAAAAAAAAAGACCTCTTCTGTCTCCTCCAAATCTAGGTCCCCAAAGCAGATGATGATGACTTCCAAGAATTCCAGGAAGCGTCCAAGTCAGGGGGACTGGATGATACTTTTACGGATTTTCAAGGGGAAGTGTCTGGATCCAACAAAATGTTAGCAGCACAGCAGCGGAGCAGGTACAGGGATTTGTTACTCTCATATCATTATTTGTTTTTGCATAGCATTTTTTAGTATAAAGACAAGAAGATACAGACCAGGCCAGGATTTCTCAGCCTCAGCAACTTTAGGATGTGTGGACTTGAATTCCCAGAATCCCCAGTCAGCATGACACACATCCTAAAGTTGCTGAGACTGAGAAACACTGGACCAAGTTACTGTTTTCAGTTGCTCTTACGCTGTGTGCAGTATTCTCAGCTAATCAGAAGGATGGTAGCAGTCAGTTATTCCTGATAGAACAGTTAATCAGTGGAACAACTTGCCTCCAGAAGCTGTGAATGCTCCAACACTGGAAGTTTTTAAGAAGAGACTGGACAGCCATTTGTCTGAAATGGTATAGGGTTTCCTGCCTGAGCAGGGGGTTAGACTAGATGACCTCCAAGGTCTCTTCCAACTCATTCTATTCTATTCTATTCTATTCTATTCTATTCTATTTTCTCAGTAAAGATTCTACTCTACTCTATTATGTTCTGTTCTGTTCTGTTCTGTTCTCAAAGATTCCATTCCATTCCATGGACAAGTGTCACCCTAAGCAAAATATTGCAGTGCAGAGTGAGTCTGCATTTTTCCTGGGGATTTGTTTCCTCATTTCAAGTTTCCCTTTGGTTTTTTTTTCATTACGCTTTCAACACTCAGTAACCCCTAAGTGTGCAGCGTATGACTCATGTACAACCAATTTAGTATTTGCTGCTAATCATCAAATCACATGAATAGGTTATTATTATTATTTATTTAAGAACATTTATATGGCCACCCAACACACTCTCAGTGACTCTGGGCGGCTTGTTCCCAGGGTCTGTGTGTGGGTATGTGTAAATCTTTTATAATCTTTTTAGGGTTTCATTTTTCTGCATACCATGGAGGTTTACCAATCCTCACTCAGTATTCTATTTTTCCTCTTGGTTCAAAGCTACACTAGCGAACATGTAGCCAGGATTTTTTTTCTATGTTTCCGTGAATGTTTGGTGGTGGTAGGAAACAACTCAAAAAAGCTGCCAGTTTACACCAATTGCTGTGGTAGGAACAACTCGGTTTACACCGATTCCAATCAGGCGGCCTCTATAAGCCATTAAAAGGATCTTCAAAAATTGCATGCATCCATCTTAAACTAGTGTTAAGCCTAAATTGAGGAGACATGAAGCTTTCCCAGAAAGATTTATGCTAAGTCCAGAACGCAAGGCTTAGCAGTTATGCTTTCCATTCCTCAACTGACAGGTGACATAGGATATAATTCTATTCAGTGTGGAACACAGGCGGTCCTCAAAATAGGACCCCAACTGGCCATTAGTCACATTTTTCAGTATTGTTGTAACCTCAAACGGTCACTAAACAAAAAAAACAGTTGTAACTTGAGGACTACCTCATTTCATCTCTCTCCTATCCTGCCTTCCCTCACTTGCTATTCTTAAGGTAACTTAACAGAACTGAGTAAAATAATATGCAGCTAAATATTTCAGCAACACACAATAAGAATTAAGAAAAGCATCTAAAGGAGCCTTAAAAATAACAGTGGTACATTGGAGGTGCTAAAAGGATTTAAAAGGCCTGAGAAAATAAAAAAAAACAAGGGGGTGAAAACGAAAAATGTTCTCCTGCTGTCTAACTAAACGTGAAGTGTTCATCTCTGAGCTTGGTCAATTGACGATTCTGATGCTTTTAAAAGCCTCAATAACATGGTCACGATCGTAATCATTATAGAAAATAACTGTTGATCTGAATGGCAGTCTAAATCAAATGAGTTGATATGTTTGTCAGAATTGGGGAAGAAAGTGTTTCATCTGGAACTGGTTCTAATCAGTCTTTTTCTCAGGATTAATGTAATTGTTTAGCGAGATTAATTGCTTAAAAGGTTTTTCTTTGGGAGCGCTCCATGGAGGCCTGATCAGTGATTAACGGTCTGATCCATGATAAAATAACTAGATTAGAGTTTCCACACAAACCGAGTCACATTTCCATTAAATGCCTTCAAGTGGAGTCACGGCAATTAGACTTCTTTTCTTGTTCAATTCACTGCTTGTCCAAGCACAGGTAGTCCTTGACTTACAACAGTTCATTTAGTGACCATTTGAAGTCACAGTGGCACTGGAAAAAAAGAGGAACTTATGACCATTTTTCACACAACCGTTGCAACATCCCCATGGCCACATGATCAAAATTCAGACATTTGACAAGTCATATTTATGACATTTGCTGTGGCCCCGGGGTCACATGATCACGTTTTGTGACCTTCTGGCAAGCAAAGTCAATGGGGAAGCCAGATTCCCTTAACAGCCGGGTCACTAACTTAACGGTGGCAGTGATTCACTTAACAGCTGTGGCAAGCAAGGTTGTAAAAGGGGGCAAAGTTCAGTTAACTATCTTGCTTAGCAACAGTTGTGGTCGTAAGTTGAGGACTACCTGTAGCTTCTTCAGTCTGAGCAGGTTGGTTAGGAAGGCCCCATATATACGTCCTCCAGGGTTGTTTCATTTCTCACCTAATCTGAATAGGCTCTTTAAGTGAGGGGTTTTTTTTTTCTTTTAATGACCCTGTAATCCCTTGCATTGGGGGGGAGTCAGGGTGACTGAACGGAGCTTGAGCATTTACTAGCTGGATGCCCTTCCTGACACCTACACAAGAGTTCATAGCAGCCAATTACTCATTGCGCCCAGATAGAGAAACATATGCCACTATCTAGGACAGGGGTGTGAAACTGTCGGCCCGCGGGCCAGACGCGTCACAAACAAACTGCGCCTACCCCATTGCCGGCAATGGGGAAAAAGTTCCGATACATCGCGCAACGTCACGTGACGTCGCAAGTTTGACATGTCTGATCTAGGATCACCTTCTGATTGTGAGGCGAGAGCTCCACCTCTAGGTCACTATGCCGCTCTAAATGAGTAGGCAGAGAGTAGCTGTTCCTAAATCCTTTCTCCTAGGTGGGTCCTTAAATGTGGCCTCCTTGGTGAACCTGTGTAGTGGTCTTGATCTTCCTGGGGACTGCTGCAAGAGCAGCATAAAAAAAAATGGAGGACAGGTGGTGTCTGAGGCCTCCATTTCTGTTGAGGGAAAACATTTCCATTTTGGCATAAATGGATACTTCTGCTCCTTACCATAAAATTTTTCATAAAAGCTAACTTTTAAATTGTGCAACTTTTCTCCCCTCCCCCCCCATCGTCAAGCTTCACAGACTGCTGCTGGCATACACCCACAAAATATTTGACTTGTGCAAGCTTTGTATGCTACCGATAAGGAGATTTGAAACAGCAATAGGACGATCATTGGTTTTGATTCCATTTTTTTTAAAAAAAGAAATCAGATGCCTAAAAGAGTTCAGACATTTGCTAGTCTTTGCATTAAATGGATGGGCCTCGGGATCAAAAATGATCAAGATACTGTGTCAAACTGTCAGGAGAAAGATAAGAAGTGGAGGAAAAGGAAATCAATGTGCTTTCTACTCTGTGACGAGTTACAAACACAGATTTAGGTGAATTCTGTCACCAAGATTTGACCTGGGAAGTGGCAGACTTGTTTTATCTCTGAGTCAGGGAGATTAACCCATCTTAAAAACTGTCGAATGTTAAGGAGTTCAGCTTAAAAGGAGACTCAGTTCATTGCACTGCAGGTCTTTAAAAATGTATTTTTAACAGAAAAGTGAAATCTCTAACTAGCCAGACCTATGTGAGCCAAAACATTTCCTTTTAATCTCATAGGAAAGCAGTGTCTTTTCATAGTGGTAGCTGTTGTGTTTGGGGGAACATAAGCACATTTCATCCTTAATTTTTGAAGACTCCTTTCTCTTTTGGAATAATTATTTTTCAATGTATGGAATATGTGTGGATTTTAAAACAACTCAGGATTGCTGATCTAAGTTTTTTTTTTTTTAACCAGAAACAACTCTTAATTTTCAATCCCCTCCATGAAAGATAAACAGGCACCATGCAAAATTATGCTTTATTTTTACTGTTTCCTGCAAGGGGGAGTTCACCTGGGTTGTTTGTTTTGTTTTGTTTGTTTCATTTTGTTTTTTGAAATTCACATATCTTGCTGAGTGTAAATCTGCTTTTTTCATATTTGCACAATTGCCTTTATATGGGAAAAGTTTAAGGGACCTGGCATTTCTGTAAGCTACCCTCAGATTTAGGCATTATGTTGATTATTGAACCAAGGGGTAGAAAACCTAGAGATCAGGAAGAGTCATCCTTATATTAAGGAAGTGGTATTATTTCTAATTTATCTAGTTTAAAAGTGAGCCCTTAAAGCATATTCCTATCCTCCATTATTAAATTGAGAGATGATCATCAGATGCAGCTAAAGGATGAGGGGAAAAGATGGGTGGGTAAAAAAGAGAACAGGTGTGTGAAGGAACGTAGGAAAGTTTAAAAAAAATTAAAATGCAGAGATGAAAGAAATACTAAATGGAAAGGAAATTAAAAGAAAAGGATTTTCTCTGAGGAAATTATATAAATCAAGTAGGAACACAAGCAGAGAATGACTTCTGAATATACTAGTTGGTCTAGTGGTTATAAGGCACCAGGCTAAAAATTAGGAGAAGGTGAGTTCTAATCCTGCCTTAGGCATGAAAGTGGGAGGGTGACTTTGGGCCAGTCGTCAGGAGACTGTGAGTTCTAGTCCTGCCTTAGGCATGAAAGTGGCAGAGTGTCTTTGGGTCAATCACCAGAAGACTGTGAATTCTAGTTCCACCTTAGGTACAAAAGTTGGCTGGGTGCCTTTGCATCAATCATCAGAAGACGGTGAATTCTAGTCTTGCCTTAGGCTTGAAAGCCAGCTGGGTAACTTTAGGCCAATCACCAGGAGACAGTGAATTCTAGTTCCACCTTAGGCATGAAAAGGGGCTGGGTGACTTTAGGCCACTCACACTCTCTCAGCCCAACTCACCTCACAGGATTGTTCTAGGTCCAGGGTAGGCAACCTTGGCTCTTTTATGACTCGAGGACTTCAACTCCCAGAATTCCCGAGCCAGCATGGCTCAGCATGGAAACTTCTCCCTTTCTCCTCAGCATGGCTGGTTCAGGAATTCTGGGAGTTGAAGTCCACGAGTCATAAAAGAGCCAAGGTTGCCTACCCCTGAAAAATAGAAGGAAGGGGTATTAGGTTTGTTCACCACCTTGAGTTATAAAAACTAATAAAAGGATACAAATAAATATTTTTCAACCCTTGAAAAAATAGCTCTGCTCTCAGTCATTTGAATGTGAAAGAAATGAGAAAGAAGCTTAGAATGGATCAGTTGGCAACATATATGGAGCCATTGTCAAGTTGCCTCCCCCATAAAAATTCATTTGGTTTTGCTTTATTTTTTACTCTTTACCCAGCTTGATTATTGTTCATTTTCAAACTTGGTATTTCTTTTGTTGGCTTCTCCCTCCGTGCCAAATTTAATTGTGGTGTGTTCTGTTTTTGGAGGGTTGTCATGCTGTGGGTCAAGCAGAGAGTCCTTAAATCATTGGCATAATTTCTGTTCCACATTCCACAAAAAACGTGGGAGAAAAGCAATGTTGTGGAAGAAAGGGATGCTAGAAGTGGTTGCAGCAGCCACCCTTCTAGCATCGGTCCCCTCCAGACAGAAAACCTCTTTCTGCTCTTTCCAGGAACTTCTATTAACTCCAGTATATGTAGTCCTCGACTTAACAACGGTTCATTTAGTGACTGTGCAAAGTTACAGCGACTTTTTTTCCACACTTAAAACCGTTGCAGCGTTCCCACGGTCACATGATCAAAATTCAGATACTTGGCAACTGGTTCATATTTATGATGGTTGCCGTATCCCATGGTCATAGGTGGGAAGGGAGGGGTGGGGGGGGTTAGAAGGAGTTTTGTTTTGTTAAAGATAAAATGTACTGAAAAACTTTTCAATAAAAAAAAACTACTGTGGTGATTCATTTAACAACTGTGACAACAGAGGTCGTAAAATGGGGCAAAACTGCCTTAGGCATGAAATTGGGAGGGTGACTTTGGGCCAAGTTCTTACTTAACAACCCAAATTTTGGTGTCAGCTGTGGTTGTAAGTTGAGGACTACCTGTATTCCACAATTAATCAGTGGGACGATTTGTTTCCTGAAGTTGTAGTGCTCCAACACTGGACGTTTTTAAGAAGAGATTGGACAGTCACTTATCTCAAATTGTATAGGGTTTCCTGGTTGAGCAGGGGGTTGGACTAGATGACCTCCAAGGTCCCTTCCAACTTCGTTACTCTGTTATTCAGTAAGTCTGTGCCTCCTTGTGCATTAAGATGCAGGCCCCTTTTTAAAAGTTAAAATACACCACTTAAGAAAAGGGCTGTAATTTTCTGACAGAATGTTTGTAGGTGGCAAACTGATTTTCCATATTATAATCAGTTATTCCAAAAATATTTTCAGAGAATGTTTAACATAAAGATTGACAGGCATTGGACATATTTGTCCCTTGTGACTTCCTTTATTCTGATATATGTCTGAAACATCCATATTCCATATTTTATTCTGAGTAAAATTGTTGCATGACCAGAACTGATCTTGATCGTGATTTTTTTTCTATATTATTATTATTATTATTACTGATCATCGCAGTCAGCCAGATGTTCAGGCTGGATTTGGCATTTTTGTCTACCTATCAAGTCCTTACCAAGGACCTGGGATAGGCAGATGTGGATGTTTGATAATATTATAAATTTCGTCGCAGGATAGAAGCATCAACACCATCATCATCATCATCATCATTATTATTACCCCATGTCTATCCCAATATAGGTGGTCCTTAATTTATGACCACAACTGAGCCCAAAATTTCTGTTGCTAAGCAAGACAGTTAAGTGAGTTTCGCCCCATTTTACAAACTTTCTTGCCGTAAGTTGTTGAGGGGAACCACTGCAGTTGTTAAGTTGATAACACGGTTGTTAAGTAAATCTGGCTTTCCAATTGACTTTGCTTGTCAGAAGGTCGCAAAAGGGGATCACGTGACCCCAGTACACTGCAACCGTCATAAATACGAACCCGTTGCCAAGCGTCTGGATTTTGATCACGTGACCACGGGGCTGCTGCAGTGGGCCGTAAGTGTGAAAAAATGGTCATAAGTCCTTTTTTTCAGCGTTGTCGTAACTTTGAATAGTTACTCAGTGAAAGGTTAGAGGTCAAGGGCTACCGGTATCTAATATCTCTCCTTTTCCCATTATGCGCTGACTTCTCTTCATTCCTTCCTTTAGTGCTCCTTCAATGCTGATACCCCTTTCAGGCCCCAGAGTGACACCTGCTGTGGATAAATATGCTGCTTTTAAAGGAATTGTATCCGAGAAGCCTGCTGAAGGTATTGCCATGATTCTGACAGAGACAAATAAAGCAGAACTCCGAGGCTTGGAAATTCCTCAAAGAACGTGTTTATTGATACAAAGCATTGGCACGTCAAAAGGGAAACCCAAGTCTGAATAAGACACGTAATAATCCCCAGTACGAAGTTAAGAAATCCCGCCCCTGAAGCTATGCAAGCTACTATGTTCCCCAATACATCATCTTGGCGGGCTTTTCACAAATGACCCGCCCAACCAAGCCAATGACCTTGGTTCCCACGGAAGAAAATCTGTTTAGTCTAGGAGTAGGCAACCTCGGCTCTTTTATGACTCATGGACTTCAACCCCCAGAATTCCTGAGTCAGCTATGCTGACCATGAGTTGTAAAAGAGCCGAGGTTGCCTACCCCTGGTCTAGTGAAGCACCTGGTTAACCCCCCCCCCCATGGTATGTGTCAACTGAAAATGACACATAGCTCATTTTCAAAGTTGACAGGTACTTGAAGTTTTTTGTTTTTTTTTTTGTAATGTGATGCTTTTCCCTTCCGCTTTTCTTATATTCAGAAGGGACAATTAAAAATTCATTTTGACAACTGACTAATTTGGAATGAGGCAGTCTGCTCTTCTCAGAACTGGCTCTTGCAAAAACTTCAAAGCCTTCCAGCCCAGAGTCACCTTGTAGGGGAGGTGGGCGGCATAACAGTTGAATAAGTAATAAATAAAATATTGGCTGTGGGGTACTACAGAACAGTAACTTTGCGGCTGTCTGTCAAAATTTTAACGACATTCTCTTTTTTTAAAAAAAATGCATCGTAGATTATGGAGATAAATACAGTGCTTTTCGAGAACTGGAGCAGCCATCGGAGAGTAAATCTATAGGTAAGTTTTGCCCAATGCAGAACCTTCAAGATCAGCCTTCCTTAGGCTTTCTTGTGGTCTCTGTCATTGGTTAAATTTGGGTCTGGGGGAGATCCTAGAATATAAAGGGTTTCGCTGGAGGTAAAGGTAGTCTTCCCTTTACGACCACAATTGGGACCAGAATCCCCACTGCTAAGCAAGGCGGTTGTTAAGCGAATTGTGGCCAAATTTATGACCTTTTTTGCCATGGTTGTTAAGTGAAAAGAGACTAGACATTCACCTGTCTGACACGGTATAGGTTCTTCTGCTTGACGAGGGGGCTGGACTAGAAGACCTCTAAGGTCCCTTCCAGCTCCTATTCTATTCTATTCTATTCTATTCCATTCTATTGAATTGCTGCAGTTGTTAGAATTAACTGATCATTAAGCCTCCCCCTTTGACTTTGCTTGTTGGAAGCCAGCTGGGAAGGTTGCAAGACTGCAGGATGCTGCAACCATTGTAAATACATGCCAGTTGACAATCATCCAGATTTTGATCATGTGACAGTGGGGATGCTACGATAGGTTAAGTGCAAGGTCCAGTCATAAGTCATTTGTTTTATTTATTTATTTATTTATTTATTACATTTTTTTTAGTGTCGTTATAACTTTTCATGGTTGCTAGGCAAATGGCTGTAAGTCGAGAACTACCTGTATGCCGTCAACAAAATCAGGCACTTCCTAAAGCAACTTCATTTAGTTACTTAAAGTATATTTCTCTCTAGAGAAGCTCTTCCAATATCTTCCAGGTCAAAATACTATTCCTTCATGTTAGAACAACTAGAGTAATAGGTGGTAGGGACCTTGGAGGTCTTCTAGTTCAGCCCCCTGGTCAGGCAGGAGAACCTATACCATTTCAGACAAATGGCTGTCCAGTCTCTTAAAAACTTCCCGTGTTGGAGCATTCATAGCTTCTGGAGGCAGGTTGTTCCACTGATTAATTGTTCTCACTGTCAGGAAGTTTATTTATTTATTCATTTATTTAATTAAATTTATATACCGCCCTATTCCCGTAGGACTCAGGGCGGTGTACAGGGAGGATTAAAATCAAACATACAAAAATTAAAATCAGATTAAAACAATTAATTAAATGAAGTCCCCGAAATTTAAAACTAAAACCCAATAAAAATTAAGTTTCTCCTTAGTTCTAGGTTGCTTCTCTCCTTGATTAGTTTCCCTCCGTTGCTTCTTGTCCTGCCCTCAGTTGGGGTTTGGAGAATAGCTTGACTCCCTCTTCTTTGGGGCAGCCCCCGAGATATTGGAAGGTTGCCGTCATGTCCCCCGTCGTCCTTCTCTTCATCAAACTGGACATACCCAATTCCAGCAACCGTTCCTTATAAGTTTTAGCCTCCTGTCCCCTGATCATCTTTGTTGCTCTTCTCTGCACTCTTTCTAGAGTGCCTGCCAGTCTAAATCAGGAGTGTTCAACTTTGGCAACTTTAGGACCTGTGAACTTCCAACACCCAGAATTCCCCAAGCCACAAGTCTCTGCTGGGAAGGGATACTCCAAAATAAGGTCTACTGGAAAAACCTCCCCCTGTGTGGATGCAAGACTACTTGTACCTGTAATTAACTGCTAGACAATGTGCATTGAGCTCCAGCATCTCCAATTAAAAATGATCGATTTATTGGGAAAGGTCTGGAAAGCTATTGAAGGCCTCTTTAGTACAGTGATATGTCAGAAAAAGTTAAAAAAGTTAAAAAGATCAAATCTAGACTGCACTTGACTTGGAATCTCATTGAATTATCTGAGACTGGTGATTATTTCTTAACCTACTAAATTGCTAAATTGTGAAGAAATAATAACGCAGTGGGACATAAAGGCCACATGCATTGCCCCAATCTCCAAGGAGATTGGACAAGATATAGCTGCAGTGTATAAAAATAGAACAGTGTTACATTTTTTTGATTTGTATACAGAAGTTCCCAATTTAGTTCTTTCAATTCCTATTACCTGGATTGGAAGAAAAAAAAAAAGACTGCATCTATTAGGGAAAGTAATTTATTTCTTGATTTAGGACATTCATATACCATCCTTCATGATTTGCAATACAAATGAAAAATAATGAAATGGAACAAGAGAAAAATATCAAGTACTGTTTTTGATTGATGAAGCAGTTTCCGGAGTTGGTAATGTAGAAGAATTATATCCAGAAGGTCCCAAATCTCAAAGCCCGTTATTCTCAATTAAAAGGGGACAAAATGTCCGTCCCGTTATGAGACCCTTATGAGTCAGAATAAACACCTGTGCAGCTTATGATAATGCTAAGCTGAGTCATTGAGAGGAAAAAGCTATTTTTCTGCAGGGCAGAACATAGGGTAAGGATGTTTCAGGTCAATGTCAGATTTTTGGAATGTGCCCAAAATACTGCAGAACGCTAATCTATCCTCTAGCTTCAATACTGCAGTTTCCATAAGTACAGGTAGTCCTTGATGTACAACCACAATTGAGTCCAAAATTTCTGTTGTTAAGTGAGACATTTGTTAATTGCGTTTTGCCCCATTTTACGACTTTTCTTGTCACGCTTGTTACATGAATCACTGCGGTTGATAAGTCAGTAACCTGGTTGTTAAGTGAATCTGGCTTTCCCACTGACTTTGGTTGTCAGAAGGTCACATGACCCTGGGACACAGCAACCATCATAAATATGAGTCAGCCAGGCATCCAAACTTCGATGACATGATCATGGGGATGCTGCAAAGGTCACAACTATGAAAAACGATCATTAAGCCACATTTTTCAGTGCCGTTGTAACTTTGAACGGTCACTAACGAACTGTTGTAAGTTGAGGACTACCAGCCTCTCTTTAAATTCAAGAGCTGGTTAGAATGCAGTATTGCAAGCCTAGCTGACTCAGGAATTCTGGGAGTTGAAGTCCATAAGTCATAAAAGAGCCGAGGTTGCCTATCCCTGGCCATGTTGAACGTACAAGTAATTCTCAACTTGCAGCCACAACTGAGCTCAAGATTCCTGTTTCCAAGAGTGAGACAATTGTTAATTGAGTTTTGCCCCCTTTTACGACCTTTCCCGCCACCGTTGCTAAGTGAATCTCTTCAGCTGTTACGCTAGCAACACACTTATAAAGTGAATCTGAACTCCCCATTGACTTCGCTCGTCAGAAGGTCACAAAAGGTGACCCTGGGACACTGCAATCTCCTAAAATATGAACCAGTTGCCAAACGTCCAAATTTAGATCACGAGACCACTTAGGATGCTGCAACCATCCTAAGTGGGAAAAACGGTCATAAGTCACTTTTTCCAAGTGCCATTGTAACTTCAAACGGTCACTAAACAAATAATTGTAAATTGAGGTCTAGTTGGTTTTGAACTGTGTTTTTTGTGTCACTTTTAACCCTTTCACCAGCTTACATTTCTAATGGAAAAGCTTGCAACCCATCTGTAAGTCAAGTTTTGCTGTGCCCATTTCTTTGCCGGCGGTACTGTCAGTTTCACAAATGGCCTTCACCACTTTTGAGGAGAGAACCAAGGACCCTGCCTAAAACGGGCAGGCAACTTTGGCTCTTTTAGGACTCATGGACTTCAACTCCCAGAATTCCAGAGCCAGCGTGGCTCAGCATGGAAACCTCTCCCTTTCCCTTCAGCATGGCTGGCTCAGGAATTCTGGGAGTTGAAGTCCACGAGTCATAAAAGAGCCAAGGTTGACTACCCCTGCTCTAAAATCTCCAACTGGTCAGAATTTACATCTGTCTCAAAGACTGATCGGTTGATTTGCTACTTCAGCATTTGGGAAACTGACTTGACTGGGTGTTTGGGGTGTATTTGCTGTTTTTTAAAATTTTTGCTTTTGGTGATGGTAATTTGACTATTTTATTAAAAATGAAGTGTGTGCTTGCCCATGGATGTGGCTGTAGCTGAGTAGATAGAGACGTAAAGAACCAATCTTAAATTGCCTTGAATTGGGTTGAATTTAAAGTCTGTTCTTCGCTATTTCAATGTTTTTACGTCCTGCTGGTGAATGGGTTAAGCCAAATTTGAAGAAGCTGAATAAATATTCCATTTTAAACTAACCATTCATTTGTGATGAGTTAGAACGATGTGCCATCAAATCACTGTAGAGTCTTAGTGACCCCATTTATTTTTATTTATATATTTGTATCCCGCCTTTATTTATTTTGCAAATAAGGCAGTGAACCTATTCAATATGCCTTCTTCCTCCTATTTTCCCCACAACAATCCTGCAAGGTGAGTTGGGCTGAGAGAGAATGGTTGGCCCAGGGTCACCTAGAGATCTTTCATGCCTAAGGCGGGACTAGAACTTCAGTCTCCTGGTGATTGGCCCAAAGTCACCTAGTCAGCTTTCATGCCTAAGGTGGGACTGGAACTCGCAAAAGGAATGAGTGCCATGAGAATATTTCAGCCCCAAATAACACACCCATTTCTTTCACCATAATGGTGAGAAACTTGCACCCTAGGGACTTCAGAAGGCTTCCCAAATTCTTACGTCGGCAATTCTTACGTAGTTTTGTGGGTTTCTGAGTTGGCAAACAGACTCGCACTGCAGCATTCTGGAAAAGTCACCATCATCCGAAATAGGCAGTTATGGGCACAGGCAGTTATGGGCAGGTAACACCTCCGCTTTCTGAACTGTTGCTGTTGTTAGGTGTAAAGTCGTGTCCGACCCATCGCGACCCCATGAACAACGTTCCTCCAGGCCTTCCTGTCCTCTACCATCTTCTGGAGTCCATTTAAGCTCACGCCTACTACTTCAGTGACTCCATCCAGCCACCTCATTCTCTGTCGTCCCCTTCTTCTCTTGCCCTCCACCATTCCCAGCATGAGGCTCTTCTCCAGTGAGTCCTTCCTTCTCATTAGGTGGCCAAAGTATCTGAGTTTCCACTTCAGGATCTGGCCTTCTAAAGAGAAGTCAGGGTTGATCTCCTCTAGGACTGATGGTTTGATCGCCTTGCAGTCCAAGGGACTCACAGGAGTCTTCTCCAGCACGATAGTTCAAAGGCCTCAATTCTTTGGCGCTCAGCCTTTCTTATGGTCCAACTTTCACAGCCATACATTGCAACTGGGAAGACCATAGCCTTCACTATACGCACTTTTGTTGGCAGGGTGATGTCTCTGGTTTTTAGTGTGCTGTCTAGATTTGCCATGGCTTTCCTCCCCAGGAGCAAGCGTCTTTTAATTTCTTGGCTGCAGTCCCCATCTGCGGTGATCTTGGAGCCCAGGAAAATAAAAACTGTCACTGTGAACTGTGATGATTGACAATAGGCTCCTGAGTGCATTCATGGTGCTAGTTGTGGATGCCTTGCTGCTCTCTGAGCTTGGTGGTTTACTTGCAGACGTCTCATTACCCAACTGGGTAATACTATCAGTGCAAGGGTAATGAAATATCGGCAAGATCACCACCAAACTCAGAGAGCAACAAGGACTCCACAGTTCAGCTCTGAGCTATAAATATTCTCTTCTGTTAGAACAGGGGTGTCAA
>JAKJMR010000268.1:199450-218437 GCA_024449315.1 Daboia siamensis
CTATCTATCTATCTATCTATCTATCTATCTATCTATCTATCTATCTACTATGTTAATGCCTTTTGTGGTTAACAGAGCTAGAGTAAGGAATGGAAGTTATGACTGTTCAGAAAAAGATCAAACAACAGTGGGTTTGATATTTGTCTGAAATCGTATACGGTTTCCTGCCTGAACAGGGGTTTGGACTAGAAGACCTCCAAGGTCCCTTTCAACCCTCTTATATTATTGATGACAATGCAAATAACTGGAACTAAGATGGCTGCTTTACTAGAAGTAAGTGGAAAATGACATCCTCTAGGGCAGGGGTAGGCAACCTTGGCTCTTTGATGACTCCTGGACTTCAACTCCCAGAATTCCTCAGCCAGCCATGCTGAGGAGAAAGGGGGAGGTTTCCATGCTGAGCCATGCTGGCTCAGGAATTCTGGGAGTTGAAGTCCAGGAGTCTTAAAAGAGCCGAGGATGCCTACCCCTGCTCTAGGGTGAAGATGTGAAGACTTGGAAAGAGATGGAAAATTTGTGGAAAACAGCCTTTTTATTTACTGTTCCCTTTTTTTGTTTTTGTTTGTTGAGGCTTTTTTTCCCCATTTTGCTAATAAATAGGTGGAAGTGGCTTACAAAACATTTAAATAATACAAAAACGGTTTAATAAAAGTATTTATGTATTACCAGCCAGCCTCAAAATAATTTCTAAAAGCTGTATAGCAGGATTCTTTGAAATAGTGCTTATAGTACCAAATAGTAGGTAGTCCTTGATATACAACCACAATTGAGCCCAAAATTTCTGTTGCTAATTGAGAAAGTTGTTAAGTGAGGTTTGCCCCATTTTATAACTTTCCTTGCCAGAGTTGTTAAGGGAATCCCTGCAGTTGTTAACTTAGTAACACGGTTATTAAGTGAACCTGGCTTCCCCATTGACTTTGCTTGTCAGAAGGTCGCAAAAGGGGATCACGTGACCCTGGGATTTCAACCGTCATAAATACACGCCAGTTGCCAAGTGTCCAAATTTTGATCACATGACCATAGGGATGCCACAACGGTCATGTGAAAACCAATCACAAGTCACTTTTATCAGTGCCGTTGTAGCTTCGAATGCTCACTAATTGAACTGTTGTAAATCAAGGATTACCTGTTCTTACTTTATTCAAGAATGAGATATAGATTATAATTCCCAAATGTTAAAAACAAAGAATGCATTTCTACCTTCACGGGTATTGGTACTTATACAAAGAAGGGAGAGTTTAGCAGATGATTTTTGATTGCTGACTTTATTTAGAGCAGGGTTAGGCAACCTTGGCCCTTTTATGACTCGTGGACTTCAACTCCCAGAATTCCTGAGCCAGCCATGCTGAGGAGAAAAGGAGAGGTTTCCATGCTGAGCCACGCCGGCTCAGGAATTCTGGGAGTTGAAGTCCTCGAGTCATAAAAGAGCCAAGGTTGCGTACTCCTGATTTAGAGCTTAGTGGAACTTTCTTTGGTTTTGCTACTTATTCTTAATGGAAGTAGAGTAAAATTATGGCACAAGCATCAATTGATTCCTATCTCTATAGGATACAGATAATCCTCTCTCTTTCTATATGGGTAGTCCTCCACTTAGGACCACAATTGAGCTTCAGATTTCCATTGCTAAGCAAGATAGGTGTTAAGTGAATGTTGCCCCATGGCATGACCTTTTTGACCACAGTTGTTAAGCGAATCACTGCAATTGTTAAGTTAGTAACACAATTGTTAAGTGAATCTGGTTCCCCCGCTGACTTTATTTGTCAAAAAGTCGCAAAAAAGGGTCACATGACACCCACCCACACCCCCCCGGACACTGCAACCGTCGTAAATATGAGTCGTTTGGCAAGCGTCTGAATTTTGATCACGTGACCACGAGGATGCTGCAACGGTCATAAATCTGAAAAATGGTCATAAATCTTTTTTTTTTCATTCCCTTTGTAACTTCAAACAGTCACTGAATGAACCGGTGTACGTTGTACTACCTGTGGCCCTGTGTTCTTGTCCCATCTTTTCCTCCCTTAGAAAATAAGCTAATTAAATAAGAAAAGCACTTGGAGTAGCGGAAACATTATGAATAACAATAGGAGGGAGCTTTCTTTAAAGTGATACTTCACACTTTAAAGCTTAATCACCTAGTCATTTAAATGTCCTCCTTCCCCTTCTAATCCTGTGTAAACAAAGGAAATTGTTATCTACCACCTCTTTGATGCTAAAGAAGCTCTATTGCAGTTAGGTTAGAGACACAGCTATTAAGTGACATTGGCTTTCCCATTGGCTTTGCTTGTCGGAAGGTCCTAAAAGGTGATCACATGATCCCGGGACACTGTGACCATCATAAATATGAACCAGTTGCTAGGTGCCTGAATTTTGACCATGTGCCAAAATGGACATGCTGAAACGGTCGTAATATGTTGAAAAAATGGTCATAAGACGCTTTTCTCAGTGCCATTGTAAATTCAGACGGTCACTAAATAAACTATTCTAAATCGAGGATTGCTTATAATCTAAAGCAGGGGTCTTCAAGTTTGGCCCTTTTATGACTTGTGGACTTCAACTCCCAGAATTCCTCAGCCAGCGTGCCTGGCTGAGGAATTCTGGGAGTTGAAGTCCACAAGTCATAAAAGGGCCAAGTTTGAAGACTCCTGATCTAAAGGGTAATATGGTGGGAAGCTGAGGTTTAACTTTTCCCGCATGACTCCATGACAGGGGTACAACTAATACAATTCTACAATATCCTATTGCCATCTCCAGAACATCTGAATACACTCCCTGAATGGATTAGGACATAGAAGTAGTCCTTGACTTACAACCTTTCGTTTAGTGACCATTCAAAGTTACAGTGGCACTGGAAGAAAATGACTTGTGACCATTTTTCACACTTAGGATCGTTGCAGCATCCCCCGTGGTCACATGATCCGAATTTGGGTGCTTGGAAACTGACTCCTATTTATGACTGTTGCAGGGTCCCGAGGTCATGTGATCACCTTTTGCGACCTTCTTACAAGTCAAAGTCATTGAGGAAGCTGGATTTAATTAACTATGTTACTAACTTAACAACTACAGTGATTCACTTAGCAGCAGTGGCAAAAAAGGTCGTAAAGTGGGGCAAAACTCAACAACTGTCTTGCTTAGCCACAGAAATGTTGGGCTCCATTGTGGTCATAAATCGAGGACTGCCTGTAAGTGAAATGAACACTTTAAGACTTTGGCCCCAACTTCCCTTTGAAAAATTAGGGGCTGGGCTTTTAAGACATCCATTTATGGAATAAAATAACAGAGTTGGAAGGGATCTTGGAGGTCTTCTAGTCCAACCTCCTGCTCTGGCAGGAAACTCTACACCATTTCAGACAAATGGTTGTCCGATCTCTTCTTAAAAACTTCCAGTGTTGGAGCATCCACAACTTCAACACAATTTCTCTCTTTTAAAATACCTGGAGTTTCATTCAGATACATAACACGCACACCAAGAGAATTGCAGTTGTTCATG
Source organism: Daboia siamensis (assembly GCA_024449315.1). Taxonomy (NCBI): domain Eukaryota; kingdom Metazoa; phylum Chordata; class Lepidosauria; order Squamata; family Viperidae; genus Daboia; species Daboia siamensis. The sequence continues at coordinate 202,938 of JAKJMR010000268.1, forward strand.
TTGTCACCAGGCACCTTTACTATTTCTCTGGGAACCCCAAAATATTGAGAGTCCCATTTTCTAGGTCAGGAACTGCACACCTCTGAATAGTTGAAAAATGTTAAGAGTGCAGATACAGACGCCTAGTTCACAAATTTTAGGAGATTTTTGGTACGTATAGACTTAGCCAGGGCACCTAGATCTTGGCCAAGATTGTTCCCACTTGGCGTAATAGCGTGGAAGACCCATAGACTTGTCCCTTTGATTTTGTGTGTCTTCTTCATAAACTTATCATATCCTGATCACCAAAAAAACCCCTCGCTTCTTATTCATTGAATAACAATGCAGGTTGACTGTTGGGTTGATCCCGCCATCCTGATCTCTTGCAAATCAGGATGGCGTTCTGCCCATGAGCAATGAAGGCTACATAGATTCCACACAATGGAATTAATAGTCCAACATAGAGTCTTCTCAACTGATTGCAATATTTGTGGCTTATCTGCATTTGCTTTCCCCTACATAGCCACTGTGGAAATAGAGAGGCTCCTGATTTCAAAAAGACACATGTTCTTGAGGATATTGTTGTTGTTAGTTGTGAAGTCATGTCCAACCCATTGTGACCCCATGGACAACGTTCCTGGACAACGTTCCTCCAGGCCTTCCTGTCCTCTGCCATCTTCTGGAGTCCATTTAGGCTCATGCCTACTGCTTCAGTGACTCCATCCAGCCACCTCCTCCTCTGTCGTCCCCTTCTTCTCTTGCCCTCAACCTTTCCCAGCATTAGGCTCTTCTCCAGTGAGTCCTTCCTTCTCATTAGGTGGCCAAAGTATCTGAGTTTCAACTTCAGGATCTGGCCTTCTAAAGAGCAGTCAGGGTTGATCTCCTCTAGGACTGACCAGTTTGATCTCCTTGCAGTCCAAGGGACTCACAGGATATTAGCTCAGTGCAATCCCAGTTCTCTTTATCACAAAAGGCCAGGGATGTCCAAGCTCGGCAACTTTAAGACTGGTGGACTTCAACTCTCAGAATTCCACAGCCAGCCATGCTGGCTGTGGAATTCCGGGAGTTGAAGTCCACCAGTCTTAAAGTTGCCGAGCTTGGACATCCCTGAATAAGGCAACTGATCAGAACTGAGCCAAAACACCAGTTGTTCCTGCTGAAAAACCAAATGTCAGTCATGCAGGTTCTTTCTGATATTCCATACATTCCACACATTCCTTCCCCGTTCTTAAAAACAACAAAAAAACCCCAATCCTTTGTATCTCTTAAAACAAAGAGGGAACCGAGGTTTGCTTGAGCAAAAATAAACTGTCTCAGGTTCACCATTGTTGGCTTTTAGACAAAAGTACAAATTTTGCACCTGGTTGAGCTACACAGCGATCAAGTGTTTGGTGATACTTCTGTCAGGCATTCCAGAGAGAACAGGAGAAGGTGGAGGCTGATTTCCCTTCCGAGGCAAAAATGAGGTTGGGTCTCCAAATCCCATAATCAGAAACCAACCCCTGCTCAGACAGGAGACCCTATACCAGTGATGGTGAACCTTTTAAGAGACCGAATGCCCAAACTGCAACTCAAAACCCACTTATGTATCGTCGGGTGCCGGGTGGGCGTGGCCCATTGGGTGGGCGTGGCCCATTGGGTGGGCATGGCTGCGGTGGAAACAGCAGACTGGGTGGGAATAAAAGGTTCAATCAACAATTCCAACTTTGCGAGATCTTTTTTTTTCCCCCGCGAGAAGTTGAAATTGATTGATTGAACCTTTCTTTTTTTTTTTTTGCATACGGCATCGGAGGCCTAAAGCGAAAAGGTTTTATAAAACCCAGCTGAAGGCCTAGGACTGGGGGGACAGCGCGCATAGCCACAGAGAGGGCTCTGCATGCCATCTGTGGCACTCGTGCCATAGGTTCGCCACCACAGCCCTATACCATTTCAGACAAATGGCCGTCCAGTTTCTTCTTAAAAACTTACAGTGCTGGAGCATTCACAGCTAATTTCTCCTTAGTTCTAGGTTGCTTCTCTCCTTGATGAGTTTCCATCCGATGCTTCTTGTCCTGCCTTTGGGAACTTTGGAGAATAGCTTGACTCCCTCTTCTTTGTGGCAGCCCCTGAGATACTGGAACGCTGTGATCATGTCCCCCCTGGTCCTTCTCTTCTTAGAACCTTTTCTGTAGCGACTGTTTGAAGTTACAGCAGCACTGAAAAAAGTGACGTAGGACCAGTGCTTGAATTGAATGATCATCGCAGCCATCCTTGTAGTCACATGATCAAAATTTGGGCACTTGGCAACTGGCACCAGTACCAGTGTATGTTTACAATGGTTGCAGTGGTCTGATGTCATACGCATGCCATTCGTAAGTGGACAGCTACCTGCATTATTTACTTTGTTCAATGTTGGTGCTGTCCAGTTCCATCCAACTCTGAGTGGCTCACAAAGAAGAGCATAAATTAATTTTAAAAAAGAAAAAAAAAGAGTCCTAGTAGACTTCTTCAGCTCGCTCTGCTTCTTGGATGAGAAGGGAAACATTTTCAAGCGGGGTGGGGTGGGGAACCAAGAAACTAGTTGCCTTTTGAAACAGCAGCTTTGGGACAACCACGACCCGGATGGACATATCCTTGGACGGATATGTTCTTGCCTCCCCTTGTTACAACAAAGAATCTTATTTTTTAGGCTACCCATCATATTCCTGGTGGGAGAGCATGGGTGAATATTTGGGAACTGACCTCTGCTATTTGAGTCGAAGGAGCAGCTTGAGATTCTCCGCTTCATACGCATCAGATGTTGTCTCCTCTCTTTGGCTTTGATTTGTGAGAGGCTTCGTGAGAAGATGGCCCATCCCTTCCTTAATCCTTTGGATTTTTTTGTTGCTCTTTTTTTTAGATCTTGATGACTTGAAATGTGCCCCATTTGGAAGTTACAGCAGTGGCTCTCTTCTGAGTGGCTTTCCAAGCTATGACTGGTCTGATAAAGAAGATGGCTGTCAGAGCAGAAAGTCTATCCCCTTCCCCCTCCCTGCAGGAAATGGATCCTCCTTGGCCACCTCTGTTCTCCAGAAGAAGGAGACGTTTTTTGGCAGCTCTGAAAATATCACCGTGACCACCGTTTCCAAGGTAACGACCTTTGCGAATGAGGATGCTCTCCAAGACGTGAAGTTCTCCTCTTTTGCAAACTTCAGCGACTCCAGGCCTCACTCTGTGGACCAAAGCGAGGATGAAATTGAAGACTTTGGAGAGTTTGCGCGAACCCTGGAGGATGGAAGCGAGAGACCCACCACCGGCGGACCTCAAGAGGCTGATTCAGCCCCTGTCTCCTCGGAAGCTGGGAAAGAAGTTTTTGATGACTTTGGAGAGTTTCAAGGGGAAAAGCCCAAGATCAGCAAATTTGACTTTTTGCTGGCCACTTCCCAAGGGAAAATGAAATCCAGTGAAGAAATGATCAAAAGCGAGCTGGCAACTTTTGACCTCTCCGTTCAAGGTGAGAATCCGTGCTGATAATTGTGGTTGTAATGATAGTTAATTGGTGGTTGGTTCTAAGTCCCATCTAGTGCTGGGGATGGAGAAAATCCAGGATATCTCTGGAGTTCTTTATGATTTGATTTCGAAGGCACCTCACTTGCCAGCAACTCTGGGCAGAGAGAGAGAGAGAGGTTGCGATAAAACGATGGAGCTACATAGAATCATAGAATCACAGGGCTAGAAGGGACCTTGGCAGTTTTTTTAGTCCGACTCCCCTGCTCAAGGCAGGAGACCATATTCCTATGACCACAATTGAGCCCAACATTTCTGTTGCTAAATGAGACAGTCATTCAGTGAGTTTTGCCCCCATTTTATGACCTCTCTTGCCACAGGTGTTAAGTGAATCCCTGTGTCATGGTTCCGATTAATGGAGACAGCATTGGTCGCGCTGGTGGATGATCTCTGGCGGACCCGAGACAGGGGTTATTCCTCTGTCCTGGTCCTATTAGACCTCTCAGCAGCTTTTGATACCATTGACCATGGTATCTTGCTGCGACGTCTTGAGGGGTTGGGAGTGGGAGGCACCATTTTACAGTGGTTCTCCTCCTACCTCTCGGGCCGTTTGCAGACGGTGTTGGCAGGAGGACAGAGGTCAACCCCTAGGCCCCTTAGTTGTGGGGTGCCTCAGGGGTCGGTACTCTCACCCCCTCCTGTTCAACATCTATATGAAGCCGCTGGGTGAGATCATCCGTGGTTTCAGGGTGAGGTATCATCAATATGCTGATGATACCCAGCTTTTTATCTTCACCCCGAACCAACCCAGCGATGCCCTCGATATGGTGTCCCGTTGCCTGGAAGCGGTACGGATTTGGATGGGGAAGAACAGGCTCCAGCTCAACCCAGCCAAGATTGAGTGGCTTTACATACCAGCATCTCGACTTGTCCAAGAAGTTCCATCTTTGGCTATGGGAGGAGAGGTGTTACCTCCCGTTGATAGGGCACGCAATTTAGGCATCCTCCTGGACTCACGACTCAGTTTTGAAGATCATATTGGAGTCGTGGCCAGGGGGGCATTTGCCCAGGTTCGCTAGTTGCGCCCCTATCTGGACCGAGATGCCCTATGTACGGTCACTCATGCACTCGTTACCTCCTGGATAGATTACTGCAATGCTCTCTACATGGGGCTGCTCTTCAAGACTACCCGGAGGCTCCAGCTGGTGCAGAATGCGGCCACGCGGTAAGTGATGGGAGCATCCCGATACTCCCATATTACACCCCTCCTGCGTGAGCTGCATTGGTTACCAGTTGTCTTCCGGGTGAGATTTAAGGTGCTGGTACTTACCTTTAAAGCCCTACATGGCCTAGGCTCGGGATATTTGCAGGACCGTCTGCTGCCGGGAACGACTTCCCATCGCCCAGTGCGCTCACACAGAGAGGGCCTCCTCAGGGTGCCGTCGGCTAGACAGTGTCGGCTGGCGACCCCCAGGGGGAAGGCCTTCTCTGTGGGAGCGCCAGCCCTGTGGAACCAACTCCCCCTTGAGCTCCGGATGGCCCCGGATCTCCGGTCCTTTTGCCGCGGCCTCAAAACTTTCCTTTTTCATCAGGCTGACCTGGACTGACGACGGGTTTTTAAAATGTTTTAATTTTTAATTGTTTAGTTAACTTATTTTGGGGCTGTTTATTTAATTTCTCTTAACTTTTGTATTGTTGTTTTTATTGTTGTTAGCCGCCCTGAGTCCTTCGGGAGATAGGGCGGCATATAAGTCCCAAAAATAAATAAATAAAATAATGAGACAATTTAAACAAAATTCAGGCATTTTTTATTTAAAAAGTCTTAATAATGAAACGCAGCATCGGAACTCATGGATGGATGCCAGCATCTGAAATCTCCTCCCCTAAGCCCAGCGTATCATACACAATTCCCACCCCTTGCTTACACGTCATTAATCACATTGTCCAATTAGTTTTACATACGAAGTTTCACTTGCCTTTCTGTGCGTGGCTATTTCTTATTTTCTCAAAATAGCCGTTTGACATTTCCCTCCCTTCTGTGATTCAAAGCGAAGCAGTTTAAACAAAAGGCAGCCTCTTACATTGTCAGGGCAAAAACATGTCAATGTTTGCAGCATTGACATCGCACTTGTTAAATCAATAACACGGTTGTTAAGTGAATCTGGCTTCCCCATTGACTTTGCTTGACAGAAGGTTGCAAGTGGGGATCGCATGACCCCAGAATGCTGCAGCCATGATAAAGATGAACCAATTGTCAAGCATCCAAATTTTGATCATGTTGAGCAGGGCTGCTCCAACGGTTATAAGTGTGAAAAACGGTCCTAAATCACTTCTTTTCATTACGGTGACTAAACAAATCTGTCTGTATTCATGGGCCTGACCACACTTTTCATGCCTGTATTTCCTTCCAGGTTCTCACAAAAGGACCCTAAGTTTGGGCTCCTCACCACTGCCACCTGTGGACCAGCCTTTCAGAGACCGCTCAAACACCCTGAGTGAGAAGCCTTCGCTGCCAGTCATCCGAGACAAGTACAGAGATCTTACTGGGGAAGTAGAGGTAAGGAGAGAACTAACAAAAAGATTGTGGCTTGGTGCACCTGTGCTGAAAACACTTGCTTGATTCAGCAGGTGTTGTTGTTGTTGTTAGTTGTGAAGTCGTGTCCGACCCATCACAACCCCATGGACAACGTTCCTCCAGGCCTTCCTGTCCTCTACCATCTTCTGGAGTCCATTTAAGCTCACGCCTACTGCTTCAGTGACTCCATCCAGCCACCTCATTCTCTGTCGTCCCCTTCTTCTATTGCCCTCAATCTTTCCCAGCATGAGGCTCTTCTCCAGTGAGTCCTTCCTTCTCATTAGGTGGCCAAAGTATTTGAGTTTTAGCTTCAGGATCTGGCCTTCTAACGAGCAGTCAGGGTTGATCTCCTCTAGGACTGACCGGTTTGATCGCCTTGCATTCCAGGTGCCAAACTGCAAATGCAGGTAGGGCAAAAATCCTTGTGGGCAGAATTGAGAGCTGTTGAAAGAGAGGTTGTCGAGTTGTCGCTGCCTCAGTTTTCATAATGATTTTCTCACTTATTGCTTACCTCGGTGTGTTTCTCAGGCTCAGCGATTTTTAAGGTGAGCGGACTTCAGTCTGGCTGAGGAATTCTGAGAGTTAAACTCCATAGATACAGAAATTTCCTGAGTTTGAGAAACACTGACTTACAGACATCTCTGTATGCTGCCCAGTTCATTCCAGTTTTTAGTAGGAGCACAAGCAACAAAATAAAACACAAATTAGAAACAATTCAGAGCAGCCCATCTCATAAACCAAACCCACCAGCCGACATTCGGCCACTTTTTTCAATCAAGGGGCAACATGCACAACAAAAATTCTTTGGAACCAGCCCGTTTTAATGTGCTTCCAAAATGTCAGTAGGAGGGAACCAGTTTTGCTAGCGGATAGTGACCAAAATGGCCTATTTGATCTTCACAATTTGATGGGAAGGGGCCCCAGGCTTCCCTCCCAAACTGCTGTGCGCTGTTATAGGTGAAGGAGAATTTGAAAAGTTTCTGATTTTCCACATCTGAATTTGGCTAGCCATTGGAGGGGGGGGGGGGAAGTCACTCATAAAACAGCGTTCCATGTTGTTCTTTTTGCAGCTCTTCAAAATTCTTTCTTTTGCCTTCTCCCGCTAGGAAAGTGAGAGATACGCCTATGAATGGCAGAGATGCTTGGAAAGTGCGCTGCAGGTAAGTAGGTGATCACTGCTTAACGGAATAGCTTCCTTTCCTTTCATGTATGTGTTACTTGGTGATTTGAAAAGGGGGAAATTGGTCATCACACCTATTAGAGCAGCGAGTTTGTACATTTGCCTTCAATGTATTATTTTATATTGTCGTCACAATATTAAAAAAAGATGTTGAGACTCTGGAAAGAGTACAGAGAAGAGCAACAAAGATGATTAGGGGACTGGAGGCTAAAACATATAAAGGTTACTGGAATTGGGTATGTCTAGTTTAATGAGAAGGAGTAAGGGTTATATGATAACAGTGGTCCACTATCTAAAGGGCTGCCACAAAGAGGAGGTGGTCAACCTATTCTCCAAAGCACCTGAAGGCAGGACAAGAAGCAATGGATGGAAACTAATCAAGGAGGGAACCAACTTAGAATTAAGGAGAAATTTCCTGACAGTGAGAACAATTAATCATTGGACAGCTTTACCTTGTGTGCACTCCAACCCTGGACGTTTTTAAGAAGAGACTGGACAGAATGACATAGGGCAAGCTGGCTCAGGAATTCTGGGAATTGAAGTCCATGAGTCATAAAAGAGCCGAGGTTGCCTACCCCTGACATAGGATCTCCTGCTTGTGCAAGGAGTTGAACTAGAAGACCAGGGTTGGTCCTTTCCAACTCTGTTATTCTATTTCAGATGTATCTATAACTCCTAATAACCAGGAGGAGGGCCTATGCCCGTGGTGGCAAACCAAAGCCCTCTCTGTGGGCACGCGCGCCGTCGCCCCAATCCTAGGCCTTCAGCTGGGTTTTATAAAACCTTTTCGCTTTAGGCCTCTGCCACCGTGTGCAAAAAAAATAAATAAATGGCGATGTCATTTTGCTCTATGAGTTCATGGTGAGGTAATCGTAACCCTAAGAGGAATTTTCCTCCAAAAGGATTTTCCCATGTATATTACCAGGAAACATAGATAGGGCAGCCTAGAAAAGTTAGTGCCCTAACCATACCCAAGCACTCCGAGTTTGTTGGCGATGTCCATTTTGTTCTCTGAGTTCATGGTGACCTAACCCTAACCCTAAGTGGAATTTTCCTCCAATGGGATTTTCCCATGTATTTTACAAGAAACCATAGATAGGGTAGCCTAGAAAAGTAAGTGCCCTCCTAATTATACCCAAGCACTCCGAGTTTGTCGGCGATGTCCATGGTGGGGAACCTATGGGACGCGTGTCACAGGTAGCACGCAGAGCCCTCTGTGGGCACGCACGCTGTCACCCAGTCCTAGGCCTTCAGCTGGCTTTTATAAAACCTTTTCGCTTTAGGCCTCCGCCGCCATGTGCAAAAAAAAAAAAAAGGTTCAATCAATCAATTTCAACTTCTCGTGGGAAAAAAAATTTCTTGCAAAGTGGGAATTAATTGATTGAACTTTTTAGTCCCACCCAGTCTGTCATTACCACCGCAGCCATACCCACCCAATGGGCCACGCCCACCGAATTGGCCACAGCCACCCAATGGGCCATGTCCACCTGGCACCTGACGATACATAAGTGGGTTTTGGTTTGCAGTTTGGGCACTCTGTCTCTAAAAGGTTTGCCATCACTGCCCTATGCAATACATCTCTGGAAACCAGTTACATAGTGCCTCCTGCTGGTCAATAACCATTATAACATCTGTAACAATTGTATAGATCCCTTGAGTGGGGAGATCTTAAAGCATAAGGCCAGGGGCATAAGAATAGTATAGGTAGCCCTTGACTTATGAGTGATCGCTTCTCAACCATTCAAAGTTATAACTGACGTCTGCAGAGGTACTTATGACCTAGTTCTGAAGTTCAGCAATTTTCAACCATTTTGCTGGGTCCCACGGTCACATGACCAAGTTTTATGACATCCTCACCAGAAATTGGCATTTACATTTACATTGACTCTTTGCAAACAATTGGTTCGCTTAACGACCACCCCAGCGTTTGCTTTACAAACACAGCATTTGCTTAATGAGCACCACAAAACAAGATAAAAAAAAACAGATTGGATGTGTGACAACCTCCTTTATGACTATCATAACTCATGACCACAATGGGCAGGCTCCATTACTGTCATAAATCGAGGACTCCATAAGGCAGGGGTAGGCAACCTCGGCTCTTTTATGACTCGTGGACTTCAACTCCCAGAATTCCTGAGCTGGCCTGGCTCAGCATGGAAACCTCTCCCTTTCTCCTCAGCATGGCTGGCTCAGGAATTCTGGGAATTGAAGTCCACAAGTCATAAAGTGGCTTAAGTCTAGGCCAGGGGTAGGCAACCTTGGCTCTTTTATGACTCGTGGACTTCAACTCCCAGAATTCCTGAGCCAGCATGGAAACTTCTCCCTTTCTCCTCAGCATGGCTGGCTCAGGAATTCTGGGAGTTGAAGTCCACAAGCCATAAAAGAGCCAAGGTTGCCTACCCCTGGTATAAGGAAACAGGTGCATTGTAGCAAATGTATCGCAACCACTACTAGGAGAAAGAACCCTGCATCTTTTTGCGGTGTGTTCTGGTTTGAATTAGAAGTAGTGGGGATTAGTACTAATAAAGGAGAATTGGTGGTGATTAGTAATCTTGACACCACCTTCAACTGCACACGGACAGTCCCCTGAACAGCTCTGCGACTGTTTATAAAGTTGGGGGAAGAGTATAATAATATCCGCTATTTTATGTAAAATAAGCAGCGTAGGATAAAAATCGGATAAAATTTAGCAGCCGAAGGTATAACTTTGCCACAACTGCGCTAAAAATGAACTTCCCCTCTGATAGGTCATCAAGAAAGCAAACGACATCCTGAACGGAATCAGCAGTTCTTCTGTGTGTACTGAAGTCATCCAGTCTGTGCAAGGCATGGAATATTTATTAGGTATATTTTTATTTGATTTCATATCTCAGTAACACAATTGCAGGTAGTCCTTGACTTATGACCAGTTGCTTAAGAACCGTTTGGAGTTGCAACAGCCAAACACACATTTACCACACGCATGGTTCGGATTTGGGGCACTTGGCCCCTGGCTCATCTTGATGGCCATTTGCAGCACCCCCACGGTTAGGTGACCTCAATCGGTGACTTTTTTTTTCTCGTTTCTTGCATTTACTTTCAGTTTCGGATTTAAAAAAACACCATTGGGAAAATGGATTCTCTTTGACTACCATAGTGTTTGCTTAACAGCCATAATAGTAAAGAGTCAAAGCTTCAAATCTGGTCACAAGATGCCTCAATTTCTGATGGCTGCAACTGTAATTCCAAGCTCAATTATGGTCATAAGTCGAGGACAACCTGTAACATGAATTAAGTGTCCAGGTACTTGTGGGGATGGGTGGCAGGGAAGAAGGGAGATACCTTTATAGGTAGGGGTCTCCCACCTTGACAACTTTATGATTTGTGGGCTTCAACTCCAGAATTCATCAGCCAGCAGGAACATTCTGGGAGTTGAAGCCCACAAGTCATAAGGTTGCCAAGGTTGGAGACCCCTACTTATAGGCATACATTTCTAGAACAGTGACTAAAGAGGCAATTTTTTTTCCTAGAATTTTAAATCTTACCCATCTCTAAGTTGTACACAAATTCTTGGTTGTTGTTTTTTTTGCCTACTTTCCTTTGAAACATTGCTGTTTCAAGCAAAATTCCTTTTGTAAATCATGACATTTTTAAAAAAAAATTGTGTTGCCTTGGTCAGCGACCTAGCTCAGGGGTCCTCAACCTTGGCAACCTTGGCTGAGGAATTCTGGGAGTTGAAGTCCACAAGTCTTAAAGTTGCCAAGGTTGAGGACCCCTGACCTAGCTCATCCAGGGATGGATACCCAAGTGGGAATCAAAAGTCCTGAAAATCAAGATGGTGGCAAAGACCTTCCTCTCTCTAAGACTCCAGAAAACTATCTCTGTCCAGGCAAACAGTAATAATTCTCTATTTACATGATATGTTTAACTGAATCATTGAGGTGGGGAGTAGATATCCTATATGAACCATCTGCCCCTTGCAACTCTTCCATGGAAATCAAAGAGACTCCCGGATGAGCAGTTAACCAATGAGTTGATTTGCTTCTTTCTCTTCCATATGATAGAGGGGAAGTCCTAGAGAAGTCCTCCCTGCAAAGATAGTGCTCCTCCTGGCTATTCATCTCCGTGGCTCTTTTCCACCACCCTCACTTTGGCCACCTAAGTTTTAAAGGAGACTGGAAGGGTGAGGAGGGACATCTTCTTAACTCTCTTGGCTTAGAAGCAATGTGAGAAATGGATGCCTGTGCAAAAATGGTGAACATATTGCACAAGTGCAGCTAGTCCTCAACATACGACCACAATTAAGTTATTATTTTTTTGTTTCTAGGCAAGACTTACAACCACAGTTGAGCCCAAAATTTATGATGCTAACCAAGACAGTTAAGTGATTTTTGCCCCATTTTACAACCTTTCTTGCCACAATTGTTAAGTGAATCACTGCAGTCATTAAGTTAGCAAGCACGATTGTGAAGTGAATCTGGCTTCCCCCTTGATTTTGCTTGTTAGGCGGTTGCAAAATGTGATTATGTGACCCTAGGACACTGCAACCGTCATAAATACGAGTCGGTTGGCAAGCATCTGAACTTTGATCATGTGACCATCGGATACTGCCACGGTACGTTAGACAGTCAGAAGTCACTTTTTTCAGTGCTATTGTAACTTCAAATAGTCACTAAATGCATGGTCGTAATTCAAGGACTATCTGTATACACACAAATCAGTGAGGAATCCAGACAGTAAGAAATTTGCAGTGTGCAAATTTAGTTTTTGTAAGAACAAGTTAAATTCAGCTCAATTCTGCTTCAGTCGCAGTGCGCTCTGAGCCAAGACCACAGACACCATCTGCATTTCATATATGATACAGGTAAATCGATCCTCCTTTGCCCGTATGACCTCTTGGTGTGTCTTTGCTCTTTTTTCCAAATTCTTCATAGGGGTTGTTGAAGTTTATCGAGTCACAAAGCGAGTGGAGCTGGGCATCAAAGCCACTGCCGTCTGCAGTGAGAAACTCCAATTGCTCCTGAAGGATATCGATAAAGTGTGGAATAACCTGATTGGATTTATGTCCCTTGCAGCCTTAACGGTAAAGTGTGTTGGAACAGTTGCCCGTTTGGCTAGACCAGGGGTAGGCAACCTTGGCTCTTTTATGACCTGTGGACTTCCAGAATTCCTGAGCCAGCATGGCTCAGCATGGAAACCTCTCCCTTTCTCCTCAGCATGGCTGGCTCAGGAGTTCTGGGAGTTGAAGTCCACGAGTCATCAAAGAGCCAAGGTTGCCTGGCTACCCCTGGGCTAGAAGAAATAGGTAGGGCCAGAAGAACGGTTGAATTGCAATTCATCTGCATATCATTTCCTTAAACTATTATGATTACTGTCTGCGTGTAGGTGGCAGCACCTCTCTCTCTGAGGCTAATTCCAGACAGCTAAGTAGGGTAGGTAATGCTTGGAGGGGACATTTCTTGTCATTATCAAGGCCAGTCTTTCTCAACCTTAGCCACTTTAAGAGGTGTGGACTTCAACCCCCAGAATTTCCCAGCCAGTCATACTGGATGGGAAATTCTGGGAGCTAACATCCACACCTCTTAAAGTGACCGAATCTAAGAAACACCGGGCTGTAGCGTTAGGATTCTGGTTTGGGACATCTATTCCTCTCAATCTTTCCATTTTGATGTTCCCTAGTGGGAAAATTGACTTTTTCAAGTCAAAATCTCATATGTCCTTTTTTTTTTTTTTTAACACAACGAAACCTTATTTTAATCGAAAGATTTGGGAAGAGAGGGTGCTTGTTATTCATTAATGTTAAATAGGAAAGGACATCACTGATGTTGTGTCACTGACAAAATGCCATAGAGCAGTGATGGCGAACTTTTTAGAGACCGAGTGCCCAAACCGCAACCCCAAACCCACTTATTTATCGCAAAGTTCCAGGGCCGCATCAGCATTGTGGTGCCCTCAGGGGGGGCAGGGAGGCACCTCTGAGTGCCACCTCTGGCATGCAAAATCCAGGGGTGTAAAATGCCACCGTGCTGCAAGGCGCGAATATGGCTGCCACTGCAGCGCGGGGTGCAGATACAAGGCACTGCACCACACAAGAATGGGGCAGGGCTAGTATCACGCAGGCATTAGCCCCGCCCCATTTGCAGCACGCATGCACGCATGTGAAATGCTTCCCCCTCCCTTTTCTTCCAGTCCACCAATCGACAATGGTTGGTGACCTCTGCTCTACCACCTCTACTTGAGCTTGTTAGTCGGCCGTTTTGCCTCCTTTGTGCCGGACGGGGCTCCTGCTCTGGGCGGCGGTGGCCATCTGGTGGATCTGCTGCTGGCTGTGGTGATGGGTGTGCCAACAGAGAGTGCTCTGAGTGCCGCCTCTGGCACACGTGCCATAGGTTCGCCACCACAGCATTGGGGAAAGTGGACCTGCTGTGTGCAGTGTCTGGTGTATTCTCCAGTAAATTGCAATTTTTACCATCCTAGTCCAAGCAGCCCCTGAATTATACAAGGCACTCATTCCAAGAATTCCTGGCCTAAAACTAATTTTCATGCTGGTCAGGTGGCATGTTGTGCACCTACAGAAACCCAAAACGGACATTTGTGCAACCCTGTGGAATTACAGATAGTCCTCAACTTATAACAACCTTAACCACTACACCAAACTGGCTCTCACAGCCCCTGCACAGATGCTTCCAAGACCTCGAAGAGGCTGTACTAGATTAAAAGTTTGATTGGCCTGTTTCTTTGCTCCCCGGAGAAACGTTAAGATTTTCCTCTTTCCTTCTTCCTACAGCCTGATGAAAACTCACTGGATTTCTCCTCCTGTATGCTTCGACCAGGAATTAAAAATGCTCAGGAACTGGCTTGTGGGGTGTGCCTCTTAAATGTAAACTCAAGGAGCAAGGCAAGTTGAGCGGCCATTTTTGTCTCTTCTTCTCCCCACTCTGCAATCTCTCTTTACATTTTGCTCTCTGTGGTCTTCGTTTACTAAACTCATTTTATATAGGTAAAGGTAAAGGTTCCCCCGCACATGTGTGCTAGTCGTTTCCAACTCTAGAGGCCAGTGCTCATCTCCGTTTCAAAGCCAAAGAGCCAGCGCTTGTCCGAGGACGTCTCTGTGGTCATGTGGCCGGCATGACTAGACGCCAAAGGCCCACGGAACGCTCTTACCTTTCCCACCGTAGCGGTCCCTATTTTTCTACTTGCATTTTTACGTGCTTTTGAACTGCTAGGTTGGCAGAAGCTGGGACGAGTAACAGGCCCTCACTCTGCTACGCGGCACTCGGGATTCGACCCACCAAACTGCCGACCTTCTGATCGACAAGCTCAGCGCCCTAACCCACTGAGCCACTACTCATTTTATACAGGATTCCAAACTTGGCAACTTGAAGACTTTGGACTATAGCTCCTAAGATTGAAGGCTGGCTGGGGAATTCTGGGAGTTGAAGTCCATAAGTCTTAAAGTTGCCAAGTTTGGAGAGCCCTGTCGTAAGAGATTGAACAGTACGGTCATGGACGGCATTCATACTACTAGCTTATAAATTTAAATATATTAAAATAAATTACACTGTTTCTAGAATTAACCGGTTTTGAAGGTTTGCACAATACCACAAACTAAATGAATGAATTGGCCAGCCTAAGCCACCCAAAATATAACCAAGTATTCCGCTAACCCAGAGGAGCATCTTGTGTGAATTTTGTGGCCACTAGATTTAGAACTGGCCAGTTGTATAAAATCAGCCAGAGAATCGTAGCGTTGGAAGAGACCCTTGAAGTCATCAAGCCTAATAAGAATAATATGACCCTATCAAACCTTTCTTATTCTTAGCAAAATTTTCCTGACATTCAACCAGGATTTGCCTGTCTGCAACTTAAATCCATTATTCCTCGTCATTTACTCTGTTACAATAGATTGCTAGCTCTTTCTGAATGATCCCTTTGCAAGTCCATTACCTCGGCCGTCATTACTCCAAACCAAACATACCAGTATCTATTTCTAGGGATTTAGAAAGCTTTCTGTGCCCAAACAAGCAATCTGAGAAGATCTGTATACAAACCAAAATGCGCATGTTTTGGATGTTTGGTTTTGGTTACAGGCCAAAATGTGAATTTGGAGCCAAGGTGATTTGTAGGGAGGCAGAAGAGTGAGGGTGGAAAAAGGAAGGCAGTAGAAAGATTGTTGTTTTTACTCAATGTTATTTATTTATTTTAATTGATTCTTACATTCAGTTTTAATCATTGCTGTTATTGTACCTTGTCCAAAATCACCTCGCATGCTATAAGTCGTCCTATCAAATTGATAAATGAAAATCTTTTCTTTTCTTT
>JAKJMR010000268.1:218447-233472 GCA_024449315.1 Daboia siamensis
TTTCTTTCTTTCTTTCTTTCTTTCTTTCTTTCTTTCTTTCTTTCTTTCTTTCTTTCTTTCTTTCTTCCTTCCTTCCTTCCTTCCTTCCTTCCTTTCTTTCTTCCTTCCTTCCTTCCTTCCTTCCTTTCCTTTCTTCTCTTTCCTTTCTTTTCTTCTTTCTCTCTCTCTCTCTCTCTCTCTCTCTCTCTCTCTCTCTCTTTCTGTATTTATATGAATGAAATGAAATGAATGAATGAATATAGAAGAAGAAGACAGGCCAGTGGGAAATACCACTCTGGAAGATTGTTTAGCGATCCCTGATGACCAGTAATGGAGAATATTTGTAGCTCAGGGCTGAAATGAGGATCCTTGGTGCTCTTTGAGCTTGGTGCTCAACCAAGCTCAGGTAGCACCAAGGATTCCTCAATTGCCGATGAGACCATCAAAGTGAGGAGGAAATAGACCAGGATGGTGGCTAGATCAAGGCAGTGGACAGGCTGATGAGAACTGCTTCAGTGACATATCAGCAGTGGCAAAGAAAGAAGGTAAAGCAAAGCAAAGGCAGGACAAGAAGGAATGGATGCAAACTAATCAAGGAAAGGGCCAACCTAGAACTAAGGAGAAACTTCCTAACAGAACAATTAACCAGTGGAACGACTTGCCTCTAGAAGTTGTGGGTGCTCCATCACTGGAGGTTTTTAAGAAAAGAGTGGACAGCCACGTTCTGGAATGGTAGGGTTTCCTGTTTGAGCAGAAGTCCTAGAAAAGCTCCAAGGTCCCTTCCAATTCTGATATTCTGCCTGAAGAATGTCCATGATGGGCAGTCTGGTGCCCAGGCTCTGCCATGGAGGGGGGGGGGGGGCTGCGTATCAGATTTGACTTAGCATGCCTGCTTAGCATGGCGATATGAAAGAAGGCATAGATTGGCAGTCTCCAGACCTTGACCATCAGTGGGATGAAGGATCACGGCCTGGAGCAGAGAACTCAGCTCCTGTGTTCTGGCGATGGCGTTGCTGACATTTCTTTTGGTTTTCGACATTGTTTTCAGAAAGAAGAAATGCCTCTGGAAGAACATCCTAGAGAAGTACGAATTCATAAACCTTGTCTGGTTTTTCCTCCCACCCACCCACCCCCCCGACTCTTTTTTTGTTGTTTTTAACTGTGTGTCCCAAACAAGATGCTGGCATAGCTTTGGGCCATTGTTCTCCAACCACGATCTCTGCGACCCTCTTTTGTCTAACCTTTCGATTTTAATTGACTAACACAGCACCACCCAAGTCAAAATCCCTTCCTCCTCTTGGTCTTCTTAGCATGCTGGTTACATTGAGTCGCTTGCTTTGTGCTGGTGTCCCTCGTGTGGTGACTGTGGAGTTGTCAGTTCTGTAGTCCGTATTATTGGTACTTGTGTATCTGTTAAGGAATTTGAGCTTCTGGTGGCTCCTTATAACCCAAAGAAGGATGGATAGAACTTTCTATTCTTTGTTTCTTCTTTAAGAATCTAAATTCTCAGTGTTCTTGCACTGTTTCTATGGACCTTTACAGGTAGTCCTCGACTTATGACTGCCTATTTAGCAACTGTTTGAAGTTATGGCAGATTTACCTTTGATCTACAGGAAGTCCTTGACTTACAACCATTCATGTAGTGACCGTTTGAAGTTGCTGTGGCCCTGAAAAAAGGTGACTTATGGCCATTTTTCACACTAAACCATTGCTGCAACCCCATTGTCACGTGATCAAAATCTGGACGCTTGGCAACTGGTTCATATTTATGAGGGTCGCAGTGTCCTGGGGTCACGTGACCACCTTTTCCAACGCTCTCACAAGCAGTCAATGAGGAAGCCAGATTCACATAACAACAAGAACCTAGAATTAGAATAGAGCTGGAAGGGACCTTGGAGGTCTTCTAGTCCAGTCCCCTGCTCAAGCAGGAGAACCTATACCATCTCCAGGCAGGTGTCACTAACTGTGTTACTAACTTAACAACTGCAGTGATTCATTGAACAACTCTGGCAAGAAAGGTCATAAAATGGGTGCAAACCCACTTAACAACTGCTTCCGTTGCTTAGCGGTGAAAATTCTGATCGTAAGTTGAGGTGTAGAAGCCAGATGCAAAGTTCCAGTGCATGAACATGCATTTATTCACCCCACCCTGGTCTTGTTTTTCTGGTCCTGTTCCGTTTTGGCAGATGATAAATAACTGGGCAATGGATAATAGTAACCTCCATTGGTCAGGATTATAAAAGTAGGCCTTGCACGGTGGACTAGTCAGCAAAACTAAAATTGGTTGTGTAGAAAATTCAACAAAAGGAAAGAACTTTGCCTGACATCACGAAACCAAAAAGATTGCAGGGCAGTGATTAGATCTTACTAGGAAGAATCACCAGGATCTGGCAAGGTATGTCTTCAGATCTGCACAACACCTCTTTGTCTTCCCAGTTTTACAAATAGTCCTTTGACTTTACTACCACAATTAGGACCAACATGTCCATTGCTAAGTAGGGCAATAGTGAAGTGAGTTTTGCCCAATTTTACCACCTTTTGGCCATGTTTGTGAAGTGAATCACAGCAGTTGTTAAGCAAATCAGGCAGTTTTTAAGCGAATCCATCTTTCCCCATTGACTCGGCTTGTTGAAAGCTAGCTCGGAAGGCCACAAATGGCGATTGCCAGTCTCTGGGATGCTGCAACCACGGTAAGTGTATGCTGGTTGCCAAAACACCCAGACTTTTTATCTTATGACCGTGGAGATGGTGCAGCGGTCATAAGTGTGAGGATTGGCTGTAAGTCACCTTTTTCAGTACCGTTGTAACTTTAAACAGTTGATAAACGAATGGCTGTAAATCAGGGACAACCTGTATTTAATAGAGCATCTCTGGATTCAACTTGGATTACACGCCACTGCAATTTGGAAGCATACTTGCTGCACTTCATCCCTGAGTTTGAGTTAGGTTCATGTAGGTTAGACCAGCATTTCCCAAAACCACGATGTAAAAAAGATGTTGAGACTCTAGAAAGAGTGCAGAGAAGAGCAGCAAAGATGATCAGGGGACTGGAGGCTAAAATATACGAAGAATGATTGCAGGAATTAGGTATGTCTAGTCTAGAAGGACGAGGAGGGAACATGATAGCAGTCTTCCAGTATCTCAGGGGCTGCCCCAAAGAAGAGGGAGTCAAGCTATTTTCCAAAGCGCCCGAAGGCAGGAGAAGAAGCAATGGATGGGAACTCATCAAGGAGAGAAGCAACCTAGAGCTAAGAAGAAATTTCCTGACAGTTAGAATAATTAATCAGTGGAACAACTTGCCTTCAGAAGTGGTGAATGCTCCAACAGTGGAGGTTTGTTTGTTTTGTTTTTTTAAAAAAAGACTGGACAACCATTTGTCTGAAATGGTATAAGGTTTCCTGCCTGAGCAGAGGGTTGGACTAGAAGACCTTCAAGATCCCTTCCAACTCTTTATTCTAGTCCAGGGATAGGCAACCTGGGCTCTTTTATGACGCAGGTATTCTGGGAGTTGAAGTCCATGAGTCATAAAAGAGCCGAGGTTACCTGCCCCTGTTGTAATCTATTCAAAGCCTTGGCCACTTCAAGATGTGTGTCCTTCAACTCCCATAATTCTCATCAATGGATACCCCAGCTGTGGAATTCTGGGATTTGAAGTTGACACGTCTAGAAGTGACCAAGGTTAGGAAAGACTAGGTTAGATCCTTTCTCGAGAGCACTTTGATAGAAAGTTTGGAAAGCCCCAAAGCAGTCAGCCCTTCCTTCCTTCCTTCGAGGTCAATGAGCCCAAATGCACCATGCAGTGTTTCTCACGCCTTGTTCTTGCTCTCCTCTCTAGGCCTTCAACTCGGAGACGGACAGGTTCAAGCTTGCTTACGGAGGGCATCAGTACCACGCCAGCTGTGCTAACTTCTGGATCAATTGCGTAGAGCCCAAACCTCCAGGCCTTCTGTTGCCCGACCTCCTTTAAGCAGACAGCTCTCGGCCAATCTTTGGTCTTCCCAAGGGAGCAATTCCCGGAAGGAGGGGGGAACTGGGCCCATGTGAGAAGCCCATGTGAAATGGTGCTTTAGGGTGCTTCGAAAACATTCATCCTAGACTAGCTGTTCTGATGTGAAGGGTAAATGCCACTGGTGTTTTTTTTTAATCTGCAAGAGCCTCACAAAGACCTTGGCAAGGATTTGAAGATACACCCCTTGTGGACTTCAACTCCCAGAATTCCTCAGCCAGCTTTGTTGGCTGAGGCGTTCTGGGAGTTGAAGTCCACAAGTCTTAAAGCTGCCAAGTTTGAGGACCCCTGCACTAAGGCACAAATGCCTTCTTGAGCAGAATCGGACTCGGCCCGCCTTTCAGATGTGGCTCTTTTTGCCGAAGCTCGTGATAGTTTCCTCAGAGGAGTAACTTGGATTTCAAACTTTTGCAAGGCCCGAAAGGGTGAGGCTTCATTTGCGTTTTTTAAATGTGCGTGCCCTTTTAAAACCCCAATAACCCCTCTGGCTTTTCCCTCGTTTTCTACCGAAAAGGAACTCTCCACTTTGTAGGTTTCCTAAAAGTTTATCATTGCTCGACCCAAATGATCCCTTTCAAAGAAATCCTCCGTAATGGCCATACATAGCTGTGCTGACATATACACGTACCCTTTCATCCCCATCCGTACCTGTCTCTCCCCACCCAATCCTGCCTCGGAACGAGACCCCACGTTAGGTGAAGAGATCCAGCTAGACTTGACTGAAGGCAAATTGGCCTTCCATCTTTAAACCCTTCTTCAGAACTATTGTTTCCAGTTTACATTTAGTACAATGCAGTCTCTCGTGTTGGCCTGCTGTCCCTCATGGTTTTATAGTAGAAAAAGTACAGATGGGAAAGGGACCATGGAAGCAGAGAATCTTCTATTTTGTGAGTGTTGGACCTTGTCAACTTGCTGGCTGGGGAATTCTGGGAGTTGACGTTCAGAAGTCTTCAAGTTGACAAGCACCCCTGTCCCAGTTATATGTTTTCTGGTTAATGGCATTAACGCTGCACAGGTTTCTTAGTGGCCAAACAGGAGTAGCAGAGATTACTCATCCTGCAAGCCTATTGTGATGTGTCATGAGATCATGGAGGCCGAGGGAATCCTCTAAGCAGTAGTTGATCTTTTGATTGCCACCCAGACAGGACTGCGATCAAAGCCACCGGGGCTGTTGCAAAGCTAAACACTCAGCCTCTTTTTCCCCTTCCTTGAGCCACCGTGCTCAGTTTGAACAGAGCTTTTTTTAAAACATCAGGTTTAATGAAGCAAGAGTGGTAATTATATGCTGCCCGATTAGAAATGAGCTTACGGATTGAAAATGCTTTGATCCGAGGCGTTGGCCAGAGATAAACTTTGCATTTTTCTTCTCCACTGTTTAGCATATCAAAGTCATAGCTGGCAACTAGACGGTGTTCTCTTTTGACCCAAAACATGCAACGGCCAAGCTCAAGGAGTTAATCTTGCTGCCATGGTTTGCTGCTAGGATGATTTCCCTATTCTCTGCTTAGTGGGAGTTTCCTCTGCAGGCGGCTTCGAAAAAGCCCTCTTGCAAGGTCCCAGGACTGCCTATCCCTCAGCTTGAGAATAGGAGTTGCAGAAACAGCCTCTGTGTTGGTGCGTGGCGGACAGACCTCTCAGGGTGCAGAGGTCCTTTAGGACAGAGGTCGTCAACCTTGGCAACTTTTAAGACTTGTGGACTTCAACTCCCAGAATTCCTCAGCCAGCAAAGCTTGATGACCCCCTGCTTTAGGAGACCCCTGGAATGGTTGACCAGGTGCAAATACACACACACACACACACACACACACACACACACACACACACACACGTTATAAAAACAGGAAAAGCCAAAGGAGCAAATAAGCCAGGAAGAGATTGCAGCATATGATTGCATTTACCCCTGTGATACTGTTTTTCTTTCTCCTTTTCTTCCCTCCCTCTTCCTTTTCCCTTCTTTTTTTCTCTTTTCCTTTCCTACCTTCCTTCCTTTTTTTCCTTCCTTTCTTCCTTCCTTCCTTCCTTCCTCCCTCCCTCCCTCCCACCCTCCCTTCCTCCCTTCCTTCCTTCCTTTCCTACCTTCCTCCTTTCCTTCCTTCCTTCCTTCCTATATTCACCATAAACCGATCAGGAATCTCTTTTTCCAGTTCACTTCCACATGTCTGGATATTTATCAGGCTTGGTTGGAGATAGGTTCTCTAGGCCCCTTGGGGGTTGCATTCAGACGGCAGACTTCTCATCTGGCATGGGGTCCTCCTCCTGTGGTGGCAGAGCAAAAGGAGACCCATCTACGTAATAAAACCCTAATTCTCCTAAGGTCACACAGTAGTTGAGTTTTGCTTCACTTTAATAAATCTCTGCAGAGTATAATCAATTTCCCTGTATGTAGATCAGAGTTTTTCAACCTTGGCTGCTTGAAGTTGGGTGGACTTCAAGCAAGGCTGGCTGGAGAATTCTGGGAGTTGAAGTCCATCCATCTTTAAGCCGCCAAGCTTGATGTAGACCAGGGGGTCTTCAAACTTGGCCCTTTTATGACTTGTGGACTTCAGCTCCCAGAATTCCTCAGGCAGTGCGCCTTGGCGGAGGAATTCTGGGAGTTGAAGTCCACAAGTCATAAAAGGGCCAAGTTTGAAGACCCCTGATGTAGACACAAAACACAAGCTTCTGCAAAATCTCAAAACAAGTCTCTCCACCACCCATGTCCCAAAATTTCAACCCTAAGCCCCCTCCCCTTAGTGATGGTACTACATCACCACCACACCCCTAGCAACCCTTGGGAGACTGAAAATAATAAAGCACCACCCTAGCTGGAATTGATCGTCCATCTTTCTAATCAAATTTGGTGACTCAGATTCTTGTTTGGTGCTGTAGAACAAACAGTCCTCAGAAATGTCTCACAGCTGAGCCAACATCCACCCCACCCCTTAAAGGCATTCATTACATCCTGACAGGTTCATTCAGTAATAAACGTGGGTCTTCAGCGCTGAGGGAAATGGTGAAATCCCTTGAGTTCAGATGCTAATAGATCTTACCAGCCTATATTCCAACTAGGGGGGGAAAAAATAGCTCCAGGTTTGCTGAAATGTACCAATTTGCAGCTAATGGGCAAAGGAAGGGTTGCAATAATGAGCATTTCTCTGTAACTGAGAACAGCTGAAGCGGGTTTAAGTCGTAGCTGCAATGATCAAGAAGGTTGTTCCAAGTTGGTCTTTGATTTCTAGCAAGGCCCTTTCCTCTAGGTCAGTGGGTTTTTTTCTCAAACTTGGGCACTTTTAAGATAGGTGGACTTCAAATTCCAGAATTCTTCAGCCAAGCGTGCTGGCTGGAGAATCCTGGGAGTTGAAGTCCACCCACCTTTAAAGTGCCCAGGTTTGAAAAACCTCTAATCCATTTTATGGCCTGCATGAATAGCAGAGAGGGTAACAGAATTTGGGATATTCCAATTGAATTAACAGACACATTTATTAAAACTGATGGGGTGAAGGTCCCAGACAGGTAACAAGCAATGAAACCTGTCAACTTGCTTCCATGATTCATAGCAAAACATCTCCCCCCCCAAAAAAAAACCAAAAATGTAAAAAAAAAAAAGTCATGAATGTAATAGAACAAAACACCTTTTTTCCTTTGGGGAGATTGCAAACCCCTGAAGCTGTTGCACTGGATGTGGCCTCTTCTATTAATACAGCCACCCTCATTCACTAGCTTTGTTAGCCAAGTCGTCGTGTTCCCCCCCCCCCCCCCCCCCCCAAAAAAACCTTTCCATCCTGTGTCCTTGGAAACCGTATCCAAGGTTACGGTTGTGGGGTTTTTTGGTTTTTTTTTGCAGACTTTATTATGTTCTTTTTTTCCTTGCTTCAAATCCAGGTTTGCAGCTGGGAGAAGAGTGGCTTGGTTTGTTTCTTTGTTTGGTTTCTTAAACCCAGTGTCTGTTTTTGTACTTTTACAAAATTGTTTTGCTTAAACACGCACCCCTTTTGGGGGTGAAGAAAGCTAAAGCCCCACCCCCACCCCTTGATCCACGGTGAATACTTGCTTTTTTTTTTTTTCTGGTTATATATTTCCTGCCCTGTCTATAGCCGGTTTACAATCCAAGTTTAAACTGCATTTATCCTTCACACCCGTTCTCTTTGGGCACCACTGTTCCCCAGTTTCCTTGACTCGATCTGAACCCCAGCCTAATTTCTTAAGGAAACACTGGAGTCAAATGTGTTTGTTGTATCCTAATTTTGGGATGGGGGGGGGGGAGGGGGGGGAATCAAGCCAGTTTTAAGCCTCAGATGCATTCCTGCGTTAAAGGACAAGCGTCATATTGGGTCATTAGGCTTCCCTGGTCCAAACTTGGAAGGCTAGAAAAGGGGTACCAAACCCCAACAGCCTGCAGCCCACACAGGAAGGCCAACTGTTTGGAAAATAGCACATTTCCCATGCACTGTGAACATTGGAGCACATTGTGTACCTTTTTTTGCTGATGCTGATGCCTTGCAGGCCTTCCAGGTGGACCCTGGCCTTTTCTCTAGGCCAGGGGTAGGCAACCTTGGCTCTTTTATGACTCGTGGACTTCAACTCCCAGAATTCCTGAGCCAGCATGGCTCAGCTTAGAAACCCTTTCCCTTCAGCATGGCTGGCTCAGGAATTCTGGGAGTTGAAGTCCACGAGTCATAAAGCGGCCTAGGCCAGGGGTAGGCAATCTTGGCTCTTTTATGACTCGTGGACTTCAACTCCCAGAATTCCTGAGCCAGCATGGCTCAGCATGGCAACCCTTCCCTTTCTCCTCAGCATGGCTGGCTCAGGAATTCTGGGAGTTGAAGACCATGAGTCATAGAAGAGCCAAGGTTGCTTACCCCTGCCCTAGTAGATTTCCTTCCATTTGTGCTGTAGGTGTGAGAGAAAGCGGCCAAACTGGAATGACGCCCGACTGTACTGGAAAAACAACTGCATTTTTTTCCCCCTGTGTTTAAATCCGTGCCATTCAGAACAGTGCAAGAAGCTGTATCCATGGAATCCCTGTTCATCTTAAAAGTTGGCTTTACCTTGGGTTGATTCCCCTATTTTCTCGTGTGTTTCAGCATTTTCAACACACCGGGTATCATTTAGTCAGAAGGGAGAAATTAATGCTTCCTTAGCCAGCCTGGTAGCAAATAACAAAATGGCAAAAGAGACGAGAAACTTCAAACTCCCTGTATGTTCAGTTTCTATTCACTACGTGCAAATAGCATCACTGCAGAATTCAGTCTCGAATGGATTGTCTCTTCCCTAAAGCAAATTGAAATAAAGCTGCTATTTGTCTTTGACCAGTAGAGATCATAGGTTCCCTGCTCTATTTAATTTTCTTTTTGGAGACTTCTTTTTTTAAACTTGCTTGAAAAGAACGGCTGCAATCCATTGCGAGAAAACTCTTTTAACAAGTTTGTTCCTTTGGTAACCATCTTGGATGCCCCCCCCCCCCCAAATGGTGTTTGTGCTTGGCATGGTCGTGATGTGTTGTCTCGCTTGAACTTTGCTATGCGGTGGTGGTGATACTTTTAAAAACCGAGAATGATTGTTTTTAATTTATTAACTATTTATATCTACATGCACAGAGACGTATAAATAAAATAAGACGCGCGCGGAGGGAAATACACTCTCCTTCGTGATCTATTACGCTGTATTTGATTCCTGTTAATTTTTTTCTGACCCTTAATAAAACGCCGTTTCCTCTCTGTGTCTTCTCTTTCGTCTCCTTCACGGTGGGTGAGCTGCTGGAAGAGAAGAGACGAGGGTGGCACTTAGCCAAACATCACCACCTCGGATGGGGACAATCTGCATCTTGAATACCAGGTGTTGGAATCAAAAGAACCAAGCTTGTTCTTTTTAACGCTCTGAAAAGCTGAGGTGTCTTCACTGGGTCTCCAGTTTGGTTTTTGTGGCCCACAACAAAGTCAGTTGATGTAGTGGTTCAGGTCTGGGTTGGAATCCAGGAGAAGACGAGTTCTAGTCTCACCATATGCGCAAAAACATATAGGGAACAGTTGCTGGAATTGGGTGTGTGTAGTTTAACGAAGAGAAGGGTGAGGGGTGACATGATAGCTGTCTTCCAATATCTCAGGGGCTGCCACAAAGAAGAGGGAGTCAAGCTATTCTCCAAAGCGCCCGAAGGCAGGACAAGAAGCAACGGATGGAAACTAGTCAAGGAGAGAAGCAACCTAGAACTAAGGAGAAACTTCCTGACAGAACAATTAACCAGTGGAACAACCTGCCTCAAGAAGCTGTGAATGCTCCAATACTGGAAGTTTTTAAGAAGAGACTGGACAGCCATTTGTCTGAAATGGTATAGGGTTTCTTGCCTGAGCAGGGGGTTGGACTAGATGACCTCGAAGGTCCCTTCCAACTTTATTATTATTATTATTATTATGCATGAAGTAACCTTGGACCAGGCAAGTTTGATTAGTGGGTAGGCATCGACAAAAACCTACAGGCTTCCTCCTTCCATTATATATTCAAGATGGACAGTGTTTAATATTTTATTGTTATGTATATGTAGGGCTGTGGGTCTTATACATACATTGTTTATAGTATGTTTTAGGTGCGCGTCATGTATGTGTTTGACTGAGAGTGGGCAACTCAATTTCATTTTTGATGTGTGCCATTGTGCCCACAGTAAAAAAAAATGACAATAAAGATTATCATCTTAAGCGTAGATCAAGGGTCTCTAAGCTTGGCAAATTTTAAGACTTATGGACATCAGCCCCCAGATTTCCTCAGCCAGCCATGCTGGGAGCTGAAGGCCACCAGTCTTCAAAGCTGTGTTGCGAAACACCCAAATTGCAGTCACATAACCGCAATAGGGAGGGGCGACCATTAGAACTTTGGATGCAGAGCATGAATCCGCTTTTTTTAGGTAGATCTTAAATTTGAATGGTCGCTAAGTGACGGGTCATAAATCAAGAATCACCTGTGCTTTCCTTTTTTCTCTCTCTCTCCCTTCTGGAGCTGGATTACCTGCAGCCATGCTGTATGGAATCTGTTTCTCCCAAGCCTCAGCCCATGGTGATCAACAATGGCTTAGCACTTGTGCATAGAGCATAAAAATGCATGCATAACTCAATTGGACTGAACATCTCTGCTCATGTTCCATTTTCCTGCAGTGCAACATTTTTGTCCCTCTTCCCTACAACTCTGTAACTCGTGCTGGAGACCGTTGGAAATGATTAGATTCATTGCTGGATCAGTACAGCAATGTGTCTCAACCATGAAAGACCTGTGGGCTTCAATTTAAGAGCTGTAGACTTCAATTCCCAGAATTCCCCAGCCAGCATAACTGGCTGGGGGATTCTGGGAGTTGAAGTCCAGATACCTTAAATTGGCTGACATTGAGAAACACTGTTATATAATATCAGCATATTCAGGTTTTTTAGTTGGAATCTGCAACTAAATGGCTAAATGCTCAAATGCTATATGGCTAAATGCTCAAATTTGCAGAAAGCTGCTTGATTCCATTCTGAACCAGCTTTTGTTCACTGAAGAAGCTGTCGAAGCATACTATTATTCTAGGGGTATCAAAACTTTTGCAGGCAGCTGGAAAGGTTGAGTTCCTGATGGTGGCTCTCCCTGCCCCATAAAAGCCCTTGAAACTTCCTGTTCAAAAATTGAATTACAAGAATCTATTGCGAATCTAGTATGGAAGTGCAAAAAAATCCCAACCCATGCCAAATATCTGTAGTTGCTTGCTGGCTGAGGAATTCTGGGAATTGAAGTCCGCACATCTTCAAGCTGCGAAGGCTGAGAAACATTGCTCAAAGCAAAATACAGTAAATGCTGTTTTGGACTTTTCATCAAATCTCGCTCAGTTCAGTCTGCAAGCTTTGATGTGCGATATTAAGAAGAAAAAAACAGGTTGGCAGACTCTCAACACAGACTCTGAAGAGCTTTGCAGCTTCACAGCTGGCACTGCCCAAGTGTTGACAGCAGCAGGCCGGAATAGGGAGGAACAAGAGTCTGTAAAGGCAACACAATCATTTGGGCTTACAATGCCCTTCCTTAGTAGGTGGCTTTCCTCAACTAGAATTACCAAGAGTATTGCAAATCTAGCAGCTGCATTCACTCAACAAGCACAACTGGGTTAGTGTTCATCTTGGGTAGCTGTTTTATTGCTTAGTTGTGTAGATACAGCTTGTTTGGTCTGTTTATTGTTTGATCTCTTGTACAAACTCAGAAATACAAGCTCATTTAGTTCTCAGTTTTAGGTGTTTTGGAAGAACCTGGCCAATCCCTGCTCTTATGGTGCACAACGAAAGTAATTTTAATCCTCTCCAAGTGTATAAAAGTGGTTCTTTCTAATTGAGCAAGGATGCATAGGTTTTATGCGCACACAAATATCTTGGCATACACAAACACACAGATGGGCATCCTATTTCATCTGACTTCATTTTTTAAAATTTGTTTTTTTAACTATGTAGCCCTGTAGAGATAAGTATAAAAATAATAAAATAAATGAAGCATAAATAAATAAATGAAGAAATGAGTAAGAAAAGAGAGTCGAGAAACTGCCTTTTAATACAGGATAGAGAGTGATTTAAGGAAAGTAATTGAATTGGCATGTAATTCTTTTGCAGAGGTTTTGGTAATTTTGAAATAAGATAGGGGGCTGATCTCCAGAGGTAATATTAATTACTAAATTACAAATTAACTAAGTGAAAAGGGAGGGAGACAAGAAACTATCTTGAGAAAAAAAGAAAAGAAAAAAAAATATATGGGGAATTGTCAGAGTAATTTAAAAGAAATAAATCAAAATGTACTCCTCTGCAATTTTGTTTTGAAGAATTTGATGTTTTGAACCCTCAAGTGGCTGTCAAAGTTTAACTCTTTCAGACAATGTCTGGTGGTGCTTTTATTGTTGTTGTTGCTGCTGTATAGCAGTAAAAATCATCTTCAAGAAGGCAACTTTGAAAAACTTTGCAAACCTCCGGTTGGCTAGTTTATCTGATAACAGCTAAAGCCACAGAAGAAAAGAAAAGAAGATTCAAGGAAATGAAAGCAACTTTTTTTCTGTCTTTTTCTTTCAATCTGGTTCTTTGGACTATTTGATTCCCTTTTGTCGGAGGTGAGGACACCTCCCACTTCACACCTGCAAAAGACCCTAGGTTCAATATTCCTTTTAGTCTTTCCCAACTTTCTTTTGAAGTTGGTGGGATAAATTGCGAGTAACCATCAATGTTCCCCTCCTTTTAATTAAAAGGGGAGGCCTATTTTAGCCTCAAACTCCAAAGTGATGTGGGTTTTGTTTTGTTATATATATATTTGGACATTTGGAACATTAAGCTTGGACTTAATGTTGAGAAAAATGGGAGATGGTTAAAGGGCCCTATAAAACCATGTTTGGTTGGAATCACCTCCTGATTTTTCTCGCTTCTTGCGGGACAAGCCATATGTGTAAATGAATGTTGTTTTACTAGTATCTGTGTATATATGTCTGTCTGTGTTCTGTGTTGTTCCAAGACTTGGAAGAGGGTTAAATAACACCAAACAAAAAGGCCTTATTTAAAAATGTATGGTTTGCCTGGAGAAAGTATGAAATGAAATTTTTGTGTGTGAAATTGTTTATGAGTTAATTTGCTGATTTGTAAATGTGTGTGTGTTATGGGTGCCGTGTGGGTGTGGCCAATTGGGTGGGCATGGCCCATTGGCTGGGCATGGCTGCAGTGGTAACGGCAGACTGGGTGTGACTAAAAAGTTCAATTATTCAATTCCAACTTTGCAGGATCTTTTTTTTCCCTGCAAGAAGTTGAAAAGTTGAAATTGATTGATTGAACCTTTTTTTGTTTTTTGCACACAGCGGCAGAGGCCTAAAGTGAAAAGGTTTTATAAAACCCAGCTGAAGGCCTGGGACTGGGCCGATGCCGTGCGTGCCCACAGAGAGGGCTCTGCGTGCCACCTGTAACACACGTGCCATAAGTTCACCACCACGGCCTTATAACATCTCAGTCAAATGGTTGTCCAGTCTATTTTTTGAAACCCTCCAATGATGGAGCACCCACAACTCCATTGATTAATTGTTCTCACTGTCAGGAATTTTTTCCTTACTTCTAGACTGGATCTGTCTTAATGAGCTTCCACCCTTTACTTCTTTCCTACCCTCAGGTGCTATGGCGAATAAGTTGACCCTCTCTTCTCTGTAACAACCTCTTAAATACTGAAAGACAGGTATCTTGTTCCCCCCACCCCCAATCTTCCTCTTCAATTGGCTAGACATACTGAATTCCCTCAACTGTTCACTTAAGCTAAGTTCAAATTAAGCCAAGTTCTACTCCCTGATCAGCCACGGATGTTCCCTGGGGATTTCTGAGCCAGTCCCTCATTTCAGCTCTAGAGCCAGTCTGGTGTAGTGGTGAAGGCATTGGACTAGAAGGAAGAAGACCCAGCTTCTAGTATCTCTCAGCCTGGACTTTCCCTCTTTCTCAACCAACTTCCCCAACGTTGGGAGCACTATCTATATTTCCTTGAGTTCCTGAATAAAAGATGGGATATAAATCAAATCAAGTTGGAAATCAAACTCTTCCCTTGCTAGTGTCACAAGGATCTTCTTGATAAATAAGACTGCTGGACACTTTCCTACCAGTCCAGAAGGAATGGTGAAGGAAAACCTGCTTACATCTGCAAGCATCACATCAAACTTCTTTGTTTCTTCTTTATTGGAACAAATTGATAGAACTTCAGAGTTTCTCCTTGGTTAGCCAATAACTGCAGAGTGGTAATCAGATTAATAGGTGAGGCATAAATCCAACTAATGGTGACATGATAGCAGTCCTCCAATATCTAAGGAGCTGCCCGAAAGAATCCAAAGCACCTGAAGGCAGACTAAGAAGCAATGGATGGAAACTAATCAAGGAACGATCCGACTTAGAATTAAGGAGAAATTTCCTGACAGAACAATTAATTAGTGGAACTACTTGCCTTCAGAAGATGTGGATGCTCCATCCCTGGAGGTTTTTAAGAAGAAGAGATTGGACAGCCATTTGTCCAGAATGGTGTAGGACAGGGGAAGGCAACCTTGGCTCTTTTATGACT
>JAKJMR010000268.1:233872-258067 GCA_024449315.1 Daboia siamensis
GTGGACTTCAGCTCCCAGAATTCCTGAGCCAGCCATGCTGGCTCAGGAATTCTGGGAGTTGAAGTCCACGAGTCATAAAAGAGCCAAGGTTGCCTACCCCGGTGTAGGATCATCTCCTTGAGCAAAGCGCCGAACTACAAGACCTCCAAGGTTTCTTCCAACTCTGTTACTCTGTTAATTAATTATAATACATTCGAAATGGTGGTGATGATGACAACGGGAATGATAGTGAAGCACCTACTATACCAAAAGTATAGTGAATGGTGGTGATGATGACAACGGGAATGATAGTGAAGTCCTACTATACCAAAAATAGAAAGTGCCACCACCCTGGGTCAAAACTGGTCTATTTTTACCTGTAACGTACCTTAGATCAGGATTCCAAGCTGTCACCCAGCCGTTTCCCATGACTGTCCCATGCTATGTTTCATTCCCTTTTACCCGCATCCCAATTTTGTCCTTTTTTGCTCAATATGGCCAAACATCCCAGTGACATGGAAAAGCTCTCCTGCGACCTGCTCTATTCTATTTTGGGCACCAGGAAATGGGCTTGTTCTAATTAAAAAAATAATTGGCCAGGCCTTTCTGGATATTGAAAAGATCATTTTAATTATTCTCCCCTTTCTACTGAATGAACGCCCTCATTTCCTTCTCTCAAATTTTACTGGGGTGTTTGGTTGAATTACTTTTGTTTCATTAACTACAGGTAGTCCTTGACTTACAAGACTTTGTTTAGTGACTGTCCGAAATTGCAACAGCACTGAAAAAAGCAGCTTATGATTGTTTTTCACTCTTATGACTATTGCAGCGCCCCTGGTCACGTGATCAAAATTCAGATGTTTGAAAACTGATTCATATTTATGGCAACTGATCACCTTTTGCGACCTTCTGACAAAGAAAATCCATGGGGAAGCCAGATTCACTTAACAACTATGTTACTAACTTAACAACTGTAGTGATTCACTTAACAACTGTATCAAAAAGGTCATAAAATGGGGTAAAACTCACTTAACAACTGTCATGCTTAGCAACAGAAATGTTGGGCTCAACTATGGTCATAAGTTGAAGACTTTCTGTATATTCTGGGAGTTAGCACCTGAGCAGTTCACAAATGTTTTACAATAGATTAAAAAAACAAAAAAAACCTCTAATGCAGACATGTCAAACACAAGGCCCGGGGGCCGGATGCAGCCCGTGAAGTGGTTTCATGCGGCCCGCGAAGCCATCCTGGAAACAGTGAGGGAACGGCCCCCACTGCCTTGGCCCTGGCCCAGAGACCCTCAGATCTCTCCCACTCCTGCCCAGGCCCCCATAGGCACCCTTGATGCAAATGATGTAGAGCTGGCCACGCCCACCCAGTAGACCATATGCACTTTAGCCACGCCCACCCAGTAGGCCATATGCACTCTAGCCACACCCACCCAGTAGGCCACACCCATCCAAGCCACACCCACCCGGCCCCCTGAGGGCAACTGCAACTTTGGTTATGGTTTTCAAGGCCCTGCATGGCATGGGTCCGGAGTACCTTAGGGATCACCTGCTGCCGGCATCGACTTCCCTCCGCCCCGTGCGTTCCCACAGAGAGGGCCTCCTCAGGGTGCCACCAGTCAGAGAGTGTCGTCTGGTGGCCTCTAGGGGGAGGTCCTTCTCTGTGGGCGCTCCGGATTTGTGGAATCAACTGCCGGTTGAGCTCCGGATGGCTCCCGACCTTCGCTCCTTCCGACGTGATCTGAAGACCTACCTGTTTGAACAAGCCGGTCTGGCCTGATGGGTGATGGGTTGGGATTTTTTAATATAGTTTTAATCCATTTTAAATTTATTGTTGTTAGTTTTGGGCATCTGTTTAATCCTTTTTAATCTTTGTATTCTTGTATTTTATTAATTGCCCTCTTCACCGCCCTGAGTTCTTCGGGAGAAGGGCGGTATATAAATATAAATAAATAAATAAATAAATAAATGCGGCCCTCAATGAAATTGAGTTTGACACCCCTGCTCTAATGTAAATGCAAATGCAGAAATGGCTAAGAAAGAAAAAAAATACGATGCAATCTTTGAATTGTCTAAATTATTTTATTTGTGGCAGATTGTCCAGCTGACAGTTTTTCCCTCACCCTGATTTTGCCCCCAAACTGAAATTCAAAAGCTGAGCTATACACTAACAGAAAGGAATGGAAGACCTTTCCGACTAAATACTTACAGTATATTTAATTTTCTCTCCATTTGGAGATGGACCATTATTATGGTTTTTTTTTTAATCCCACATGGTACAGAGTTATGGTCCCTCCTTCTGAGATGGTTTGCCAAGAAAGCATTTATTACAAGTGAGAAAAGTAATCATCATCATCCTTAATAATCCCAAACAGCTACCAAGTGAATTCTTCCTTCCCCGTTTTAAGTGATTTGACACCATGTGAATTCTACTCCTTGAAATGAACTTGCAGAGTCCACTTTACAGATGCGAAAGGCAATTTTCCTTACAAAAGTGATTCTGCAGGATGTAGGATTAAGGCCCCCTTGATTAAGAGGTTGCTGGTTTAGTGCTTTGAAGATGCTTCTGAAGTTCAGCTGACCCAAAAGAAGTTGGAGCCATGAGGTGGGGTGCTCTCCAAACAGGGGTGGAAGGTCCCTCCGATCTGGCCAGTTTAAGGAGCCTCGCCACCATCTGCTCCAGCTTCCTCTCTTCAGATCCCCCAGTAAGGCACAAAGACCCTTCCTCCCCTTACGTAAACATCCGGCATCATCCCATAAGGAGTTTGTACCATTTTCACGCTGTTCCGCCCATACAGCTCCCACTCGTAGTCTATCAGCTGCTTCCAGAAACCCACGTTCGGCCGGATCACCGGGCGCCTGGATTTGACCCAGTTGTAGGCCTCGTACAGGGTGACGTTTTGGTACTTCATCAGGTAAGCGATGCACAGCGTGGCTGACCGGCTCACCCCGGCCGCACAGTGGACCAAAGTGACACCGTTCTTCCGAGCCACGCTTTGGATCTTGTCTGCCACGCCATCAAAGTAGAGAGAAATGGGGGCGCTGGGTATGTCGGCCACAGGCACCCGGACGTACTCAAAGTCGGGGAAGTTGAGATTCGGGAGTTCGACGGTGGCGTTGATAATGCAAGTGATGCCGCGGGATAAGAGCAGCTGGCGGTTGGAGGCAACACTGCCTTTGCTGAGGTACAGGAAGGGGGTGATTTGGGCAATGCCAGCCATCGTCCCTTCGGAGTAAAAGCGAGGTGTTAAGAGAGTTCGTGGCAGATTGTAGTGTCTTCGTGCTGTCATGGGAAAAATGCCTGGCTGCTCAGACTTTCATGCTAGATGATTCTCTGGAACCCTCTTTTTTCGTTTTCTTGATGATGTGCCACACGTTGTGTTTTCTTCCACCTGCCAAATGCAGAGAAAGACCAACTTTTAGTTTTTGTGAGAAAACAGCCATAGTCTGGTTTATCTGACAATGCTGATTAATTTTACTATTTATTTACTTCTTTATATCCCACCGGCAGGGAACATAGCCAACACATACCTTCCTCTTCCTATTTTCTCCACAACAACAACAATCTTGTGAGGTGGGCTGGGCTGAGAGAGAGAATGACCGGCCCAAAGTCATCTAGTCAGTTTTCATGGCTAAGGGGAGTGGGGACTAGAACTCACCACATCCCGGTAATTGGGCCAAAATCACCAAACCAACTTTCACACCTAAGGTAAGACTAGAACTCCCAGTCTTTTGGTGATTCACCCAAAGTTACCCAGGTGGCTTTCATGCCTAAGGCAGGACTTGAACTCACAATCTCCTGCTTGCTAACATGGTGCCTTAACCACTAGACCAAACTGTCTTGCTTGCAAAATATGAAAGACCCTGTGGCATTTGGAAATGACTGGAAAATTAGTCCTACTAGTAGCCCATACCTGACCTAGGATAGTACAGATAGTTCTCGTCTTACAACCAGACACTTAGCGGTTCTTCAAAGTTACAACCGACCCCCCCAAAAGCTACTTGTGACAAACATCCCTGGTCACATGATTATATTTTGGGTGCTTGGCAACCAGCTCACCTGCCATTTACAGTATCCCAGAGTCATGTGACCATAATTTTCAATGTTTTTCCGCCATTGACTTCTGGTTTCTGGCAAAAAAAAAAAAGTCCATTGAATAAAATGGATTTGACCATGGTGTTTGCCTAACAACTGCCACAAAATTGATCGTAAAATCAGACATGGTGATCTGCTTAACAACCGCAGTGACTTAAGACCATAATTCCAGACACAGTAATGGTTGTAAGACAAGGACCACATGTAAAAGCAGAAGGGAACCCATACAGACTGCAGGTAGTCCTCAACTTACGACCCCCAATTTAGTCCAAAATTTCCATCGCTAAGGAAGACAGAGACTTCCCCCCCCCCATTTTATGACCTTTTTTTTGCCTCAGATATTGTGAATCATTGCAGTTATTAAGTGAATCTGGCTTCCCCACTGAGTCTGCTTATCAGGAGGTCACAAAAAGGGATCACATGACCCCAGGACAATGCAACCGTCATAAATATGAGTCAATTGCCAAGCATCCGAATTTTGACCATTGTGACCACGGGAATGCTGCAACGGTCGTGTCAAAAAGTCACCAGTCATTTTTTTCAGTGCTGTTGTAACTTCAAATTGTCACTCAATGAACGATTTTAAGCTGAGAACTACCTGTTCTAGTTTCTTCACTCTTTTCCATTAATGTGACTCTGAATTATTTTCCCCAGCCTCATTTAAGCCCATCCCGAACCAAAAAAAACAAAAAAAAAAGCATCCTTTAGCTCTCGCTGATTTTGGGGGGATGATCCACTATTTTCATCACTTTCGGATTTTCTGCTACCCTCAGGGTCTTCCCAAGGCTGCTGCTATCTTTTCATTTCCCAAAGATTACATTTAGAAGCCAGTTTTGTCAGCAATAAAGGGATCAAAATAAGGAAATATCTATTTCGGAATAAACAAAGATAGAGCAGGCTCGGATTCGGGCTAATAATTTGACGTCCTCTTCCCCAGCTCCCCACTGTTCTCTTTCATTGTCTTAACGTACGGACCTTTCAGCTTTTCTCAAAGAAAAACAAGATGCTATTTTTATCCAGAACACATCATCAGCCACGGCTACCTGCCTGCTGTGCATTGCCACAAGACTGACCCGCCTGTCTCTGCTCAGTTCGTTTAATTTGTTCTCTCTGAACAACGTTTGTTCTTTGACACCGGGAAAAAGATTAGCATAAGGCAAGGGTAAGACAACTTTAAGACTTGTGGACTTCAACTCCCAGAATTCCCCAGCCAGTATGGGGGAGTCTGGAGGTTGAAATCCACAGTTGCCAAGGCTGTACGCCCTTGGCATAAGACAAAGGGGTTGACACTATTGAAAATATCTTAATATCTTTCAGTAAAAGACAAAGGCCGCTCTCTCGAAGACAAGTAAAGTCCACATTGTGGACAGAGAGGACCAGCTGCTTTGAAAGCGTGTGTCAAAACTGAACAGCCCTCTCTCAAAAGAGGGGGAGGGATACGAGACATCACCTATTTCCAGTCTGCAACCCAGTATTTTCAGCAGTTTCAGGAAGGCTCCACACCCACTTGCACCACTCAGGTGACCTTGAGAACACAGGTAAACCTCCAAGTGGCCTCAACAACTCTCTAAAAGCAGGCAAATGTCCAGCTGTCTGCAAGGAGTATAAATCCTTCCATTCCCCACCATTCAGTCGAAGCCGAAGAAGCTTCTTGGATGAGAAGCGAAACGTCTTCGAAGGAAAAACAAAGAAGTCCAGCTGCCTCCTGAAAAAGCACCTTTGGGATATCTTTCAGTATCTACCGAGGGAAAATTGACAAGCTGTTTATCCACTGTGATCATCCTGTAAACAAAGCATTCCCTGAAAGGAGAAAGGATTAAGGAATTTTAAGGTGGCTTGAAGGGTTTCCTCTGAGGTAATTTCAGCTGTGATGCTCTTCAGCTCATCTGCAAAGAAATTCCTAAGCCAGGTGATTTTGATATCTCAATACTGCACCTGTTGGATTTCTATTTTTCATGCAACTGCTACAGTAGAAACTAAAAGCTCATCCAGTATTTATTTGAGACTAACTGGATCAGATCTGTTCAAATAGACCATATAGGAGCCGTGACCAGGGGGGCTTTTGCCCAGGTTCGCCTGGTGCGCCAGTTGCGACCCTATCTGGACCAAGATGCCCTACGCACAGTCACTCATGCGCTCGTGACCTCCTGTTTAGACTACTGCAACGCTCTCTACATGGGGCTGCCCTTGAGGACCACTCGGAGGCTTCAGCTGGTGCAGAATGCGGCCGCGCGAGTTGTGATGGGGGTTTCCTGATACTCCCATGTAACACCTCTACTCCGCGAGCTGCATTGGCTCCCGGTTGCCCTCCGGGTGAAATTCAAGGTGCTGGTGATGACCTATAAAGCCCTAAATGGCTTGGGTCCGGGATATCTGAGGGAACACCTGCTGCCAGCATCAAGCTCTCTTCGTCCAGTGCGCTCCCACAGGGAGGGTCTTCTCAGAGTGCCACCGGTAAGAGATTGCCGGCGGACGACACCCAAGGGTAGGGCCTTCTCAGTGGGTGCGCCTGCCCTTTGGAACCAGCTGCCAGTGGAGCTGAGGACTGCCCCCGACCTCCGTTCATTCCGCCGAGACCTGAAGACCTGGCTCTTCGAGCTCTCTGGCCCAGGCTGAGAATTTTAATTTTAATTTAGTTTTAATCTTAATTTTAACTGGGGTTTTACCTATGCAGGGACTAATATAATTTTTTTAAATCTTTTTTAACTTTTGTATCTGTGTTTTTTAATCACCCTGTAAACCGCCCTGAGTCCTTCGGGAAAGGGCGGTATATAAATGTAATAAAAATAAATAAATAAAATAAATAAATGTTTGAGCTGAGCCAGGGATGAGAAGGTGCTTCACATTTTCGTTAAGCCTCCAAATCTTGATAGTTAATTAAGTCAACGTCATATGGACAGCCATTAAACCATGATTGGGAGGATCCAGACTAAACCATGATTTTATGAATGGTCCTTTCTCCTCTGGGGCTTTATTTTTATTTTGCTATGCATGCTGTCTACATAACCAGCTGGCTAAGAAGAATCTGAAATAAATCCTCATTTCTGAAGTTAGGAGACCTCAGGGCTCTTCATGTGGATCAAAAGGCCCAGATGGCAGCTTTACCTATGCTTCTTGGCAGCTTCTTCACTTTTCAGATTACTCTCCCAGACACCTCGGGGTAATCCTTTTGCTTATCCTTCTAAATCAGGGGTCTTCAAACTTGGCCCTTTTAGGACTTGTGGACTTCAACTCCCAGAATTCTTCAGCCAGGCCTGGCTGAAGAATTCTGGGAGTTGAAGTCCACAAGTCCTAAAAGGGCCAAGTTTGAAGACCCCCTGTTCTAAATCAATGTTTTTGCAATATTAAGTCAGGGGGACTTCAGCTCCCAGAATTCCTCATGCTGGCTAGGGAATTCTGGAAGTCCACACATTTGAAAGCTGCCAAAATTGAGAAACACTGCTCCAGAATTATAACTGATCTGTGTAAGCCTGTTGCGTGAACACAGCCCCAAATATGGAGGGTTTAGTTTTCATTACGGATTGTATGCCACACATGGAGGCCACCAGCACTGCTTCTAGGGAGGTAAAATGATGAAAACAACTTCACACAGCCACATCACCAGCCTCCGCTTCTTTTATGTGCATACAAAAAAAAATACAGGTGGTCCTTGACTTACAACCACAATTCAGCCCAAAATTTCCATTGCTAAGCAAGACATTCGTTGTGTGACTTTTGCCTTATTTTATGATCTTTCTTGTTAAGTGAATCACTGCAGTTGTTAAGTTAGTAACCTAGTTGTTACGTGAACCTGGCTTCCCCATTGATTTCGCTTGTCAGAAGGTTGCAAAAGGGGATCACGTGACCAAATTTTGATCATATGGGGATATTGCAACAGTCATTAAGTCGCTTTTTTCAGTGCTGTTGTAACTTTAGTGAACAGTCACTAAACAAATGGCTGTAAGTTGAGGACCACCTGTTCAAAGAAACAGAGTTGATAGCATCACAGCATTGCTGGAAATGGCAAGAATTGAAACCATGATCATCTGGAGAACGTGCTGAATGTTGAGCTATGAGGTTAGTTTTAAAAATGAATAAAGTTAATGATAAAATAATACAGCATGTAGGTGTCTGTGTAGAGAAAGAGGTTTGAACGTCAAATAAATAGGATTTCCACTTAGCCTTCATCAACAAATGGCAAAGTCACCACCTATAAGGTGGAACTAGAACTCACAGTCTCCTAGTGATTGGCTCAAAGTCATCCAGCTGGCTTTTGTGTCCAAGGCAGGACTAGAACTCACAATCTCTTGGTGATTGGCCCAAAGTAAGAAGTGCAAAGAGGAGCAACCAATTAAGAACAGGATGATTAAGTGCCTGGAGGCAAAAAACATATAAAGGACGATTGTAGGAATTGGTTATGACCAGTCTAGTGAAAAGGGGGACTGGGTGGGGTGTTTTGTGACATGGTAGCAGTATCCCAATATTTGAGGTGGCTGCCAAAAAGAAGAGGGAGTCAAGCTATTCTCCAAAGCACCTGAAAGCAGGACAAGAAGCAACGGATGGAAACTAATCAAGGAGAGAAGCAACCTAGAATTAAGGAGAAATTTTCTGATAGTGAGAACAATCAACCAGTGGAACAGCTTGCCTTCGGAAGTTGTGGGTACTTCATCACTGCAGGTTTTTAAAGAAGAGACTGGACAGCCACCCATCTGAAATGGTATAGGGTCTCCTGCTTGAGCAGGGGGTTGGACTAGATGACCTCCAAGACCCCTTCCAGCTCTATTCTGATTGAAGTTGCCCATCTGGCTTTCATGTCTAAGACAGAACTCAGTCTCCTGATTTCTAGCCTGGTACCTTCCCCACTAGACCAAACTCTCTCCCACTTGCAGCTCCATGATTTGCCATTACAAAACACACAAAGTTTTTGATTGCTCACAGACACACACCGTCCACAAATCTATTGCGTGGCTTAGGCTGTATGTCTCCTTTGTTTGATGCAATTTGACCCAGAGAGCGTCACTGGGTACAGCTTTGCCTCTGAGGAGAAACATTTTAGCCTGAGAATATGAGACTTGGGATCTATGCCAGACCGTGAACCAAATGCTACCCCTGGGATTAGCAGGGATAGAAATAAACCCCAAACAACAGAATGAGCATCTTTCATTATATTTATCTTTCACACGCTTGCAACAACAGCAACACGAAGTGAGAAAAATCTGCAGACTTTTAAAATAGCAAATGGATAAAAATGACTGCATTTGGTTAGCTTCTGAGGCTGGCAATTATCCTTAAAACGGTGTTTTTTTTTAAAAAAAAAACTTGGCAATTTTAAGATGTGTGGACTACAACTCCCAGAATTCCTCAAGACAGGGTGCTAGTTAGAGAATTGTGGGAGTTGAAGTACACATTTTTAAATTTACTCAGTTTGAAACATACTGTCCCAGAACATGGAGATTAAGGTGCACTGATAATATTACATAGCTGGGTAATGAAATGTCTGCAAGAAAACAACCAAGCTCAGAGAGCACCAAGGACCTCACATGGAGATTAGTTTTCCATAGCCCAATAGGCCTGGGTTTCCTAGAGTTATACTTCCCTTGCTCCCCAGACAGCCTGTTTTATAATAATAATAATAATAATAATAAGTTGGAAGGGTCCTTGGAGGTCATCTAGTCCAACCCCCTGCTCAGGCAGGAACCCCTATACCATTTCAGACAAATGGCTGTCCAGTCTCTTCTTAAAAACCTCCAGTGTTGGAGCATTCAACACCTCTGGAGGCAGGTTGTTCCACTGGTTAATTGTTCTAACTGTCAGGAAATTTCTTCTTAGTTCGAGGTTGCTTCTCTCCTTGACTAGTTTCCATCCGTTGCTTCTTGTCCTGCTTTCAGGTGCTTTGGAGAATAGCTTGACTCCCTTTTATTTGTGGCAGCCCCTGAGTTTCTTAAGTCAAGAAATGTAGATAGTGGCTACTTTTAATTCCATCATGCCCTGCAATTAACTTAAAGAGACTTCTACATCCCATAGCAGTGTTTCTCAACCTTGGCAACTCTGAGATGAGTGGACATCAATTACCAGAATTCTCCAGCCAGCATGCTTGGAATACCTATGCAAAGAAATCAGTCCATACTCCTGAGCAAGGACAGTTCAGTTGTTCTATCAAACTAATTTTAGAAAGGGGAAAGAAAAACTTTTTGAAGTGCATTCGACTGGTATTCTTTAAAATCCAAGCCCTAACTACCATAGTTTTCCTAACCGTCCAATCAAGTTGTTAATCAATCAGTCAGAATAGAGCTGGAAGGGACCTTGGAGGTCTTCTAGTCCAACACCCTGCTCAGGCAGGAGATCTTATACCATTTCAGACAAGTGACTATCCAGTCTCTTCTTAAAAACCTCCAGCGATGAAGCACCCACAACGTCTGAAAGCAACCTGTTCCACTGGTTAATTGACCTCACCGTTAGGAAGTTTCTCCTTAATTCCAAATTGCTTCTCTCCTTGATTACTTTCCAACCATTGTTTCTCGTCTTGCCTTTTGGTGCTTTGGAAAATAAGTTGATCCCCCTCTTCTTTGTAGCAGCCCCTCAAATACTGGAATATTGCTACAATGCCCTCCCCCCCAGTCCTTCTTTTCTCTAGACTGGCCAAACCCAAATCCAGCAACCGTTCTTCATGTGTTTTAGTCTCCAGGCCTTTAATCATCTTAGTTACTCTTCTTTGCACTTTTTCCAAAGTCTCAACTTCTTTTGTGGAATGTGGTGACCAAAACTGAATGCAATATTCCATGTCTGGCCTTCAGTTTTGGTCAACTGAGGAGAAATTCCTGCAATTAGAACAATTAATCAGTGGAACGACCTGCCTCCAGAAGTTGTGGGTGCTCCAACACTGGAGGTTTTTAAGAAGAGATTGAATTACAATTTGTCTGAAATGATATAGGGTTTCTTGCTTGAGCAGGGGGTTGGACTAGAAGACCTTCAAGGTCCCTTCCATGTCTGTTATTCTGCGTGATAACTCTGCCTTATGCCACCTGTATTTTAGATTACTCATTCCAGAGAAAATCCATTTAACGTAATCACTAAGAGTTTATATCAACTCCCAGGCACTCAATCAATCAATCATTCAACCAACCAACTTATTATTATTGCCCATTGATTCCCCAAGGATATATCCATGAAATTAATAAAGTCTAGCTTGACATGAAGATTTTACTAATTTACCTGGAAGGTTTCAAGATGTAGAAGGACTAGCTAGGCACAGGAAGAAAAAATTTAGAAGACAATGGCAAATTATTTCTACACTACAGACAGTCCTTGACTTATGACAATTGAATCCAAAATCTCTGTTGCTAAGCAAGAGTTTTGCTCCATTTTATGACCTTTTTGTCACAGTTGTTAAGTGAATCACTGCAGTTGTTAAATGAATCATGTACTTCCAGTGGGCCGTTCTAGGCCTGGGAGGCCTCCCCGGAAGTGGCATCCATGCGTTGGCAGTGGCCCAATCTGAGCCTTGCAAAAAAGGCCTAGGCTAGGGCATCGGCCAGTTCGCCAAAGTCAAAAAAAAATTAGTTGCCAGTTCTACTGAACCAGGTGAATCATCTGAATCCCACCATTGGTTGCGTCAGACTTGCCCCAGTCAGCTCCCCTCAGGAAAGTACAACTCTTGAATCCATCAAATTGAATCAAAACAACTTTTACTGAGAGAAACTGGATGTAGTAAAGTCAGGCAGAATCTGAAGGTCCTGCACAAAGCATAAAGCCATCCTTTCGGTTTGCCAGTCCCAACCCTCCCCCCACAACCAGCCCACTGACAGCCAATGTGATGCCAAGAAGATGTTTTGAGAATGCTGAGGTGCCAGGCAGGTAACAGCTCCCTCTCAGGGTGTGACAGCCTTGGAACCTGGTGAGAACTGGCTGGGAAGGAGTCCGTCCCATCTCCAAGGACAGTCCACTTCCCTAATTTCCAAGCGAAGAGCAGAAGCCAAAAATCCCAGGTACGCCATCCCCCCCTGATTCCTCAGCATGATGGCAGGACACCAGAGTACAAATGGTGCACCTGACAGATTGTGAGGACTAGCTGTGTTCCCAAAAACTCCTGTAGGAAAGTATTCACCAACACTTAGGGCTTTGAAATTCTCCTATTGCTCTGTTGGGTGCTACCACTTAATCAAACTTTTGATCTGAAAATAAGCAGAATCACTTGTTAGGAGGCACCAGGAAATGTAGGCTAGACTAATAGATAAATAAACATCTGGAAGAAGTCAATGACAGATCACACTGCTGCTAAAACAAAGGATGCTTTCAACAAAAGTCAGAGCTGACTCAGTAGGCCTCTTTAACCTTCACCTTGTGATAAATGTCAGTTCCTCTGTAAGGAAGCTAAAGCTATCCTTTAAAAAAATTAGATAACAAGGAAGATGACACTTCTTTGTGATGTCTCTGGCCTCCGAGTCAGCAGATTTCCTGCACTTGCAGCTTCCAGACATTTTGGACTACAAGTCCTATTATCCTCTGGGAGATCTGGAGGTTGCATTGCCTAGTTAGGGAGCAGCTCTACCTATATCTTCCCCTTTATGGAAGTAGCTCTACCTACATCTTCCCCTTTATCTCTCCCACTAGGTATAACCAAACCACCAATAAATTGAAATATTTACTTATGTCCATTAAAAAAAAACCCTGTTCCTGGCTTTTGAGGGATGTATGGCCAACTGAAGATGGCTCAGTGAAAGTGGAGCCAATGACCATGCAAAGACCAAGAAACTAATGAGTAGACCAATTCCTTGGAACCTCTCTGGATAAGGAGAGGACAGGAGATTGCCCACATGTGCTCCAGGTGGCTATTCCTTGAAATCAGACCACAGGAAAGCAGTTTTCTATAGAGTTTGAGCATCAGGAGGTGATAGGATTAGCCATGTTGTTTGCAACCTCCGTGGACACTAAAGGACACTAACTTCACAAACTTGACTTTCTAATCACTTTTGGAAATTGCCTTTTAATGGTTCTAAAGCTATTAGAGACCTTCAGAACCGCAGGTTGAAAAGTGGGTGAGTTGTTTCAAGATGTATCTTTACATCTTGAAGTTTATCTTTAATTATGAACAACAGAAAAAATAATTATAGGCTTAAGAATTTAAGGAATTTGAAATAAAGAGCAAAAAGCTAAATAAGACTCTGTAAGAAAATTATAAATGGATTGAAGATCCAGATCAATATGGAATATTGACTTTTACTATAAGATTTCGGAATTAGCTATAGAAAAATATCAACAACTTCTCATGGAAAATAAACTTTTTTTAATAGTAAGCTTTTTACTTGTTTTTTTTCTCTACATACATATGTTAATTTTTCAGTGTATTAACATGGGTGAAAGAATGGATAATGCTT
Organism: Daboia siamensis; assembly: GCA_024449315.1. Taxonomy (NCBI): domain Eukaryota; kingdom Metazoa; phylum Chordata; class Lepidosauria; order Squamata; family Viperidae; genus Daboia; species Daboia siamensis. The sequence continues at coordinate 247,310 of JAKJMR010000268.1, forward strand.
AGGAATAAAAAGTTGTTATATTTGGAGGGACATGACTTACAATTGGGGTGGCACGCTTTTTTGTGGTACGGGAAAAACAAAATTCATAAGTATTTTCAAAATCACTGTATTAGAAATGCTTTGATAATAGTATGGGGAAAAATTAAAACTAAAATATATTTAAAAATTCCAGGATGGTTATCAACGACAGAAGCTTTCTCACACCCAAATTTGTTAGATTTTGAAAAAACTTGGGCATATAGAGAGATTTTGAATACTGATGGGACATTAAAATTGAAACAAGAGCTGGAAAATCAGGGCATCAACATGTCATGGTGGGCATTGTTACAAATATAAAATAGATATGAAAAAGATGTGAAATTGTACGGATTTTATAAAGAACAAACTGTATTTGATAAGATATTGTTAACTTCTGATGAGAAACTAATTAAGAAAATGTATAATTTTTTGTTAATTTTAGAGATGGAGAGTGAACAGACTAAAGAGACAATGACAAGGTGGGCGAAAAACTTTGGTCATAATATAGAATTAGAAACATGGCAAAAATTATGGGAGAGAAATTATAAATTGACAATGTCAACTACGTATAAAGAAAATTTATATAAAATGTTTTGCCACTAGCAGGATTAGCAAAAATGTTTAAAAATATGTCAGATAAATGTTGGAAATGTAAACATAATTCAGGTATGTACTATCATATCTGGTGGACATGTGACAAAGTAAAAGGCCTATTGGAAAAAAATACATGCTTGGTTAGAAAAAAATATTAGGAGAACATGTGGTATTTAATCCTGAATTTTTTTGTTAGGTATAGTACCAGAAAAGATTAATAAGCAAAATTTATATTTGGTTCTACATATTATAACGGCAGCAAGAATAATCTACGCACAATGTTAGAAGGATGAACGAATACCATCAGAGGAAGAAGTTATTAAAAAAATACTGGAATGCGCTGAGATGGACAGACTAACTATGAAGCTGAAAGACAAAGAAGAAACAGAATATTACCAAAGCTGGAATTTATTCTACAAATGGTTAGCGGAGAGAACCAAAGAGTAGGACTTGATTATATATTAGCGCAGACATGTCAAACACAAGGCCCGGGGGCCAGATCCGGCCCGCAAAGTGGTTTCACGTGGCCTGCGAAGCCATCCTGGAAAGAGTGAGGGAACGGCCCCCACTTGCCTTGGCCCTGGCCCAGAAACCCTCCTTCTGCCAGAGACCCTCAGATCTGTCCCACTCCTGCCCAGGCCCCCATAGGCACCCTTGATGCAAATGATGTAGAGCTGGCCACGCCCACCCAGTAGGCCATACGCACTCTAGCCACGCCCACCCAGCAGGCCACGCCCACCCTGGCCATACCCACCCGGCCCCTTGAGGGCAACCTCAGTGCTGATGTGGCCCTCAATGGAATTGAGTTTGACACCCCTGTATTAGCGTTTTAGGGAAATAAACTTATTTTGGTCCTCCTGGCAATTACAAGACATAACAAAATATAAGTGATGATTTTAGAAACTGGACACTATAGGGGACTAAAGATTTTAAGCAGGGGGAAAAATATAGCAGCCTGATGTCAAATAATAATGGGACTTGCAGAAAGATATAAAAAAAATGTAAATCAGTAATATTAAAGGACATTTTTGAAGAAGGGAGCTACTGAAGTTACTAACTACATCAGTAATTCATCCTGGAAGACACGATAAATGCTAAAACCAACGAGTACCAAGAAAACCAAGTGACTCACTACGTGACCCATTACTTTGACCAGAAGAAATAGCAAATCATGAGGCAGCCAACACCAGCAAGTTCTTCCTTGTGCATTGACTACCAGGAGAAATACAAATGCCAGGACAAGATTTCGGCTTCAAAATATGTTGAATACTGAAATTGACAGGTTTTGAAGCTGTTGAGTGCTGTATCAACACTGCCAATAATGAGAATAGAATAGAATAGAATAGAATAGAATAGAATAGAATAGAATAGAATAGAACCATGGAGATCATCTAGTCCAACCCCCTGCTCAGGCAGGAAACCCTATACCATTTCAGACAAATGGCTGTCCAGTCTCTTCTTAATACCTTCCAGTGTTGGAGCATTCACCACTTCTGGAGGCAGGTTGTTTCACTGGTTAATTGTTCTCACTGTCAGGAAGTTTCTCCTTAGTTCTAGGTTGCTTCTCTCTTTGGTGGTAATAATAATAATAATAATGTTGGAAGGGACCTTGGAGGTCATCTAGTCCAACCCCCTGCTCAGGCAGAAAACCCTATACCATTTCAGACAAATGGCTGTCCAGTCTCTTCTTAATACCTTCCAGTTTTGGAGCATTCACTGTTTCTGGAGGCAGGTTGTTCCACTGATTAATTGTTCTCACTGTCAGGAAATTCCTTCTTAGTTCCAGGTTGCTTCTTTCCTTGATCAGTTTCCATCCATTGCTTCTTGTCCTGCCTTCAGATGCTTTGGAGAACAGCTTGACTCCCTCTTAATAACTACAATGATTCACTTAACAACTGTGGCAAGAAAGGTGGTAAAAATGGGGCAAAATTCACTTAACAAATGTTTCACTTAGCAAAAGAAATTTAGGGCTCAGTTGTGGAAAGTAAGTCGAGGACTAACAGTACTCATGAATAAAGTTGGAAATCACTTCTTTAGACATTTTTCTTTTCCATTATTATATTTTCTCCTTTCTCCTTTTTTCTTTCTTCCTGTACATTTTATTCTTTCTTTCCCTTCTACTCTCTTTCTCTAATATCAGTTTGTACTCATTTTTAGTATAATTACTTAAAATCCTTAATAAAATTATATTTTTTAAAAAAAAAAAATCTCTGTTCCTCTTTTTCTTAAAGATAAAATATTTATCTTTCCTTAGTCAGCAAACACTTGTTTTATAAAGTAGATGAAGGGAAGCTTGCAGCACTGGATTGCGATCATCCAGATGACCACAAAGCATTAATTATCTGCATTTCTCTGTTGCTTGTCTGGTGTTTTGCAGACAAGATCATCTTAGAAGGAAAATGGCTATTTCATAAAAAAAAAGGAATCAGATCTTTATGAGGACTGAAGTGAAATAGCATTTAAATATGTATATATTTAAAGACAAAACGTTGATAATTAAATATGGAATATCTTAGCTACAATGCAGGGGTCTGATTGCATGAAGGATGAATATTGCTATGGCCCAATTTAAGTCTTGCAGCACAATCTCTTCCTGGTCTGTTAAATGAGCAGGCAAAATCCGTGAATGCCACAAAACAATCACCTTTTTTTAAATTCACCTGTTTGGGTTGGTTTAGAAAACATGTTTGTTGCCCTCTAGTTAAAACTCTCAGGGCAACGTGTGTATTAAAATCATGAAACACAGTCAGTAATACCAATCAGAAGAACTTGATTTTAAAACCATAAAAGAAAGATTAAATTGTGCACATCAATACAAGTTTACAATTAAAAGCTTCAGCGTGTGCTGGAATGTTTGGATAAATTTAAATCAGGAAACATTTGTCCCCAAAATGACCTTGGATATGGAGTCTGAGGCTTTGTCTGGAGTTGGCATTCTGTTTCCCAGTTTTCCAAAAATAGTTTCAGACTATAATGTGGAATGACAAAGCACCATTCCTGAAAAATACTCACTTGTTCCCCAAACTTTCAAAGCCACAGGGAGAACAGACAGTACAGACAGTGTAAACAACTCAAAATTTCTGTTGTTAAGCGGCTGTCAAGTGAGTTTGGACCCCATTTTATGACCTTTTTTGCCACAACTGTTAAGCACAGTTGTTGAGTTAGGAACACGATTGTTACGTGAATCTGATTTGCCCACTGAGTTTGCTAGTTAGAAGGTTGCAAAAGGAGATCACATCATTCCGGGACACTGCAACCGTCATAAATGTGAGTCAGATGCCAAGCATCTGAATTTTGGTCATACGCCCATGGGCTGGGGTAGGCAACCTTGGCTCTTTTATGACTTGTGGACTTCAACTCCCAGAATTCCTGAGCTAGCCATGCTGAGGAGAAAGAGAGAGGTTTCCATGCTGAGCCATGACGGCTCAGGAATTCTGGGAGTTGAAGTCCAGGAGTCATAAAAGAGCCAAGACTCCTACCCCGCCCATGGGGATGCTGCAGCGGTCCTAAGTGAGAAAAACAGTCATAACTCCCTTCTTTCAGTTCCATTGTAACTTTGAACTGTCACTAAATGAACTGTTGTAAGTCGAGGACTACCCGTGTTGCCTGCAGCTTTCACACTTTCCCTGGACAGGAGATTTGAGGTGTAAAGCATAGAGTGAGAATGGAATCTAGCAAATGTTGGTGTACTCAACCATAAATTCAGACTTTATCGAAGTTTGTTGGGCACCGTTTTTCTGGAATCCAGAAAAACATTCCCTTCTATTAATTAAAAGCACATCCAGGATCTTTTTCAGAATGCAACAATTTACTCTGGCTTAAGCCTATACCCAGGATATTATACACCTTGAAGGGCCTGGAGGCAAAATATTAATACTAATTAATATTAATAATATTTCTTCCCTCCCTGCCCACATTTTTCTTCTCAGGGTACTTACTACCTGTTGCGATGCAAAGATTTTTCTCAATTTTCTTTTGTCCATTGAAACCAACAACCCAGTAAGTAAGAGTGGATGGAGAAAAGCCACAATCTTAAAGTAGCACTTGGGTTTCACTATTTCTACTGCTTTGCAAGAATTGATGCAGACCTCATTTCAAATCCTGAGACTCTAGATTAGAAAGAGTGCACAGTGCACAGTGCAGAGAAGAGCAAGTATGAGGTGACTACATGCAAACAATTCTAAAAAATGAATAGGGTTAATGATGACAACATAATACAGCATGTATGGGTTTGTATAGGGAAAGAGGTTTGAACATCAAATAAATAGGATTTCCACTTATCCTTCATCAACAAATGGCAAAATCACCACCTATAAGGTGACCAGATGCCTTTTCAAAAAGCACTTTTTTTGGGATAACCATGGCCTGCAAGGCTGAGAATCTCCGCAAATTCAACTTTAATTCACACGAAGCACTAAGGCACCCCAGTCCAGTTTCCAATTTGCCACCCGACAAGCTCCAAAATAAGGAACATTTTAAGATTTAACATGTGTTACGTGTCAGCACATAAAAATACTTTATTAGGCAGTAGTATATTAAATTTATAATTCAGGAGGAACTTCCCAGACCAAACTGCACTGAAACTAATTAACGAGATTTAAGTTCATTATGACTAATTGCCTCTGTAGTATTTCTCATGAGTAACTCACTTAATAAACAAAATAGCAATTTTGAAATGGCATTAAAAAACAAACCTTGAATTTCAACAGCATTTCAAATAATTCAAAATCTGAAATAAAGTGGTTTCTATTAAGTTTAATAAGTTTGAATTAAAGTTCTTCTCTGCATCTCCAACAGGCCTAAACAAATGGAGCAGAAGGATAAGATATTTACTTTCAAGGAGCACTGCATTTTATTCTCAAATAAGGAGCAGTGATATAATAATGGAAAACATCTTCCTATGAGCCGATTTAGTTATTAGCAGAATTATGGCAGTTTTCAGTGGATTCAAATTAACTTGCTGACCCCTATATTTTGGTTTTAAGAAGACAGTGGCTACATTCTGATAACACTGCATTAATCCAGTGGCCAAGTTCATTCAAGGAAGAAGGCTTGTATAGGTTGACCTTGACTTATGACTACAAGTCAGACTGCAACTCCCATCACTAAATGAGGCAGTTATTAAATGAGTCCTGCCCAATTTTGCACCCATTTTTGCCAGTCATGAAACAACTCACTATGGTTACTAAATGAATCATGCAGTTGTTAAGTGAATTCGGCTTCTTCCATTGACTCTACTTGTTAGAAGCCAGCTGGGAAGGTCATTAATGGGGATCACCCTGGGACTCTGCAACCGTCGTAAGTACATGATCACTTGACCACAAGGACGTTACAACAATTGTAAACAGATAGTCCTCAACTTACAACCACAACTGAGCCCAAAATTTCTGATGCTAAACAAGACAGTGGTGAAGTGAATTTTGCTCCATTTTATGACCTTTCTTGCCATGAATCACTGCAGTTGTTAAGTTAGTAACATGGCTGTTAAGTGAATCTGGCTTCCCCATTGACTTTGCTTGTTAGAAGATCGCAAAAGGCGATCACATGACCCCAGGGACACTGCAGCCATCATAAATATGAATTGGCTGCCAAGCACCGGAACTTTGATCACATCACCATGGAAATGTTGCAATGGTCATCAGTGTAAAAAACAGTCCTAAGCCAATTTTTCAGGGCCATTGTAACTTCAAATGGTCACTAAAAAATGGTTGTAAGTCAAGGACTACCTGTACACACATTTCACCTTTTCTACATACCAGGGGATGCTTTGCTGATTGCTAATTTCTCTTTTATCTAAACCAGTGCTTCTCAATTGGGAAGATGTGTGGACTTCAGCTCCCAGAATTGCCCAGCCTGAAGGTTGAGAAAGACTGAATGAAAGTGAAGGATTCTTCGAGTTGGAGGTGGGGGAAGAAGCCCTTTTGTTGGAGGAGGACATTTAAAGAGTTATCTATGGGCTTAGTAATTCCCACGGGCACATCCATGTTTCTGCTTTAAATATTTTCTCAGGGTATACAGAAAAGTGGTTGCAGATGACACTAATAAAACCTGTGATTTCCCACTCCTGTACTGTTTTTCTCTGAAAATAAGACCTGCTTTTCTCTGAAAATAAGGCCAGGTTTTATATTAATTTTTGCCCCAAAAGATGTGTTAGGGCATATTTTCCAGTTAGATCATATTTTCAGGGAAACACGGTACTAAATGCGTTCGTCTGGCTGACAATCTTAACTGGGGCTTATTTTGGGGGTAGGGCTTATAGGCATCCTGAAAAACATGCTAGTGCTTATTTTCCGGTTAGGTCTTATTTTCAGAGAAACAGGATATTATTGCAATGTTTGATTGTGATGAGCCACCTACAGTCATTGTGAGTTGGGTGGCATGCAAAGTTAAACACCCTTGGCATTGACAAAATCACCATTAGTCAATTGCAGAAGGCAGCTTTATTCATCTCTTTAACAGCATGAAACATCAACATCTGCCTGTCCCACGTCCTTGAGAAGGGCTCATCAGATGGATAAAACTGCCAAATCCAGCCCGAACATCTGGCTGACTGTGTGACAAACCATGAGAACAACTGGAGCACCAATTGAATGCCATCAACACTGACAAGATCCCCATCAGTCAATTGCAAAAGTTACTCAGAACAGCTTACATTCTGCAATAACACATCCAACATCATAAAACATCAACCTCTGTCTATTCCAGGTTCTTGGGAAGGAACCAACAGGTGGATAAAACTGCCTGTCTGAACATCTGGCTGACTATGCAATGAACCAATAATAATAGCAGCAACAACAAAAATTGTAGCTCACAGCAGCTGCAGACTTAAACCAATATGGATTGGTCCACCCATCTTAAAGCATGGTGGCTGGGGAATTCTGGGAGTTGAAGTCCACAAAGCATGTAGACGAAGGATTCCTGGGAGTGACATTTGCACATCTTAAAGCCTATTGGCTTTAAAGGGAGTTGAAGCCCACACAGCTTAAAGTTTCCAAGACTGAAAAACACTTAAGATGGAGCATCCATCTGCTGAACGGTGCTGTGATGAGATGTCTAATTACATCATTATTCATTAAACAAATGTACCCTTGAATCGGATGTTATACTGTAGCTGAAACATACACCTCTTTCTTCCACTGTCATTAAAAAAAGGGGGAAAGTCTACTTTGACTCAGCTCCTGATGACCTCACGGCCATGTCCTTTTCTAAACAATAATAGGGAAATGTTTTGTCTTCTTCCAGGATGTTTTTACCCTTCCCATTCTAGCCTACAGGCCTGGGATTTCCTGGGTACAATAATTCACACTCTTCAAGGAAAATGCCACCTAAGTCCAAAAGCTGCACCACCATGAAGCTTTCTCTGGCTTCTATCATTAGAGCGAGCAAAATCCATCACGTTTGATTTCTACTCAGTTTCCCATTTTTCAAGTCTTCCATTCAATCCCTTGTGACAGATAAATAAGATGCATGGTTGTTTTTTTTTTAAAAAAAATAGGTTTACACAAACACTTGCACATATCAGAGGAACGACTGGCCTCCAGAAGTTGTGGGTGTTCCAACATGGAGGTTTTTAAAAAGAGACTGGACAGTTATTTGTCTGAAATGGTCCTTGACTTATGACCACAACTGAATGCAAAATTTCCATTCCTAAGCAACACAGTTGTTAAGACAGTTTGGGCCCATTTGGGAAAAAAAAAAGCCAAATCCAGCCTGGACATCTGGCTGACTGTGTGACAAACCATAATAGCAACAACTAAAGCACAACTTGATCCCCATCGGCATTGACCAAGTCCCCATCAGTCAATTGCAAAAGGCAGCTTTACTCAGAATAGCGGACATTCTGCACCAATATATCCAACATCACAAAACATCAACATCTGTCTATCCCAGGTCCTTGAGAAGAACTCAACAAGTAGATAAAAATGCCAACTTTTCTTGCCACAGTTGTTACGTGAATCACTGCAGTTGTTAAGTTAGTAACTTGGTTATAAAGTGAATCTGGCTTCCCCATTGACTGTGCAAGCCACATCTTTTCCGAACACTCCACCATGGCATCCCAGCATTTGGAAAATTATTTGCGTCGATGCAGTGCTCATCTTAAGACCACAATTGGGGCCTTCTAAGCAAGGTGAGTACCATACCTTTTTTTTTGTAACGGTTGTCAAACAAATCACTGCAGTCGTTAAGTGAAACATGTGGTCGTTACGCAAATCCTAAGGTCACCAATGGCAATCACGTGATCCTGGAAAGCTGTGGCTGTTGTAAATACAAGCCAATTGTCAATCATTTTAATTTTTGATCACATGACCGTAGGGATGCTGCAACAGTTGTTAAGAGTGAGACAGGTCGCAAGTCACTTTTTCAGCACTGTTGTAACGGTCGCTAAACGAATGGTTGTAGGTCGAGGACCACTTGAGCTAAAGCTGGCTTTGCTTGCCAGCCTAAACACAAAGCCTCCTTTTAAAAACTGAATCAGTTTTGGAAGCAATAATTGAATTGAGAAACAGGATAGCAACAGAGTAAATCGTTCTTTCTCAATCTTGGCCATTTTAAGATGTGTGGACTTCAATTCTCAGAATTCATGCAGGCTGGGGAATTCTGAGAGTTGAAGTCCACACATCTCAAAGTGATCAAATCTCAGAAATACTGCAGTACATGAGATGTGTCTATTGAAAGAGTCTTCAAGCCACAGTCTCGTATCTTCCAATCCTGTTATTCCAGATGCTGGGGTCCGTTGGGACTCTCCAGATGTTGTGGACTCCACATCCCATTAGCCCAGGCCACAAACTGAGTAGCGAGGGATCGAAGGGATTGTAATCCTAAACAGCCCCAAAGGAATGAGTTGAGTGTCTCTAATCAAAGTAACTGAGAACATGCCGAAACCGTCAGTGTGATGTGGGATTGGGCCAAGAATGAGGCGTCCCGGGTTCAAATGTAGCCTCAGCCATGGAGATGCATAAAATGACTTTGAGCCAGTCATTCTTTCTCATCCCAGCCTTCTTTGTTGGGTTGTTTCGAGGGGGAAAAACAAGAAGAGGGAGCCGTATGTACGGTGCCTCAAGCTTCTGAATGAAAGACAGGATATAAAAAGTAGGGGGAAAAATAATATTTTAAGATGTTCCGACCTCTTTTAATTTCCTGATATCCTGTGTTTGATTCCTCTTTAGCTGAGTTCTCACACTGAAAGAAGCCTTAGCGAATCCGGCCTGGCTTCATGAACCTAGTCATCCTGGCTTGTAAACCACTGTTTGTGACTTAGCACGAGGATCGACCTCATCGTGGCTTAACGGCTCCTTCCTCCCAAACCCAACCCGGTTTAACACAATGCATCACTTACACCTTCTTCCCACCATAAAATGCTTTTTTCCCCCCCCCCTTCCCATCTTTCTCTCCTCTCCCATCTTTGTCTCTCTAAAAAACGAGAAGACTGACCCTTTATTTGCAGGATAGTTTCTGAAAATCAGCCATCGTTTTGGAGGGGGGGAAAAAACACCCCCCCAAAAAAAACATGCAGCCTCTATTTTGGTCGAGGGGGCTGCCAATCTTCGGGAGGAAACGCTGGCTGTTGAAAACAATAACCGCAAACCTGCTTGCAAAGTTTGTCAGAGATTGAGGTGGGGGGGGGGGAGACACAACAACAACAACAACACACCATTCCGCAACTACCCGAATCCGTCACAAACACCAACACATCACCTGCGTTGTCTCGACTCTAAGGCGGAAAAAAAGAAGATGGGGGTGGGGGTGGGGGGAAAGCTAGAGTGGATTGGAAGCCGGAGCGCGGAGAGGGGCGGGGGGCAGATATCCAGCATCTCCAAAACGCCACGCTCCGTTTCTGAATTTTGTTTTTAAAAAGATCCTGTAGTTTAATTTATTTCCATTCTCTCTTCCTTTAGACGCCGGAGAGGGACCGAAGGCTGGGAAATTCGATCTGGCTTAAAGCGTCGCTGCTTTTCCACTCTGTTTGCCCCCCCACACCCCCCCCCCCAAAAAGTCCTCGCAAGGTAAGGGGTGGCATCTCCGAGCTTCCACCGACTTTATTAGCGCTTGAAAGGACTCTTTGGGGGGTGGGGGGAAACCCGCGCCCCAAAGCAGGCTCGAGATAGTCCCCCCCCTTATCACCCAGAGGGCAAACCCCCCCCCCCC
>JAKJMR010000268.1:270512-286600 GCA_024449315.1 Daboia siamensis
AATAATAATAATAATAATAATAATAATAATAATAATAATAATAATAATAATAATAATAATAATAATAATAATAATGGCTCAGGAATTCTGGGAGTTGAAGTCCACGAGTCGTAAAAGAGCCAAGGTTGCCTACCCCTGCCCTATACCATTTCAGACAAATGGCTGTCCAGTCTCTTCTTAAAAACTTCCAGTATTGGAGCATTCACAGCTTCTGGAGGCAGGTTGTTCCACTGGTTAATTGTTCTAACTGTCAGGAAGTTTCTCCTTAGTTCTAGGCTGCTTCTCTCTTTGTTTAGTTTCCCTCCATTGCTTCTTGTCCTGCCTTCAGGTGCTTTGGAGAATAGCTTGACTCCCTCTTCTTTGGGGCAGCCCCTGAGATATTGGAACTCTGCTATCATGTCACCCCTCACCCTTCTCTTCGTTAAACTAGACATTCCCAATTCCAGCAACCGTTCCTTATATGTTTTAGCCTCCAGTCCCCTGTTCATCTTTGTTGCTCTTCTCTGCACTCTTTCTAGAGTCTCAACATCTTTTTTGCACGGTGGTTACCAATACTGGATGCAGTATTCCAAGTGTGGCTTTGGAATAATGTTGTTAAAGATACAGTACTGCAGGCAGTATGCTGTTCCAAGTAAAAGTGCCTTTTGCAATTGACTGAAGATGAATTTGTCAATGCCAATAGGGTGGCATTGGTGCATTTAAGTAGTGCTCCAGCTGTTTTGAGATTGCACCCAGGGCACCTATTACTATGGACTATCTTTGCTTTCTCTTGCCACATTTGTTCTGTTTCTATTTGCAGGTCTTTTTATTTTGCTGTCTTCCCCCATTCTTTCTCATCTATCCTGCTGTCTCAAGCTATTGCTACATCCACTATCCAGACTTTTTTGTTTGTCTGTCTTATCAACAATTGTTAAATCTGGGATGCCACAGGGCAACAAAGTATTAAGAAGCAAATGTCACTGAATTATATATTTACTATATATATTTGCAAGAAATTAAAAGATGCTTGCTCCTTGGGAGGAAAGCCATGGCAAATCTAGACAGCACACTAAAAATCAGAGACATCACCCTGCCAACAAAAGTGTGTATAGTCAAGGCTATGGTCTTCCCTGTTGCAATGTATGGCAGTGAAAGCTGGACCATAAGAAAGGCTGAGCGCCAAAGAATTAAAGCCTTTGAACTCTGGTGCTGGAGAAGACTCCTGCGAGTCCCTTGGACTGCAAGGCGATCAAACCGGTCAGTCCTAGAGGAGATCAATCCTGACTGCTCGTTAGAAGGCCACATCCTGAAGTGGAAACTCAAATCCTTTGGCCACCTAATGAGAAGAAGGAAGGACTCACTGGAGAAGAGCCTAATCCTGGGAAAGGTGGAGGGCAAGAGAAGAAGGGGACGACAGAGAATGAGGTGGCTGGATGGAGTCACTGAAGCAGGAGGCGTGAGCTTAAATGGACTCCAGAAGATGGTAGAGGACAGGAAGGCCTGGAGGAACGTTGTCCAGAGGGTTGTGATGGGTCGGACACGACTTCGCAACTAACAACAACATTTGCAAGGTGCTGGGAGTTGCAGGAATTGGGTATGTCTAGTTTAACGAAAAGAAGGCCTAGGGATGACACAATAGCAATGTTCCAATATCTGAGGGGCTGCTACAAAAACGAGGAAGTCAAGCTATTCTCCAAAAGAATAGGCAGAAGGCAGAACAAGAAGCAAAAAGAAAAAAAAATGGTGTGGGGGAGAGAAAGTAAAGAAATATAAAAAAAGCAGCCCGAGCTTCTTTGCAGCAGTTATAAATGTATTTATGTTTTATCCTCTTACTTTAAAGTTGCATCATGGCTCCTTCTTTCCATTTTTCTTAGCTTTACAGATTTCTCAAGAGGGTTAATGAGTCCAAAGTAGGAAAATTTGCACCTGAGTGCAAATTTATGCCTTGAGTGAAAACGTTGGGTTTATTTGTTTGATGAGACATCAGTTTCTTGGCTATCCATGGTCTTCTTTAATACCAAAGTTCAAATGGATCAACCCTCTTCCTAGCCTGCTTCTTGAAAGTCTAAATTGTAGTCAAAGATCACCCTACCATCTCACTATAACCTTGAAATAGTGAATCCAACTAAACCTCAGTAAGAGTCCATATTCAGGCCCTCATCTTGGCCATTAGGGATGTGAAACATCACTATTAACACATCCTTATCACATCCTCCAGTAGTGACCGAGTGACCCTATTGATTTAAGGTCATTTGCTCTCGAATGGGAAGGGATGGGCCACCAGTTCCATATTCAGACTTGCCATGAGGTGTATCATGTAAATAAAGTTGCTTGGATTTGCTCTGAATTGCAAATCCAGACTGCAGTTCTAAGCAAGTTGCCTGGAGCTCTGCCTTAGTTATCTGGACTGAATTTGATTCTTTGACTCTCAATGAAGTGGACATGGCCCTCCAGAGTTAAGTTTGGCCACCTGTATTGTTATATCCAGGCAGGGCTTTTTTTCTCATAGAACGCTCAGAACGGAGTTCCAGCACCTTTTTTGGATGGAACCTTGTAGGGTAGGCAAGGCGGGTTGTATGACGTCTGTGAGTTCCGGCACCTTTTTATTTTACAAAAAAAGCACTGGATCCAGGCCCCTCCTGGATTCTTAAGGCAGATTGAAAGGTGATCTGTGGTTGGATCATAGTTGGATCATAGTTATCAGCCTCTTTAAGGAAGAGGGTGATCCCTCTGGTCTTGAAGGAGGCGCTGGTGTGCCTCCTTCTCAGGAGGCCATTATTGGATCTGTACATCCAGAGAAGAAATGACAAACTGAAGACAGCTCTACTGAAAATGGAGCCAATGATTAGAGTGTAATGACGAGCCGGTGAATAGAACCGGCTTCTTGGAATTCCGCTCTGGACAAGGAGAGGACCTGGGATTGCCCACAAGCACTCCAGGCACTAGCTCCCCACAAGAAGACTGTAAGATAATAGTCTCTGTTGGGTTTAAAGTTCTTGGGGCCAAGAAAAAGTCTTCATTGCTCAAACAGTTGGAACCTTTAAATGGACACAGGCTTCACATACTTCGTCTCTTAATCACTTCTGGAAATTACTTATTAATGGGGTTTTTTTAAGTATTAGGGACCTCCTAAACTGCAAATTTCATTATACTTGGTGGGTGTCCTTCAATCTTTACTAAAATAAGTTTTATGCAAGTTTGAGGACTTGAAAAATTCTTATTCTGGAATAAACAGTGAAAGGGTGATTAGGATGCTGATTCTAGAATGCTATAAATGTATTAAGGGGCCTGATAGACTTGAAATAAAGCTTTCAAATTAATTGTAAAAACCCTTCCTGCGGGTTGTTTAGAATTTTATTAAGTGTGTGTGTGTGTGTGTGTGTGTGTGTGAATTTTCTCCCATTTTACATTCTTTCTTTTCGCAGTTGTTAAGTAAACCACTGTAGTTGTTAAGTGAGTGACACGGTTGTTAAGTGAATCATTGTCTTCCCCAGTGAATTTGCTTGTCAGAAGGTCTCAAAAGGTAATCATGTGACCCCAGGACACAGCAACCATAATATATATGAGTCAGTTCCCAAGCATCATGTGATCATGAGGATGCTGCAATGGGTCACGTGAAAAACAGTCATGTCATTTTTTTTTAGTGTCATTATAACTTTGAATGGTCACTAAGCAAACTGTTGTAAGTCGAGGACTATCCGTAATGGAGAAGAAACCCATAATATAGAGTGGATGAAAAACTCTGAAAGAACTCAATATTTAGGAACAAGGCGGTCAGAAATTACTCTTAAAGATTATCTGCTATCAAAAGACTGGATTTAAGAGAGATTAGAGAAGAAGAACTGGTTTGACTGGGCAAGACTGAAACTGAGGCTGTTTCAAATGCGGATTTTAAGCCAAGATTACAAGAATGAAAGTCTCACGCTGGATTTACAAATGAAACAGGCTGATGGCTTAATAATTAAAAGGGCTATACCGGGGGTTCCCAACCAGGGGTGCGAGACAATATTCCAGGGAGTGAGAAAACTTGGGTTTAGAAGTTTCAAAATGATAGTGTACGTGCATAATTCGTTGCCGTTATTTCAAACTTTTGTAAGGGGGGTGAGAATATATCAGAAGCGTCCTAGGGGTGCGGGGTATAGGAAACGTTGGGAACCATTGGGCTATACTGGGGTAGGCAACCTTGGCTCTTTTATGACTCGTGGACTTCAACTCCCAGAATTCCTGAGCCACGAGTCATAAAAAAGCCAAGGTTGCCTACCCCTGGGCTATACGAACAAGAAACCAGGTAACTTTCTTATTTTGGATTTCAAAAGAGACGTGTTAAAGTTTTGATGGAGTTTCTGAGTTTCTCAATGATTGAGCCCAGTTGGTATTGACAGGAGGAGAGAGATTGTAGCCCTGCCTTCTTACGGCACGATGCTCTTGTCCTTCCGGTTTAACATCTACATGGAACTTCTGGCTGAGGCCATCTGTCGGTTTGAGATCTGGTATCATCAGTATGTGGATGAGATCCAGCTGGACACCGCAATCCTAAATTGCCTGCACAGGTGAACTAGCAGCCAGAAACCTGAAGAGGCTGACTTTTAGGAAGGCAGATGTTCTGATCCAGTTAGGAAGACTTGGCCAATCTATTTATAAACAAAATGCCTCCAGCCACAGAAGGATGGAGTGGATGGGATTAAAAATCCCACCTCCACCCAATTTCTAAGGACAAGACATAATAGGGTTTACCCACCACCATTGTGCACTACCTTGCACAATCCCCTGGAACATCTCAATCAGAACTCTATAAAGATCCATTCATTCACTTGGCCATTTTGCCAGCTGTCCTAGAACTACATGCTGTTGTTAGTTCTGCTCATCAATAAACAAGAACTTTCTTTCTTAAGCAGTCAGCCTCCATTTTTTTTTCTCCCAGCTTGGAATTGAACTTGATTTTTCTTTCAACACTGCCAAAATATTCAGAAATATTGATCTAGGCCAGGGGTCCCCAATTCCTGGACTGTGGTCCAGTATTGGTCTGGGGGCTGTTGAGAACCGGGCTGTGCAAGTGGCGGGTGAATGCGCAAAGCTTCATTTGTGCATGTGCGACACCTAGATCAGGGCTTTTCAACCAGTGGTACAGGTACCACCTGTGGTACATTGGCACCTGGCAGGTGGTACGCGACCATCCTAGAAAAGTGGTAGCAGGGGAGGGGAATGAGCTGAACCGGTGGCAGCACTGCACAAGCCTGAGTGAGAGACGGCTGGAGCTGCAGGGCTGTCAGGGCTCAGCGGAAACTCCAGGAACAGCGCTTCTTCCGGGCTGTCAGAGCTCAGTAGAAGCTCCAGGATCAGTGCCAGGCTCCTGCTGGAGCTCGGCGCTGATCCTGGCACTTCTGAGCCCAGAAGAAGCGCCGATCAGCTGGAATGTTGCAGCATCTCCAGGGTCTTGTGATTTACATTCAGATGCTTGTCAACTGATTCATATTTATGATGGTCACTGTGTCCCAGGGTCATGTGAAGTAACCAAAACCTGCTGCAACCACCCAGCAGAGAGGGGAAAAATAAAAATCAAATCCCCCCCACACCCTATCCCCACTGCCAATCCTCAACAGAAATGCTCACAACAATGAAAACCTCGGACAGGAGGAAGAGTGCCACTGGGTAGACAGGTAGGTGTCTTGCTTGGCTATGGCTTGGGGGGCACTTTTTTCAGTGCCATTGTAACTTCTAACAGTCACTAAGAGAACTGTTGTAAGTCGAGAACTACCTGTACTTCATCACTTTTTTTTTTCTTCTTTTTTTGGTCATCAAGTTTTTGACACCTTGCTAGGCGACTGGTGGTAATCGGATGTTGCCGTATCCTAAAAGTGGTACAATGGGTGAAAAGGTTGAAAAGTCCTGATCTAGATTGCGTCCATTGAGCCAGAAAGTTGGGGACTGCTGCTCTAGAGGATGAATAGAAGGAGCAAACCTATTAAGGCCTAGTAACTATGTTTCTTGGGGGTGGGGGGCTTGTTTGGGGACATTTTCACTGTTGGGTCTTGATGGAGTTTTAGTTCCCCATTTGAGACTGTGGTAGACCTTGAGCGTCTTCTTTGACTCACCGCGCTTGCTCAAAAAGTGGGTAGCAGTTGTGGCTAAGAGGGCCTTTACACAAGTTCACATGATGTGCCAGTTGCATCTGGTCCATGACAGGAGGAATTCTTATTCCCTAAAAAAAACATTATTCCCTAAAAAAACATTCAATAATAATAGCAATAGACTTATATACTGCTTAATCATGCCTTACGCTACTCTCTGACCGGTTTGCAAAATAAGCATATTGCCCCCAACAATCTGGGACCTCATTTTACTGACCTTGGAAGGATGGAAGGCTGAGCTAGTCAAGATTATAAAGTCCTGACCAGTCCAATCCACATTCTGGACAGAGAGGACCGCTGGTTTGAAAGAGGGGTCAAAGAGGCCATCTACATTAAGATTGAACAGCTCTCTCGCAACAGAGGGGGAGAGATATGACAATACCCCTCACCTGTTTACAACACAGTCCTTTCCACAATTCCAAGAAGCTTCCACACTCATTTGCACTGTTCAGGAGACCCTGAGGGCACAGATAAACCTCCAAATGAACTCAACGACTCTCCGAGAGAATACTAATGACCAGATGTCTGCAACGAATATAAATCCTTCCATTCTCCACCATTCAGTCAAAACCAAAGAAGCTTCTTCGATGAGAAGTGAAATGTCTTCAAGGAAAAATAAAGTCCAGTTGCCTTTGGAAAAAGCAGCTTTGGGACAACCATGACCTGGATGACTGAGAATCTTCATAGACAGCTGCTCCAGATGTTTTGGGGTTGCACCCAAGGCACCTATGACTATTGGTACTATCTTTGCTTTCTTATTATTATTATAATTATCCATTTACTTGCCACCCATCTCCCGGTTCCAGGCAACTCTGAGCGACAAACAAAATATTTTAGATAGCTACTGTAGGTAGCATGATTATGCCCTATTCACAAATTTTCCTGCCATTCTGACGAATTCTTGCTTGCTCAGTTGAGCAGAGGCAAGCTTCTCAACTTCAAAGAATGACCTGTATCATGCAGCTCCAGATAATGAGGATGACCTGGAAAACAGACGCAGCAAACCGTCGCCTATTATTTTGGTCTCCTTAGAAATGTGTGTTTTATTATGTGTTGTTTATTGTCTGGACATTTCAACCACTAATTATGTTTTAATCACTTATTAATAATAAGTTGACTGTAATAAAGCATTCGTTCATTTCTGCACTTTTTTTTTGCTTTTGCACTTTTCATTCATTCATTCAAAGATCCCATTGGCCTTTAGAAGATCTTAAAAACCTGGTTCTTTAGACTTTTATGTCTTTATATTTTGTTCTTTTTCTTTTTCCCCCCTTGTTATCGCTTTTAGCTTTTTCTGTTGTTTTTTCCCCTCTAATTTAACATAATTACAGAGTTGGAAGGGACCTTGGAGATCTTCTAGTCCAGACATGTCAAACACAAGGCCCGGGGGCTGGATCCGGCCCGCGAAGCCATCCTGGAAACAGTGAGGGAATGGACCCCACTGCCTTGGCCCTGGCCCAGAGACCCTCCTCCTGCCAGAGACCCTCAGATCTGTCCCACTCCTGCCCAGGCCCCCATAGGCACCCTTGATGCGAATGTAGAGCTGGCCAGGCCCACCCAGTAGGCCATACGCACTCTGGCCACGCCCACCCAGTAGGCCACGCCCACCCTGGCTATACCCACCCGGCCCCCCGAGGGTAACTGCAATGCTGATGCGGCCCTCAATGAAATTGAGTTTGACACCCCTGTTCTACTCTAATCTCCTGCTCAAGCAGGAGACCCTGTAACATTTCAGACAAGTGACTGTCCAGACTCTTCTTAAAAACCTCCAGTGATGGAGCCCCCACAACTTCTGGTGGCAAGTGGTTCCACTGGTTAATTGTTCTTATCATTAGGAAATTTCTCCTTAGTTCTAGGTTGCTTCTCTCCTTGCTTAGTTTCCATCCATTGCTTCTTGTTCTGCTTTGGAGAATAGGTTGACCCCTTCTGCATTGTGGCAGCCCCTCAAATATTGGAACACCGCTAGTATTGCCTAGTTTTAGTTGATAGTATCTATTATTTTTAAAACTTTTAATAAAAATTATATTAAAACCAGACTCTTCCCTTAGGCTTTAGGGTTAAAATGTTAGTGGAACTTGGTTTACATTTTTGCCCTGTGTTGACTGAGGTGTTGATTATGTGTTACGTCTTTTATCATCTTTTCTATTGTTTTTATATGTATTTTTGTTTTTATGCTTTGTTAGATTATTAGCGTTGATTTATTGAAATGAGTGCCGCGTAGCAGAGTGAGCGCCTGTTACTCGTCCCAGCTTCTGCCAACCTAGCAGTTCGAAAGCACATAAAAAATGCAAGTAGAAAAATAGGGACCACTACAGTGGGAAGGTAACAGCGTTCCGTGCGCCTTTGGCGTCTAGTCATGCCGGCCACATGACCACGGAGACGTCCTCGGACAAACGCTGGCTCTTCGGCTTTGAAACGGAGATGAGCACCGGCCCCTAGAGTCGGAAACAACTAGCACACTTACCTTTACCTTTTATTGAAATGAAAAGGGTCGGGCTATAAGAACTTCCAATCTGGAACCTATTTATCTCTCACTAGATATAGGTTTTCCCCTTCATGGATTACTGCCTTCTCGTGGTGAAGGGGCTTGCGTAATTCAATGAAGCTATGAGCTATGCCATGCAGGGCCACCCAAGACGGAAAGGTCATAGCAGAGAGTTCTGACTAAACGTGATCCACTGGAGAAGGAAATGGCAACCCACTCCAGTATCTTTGCCATGAAAACCCTAAGGACAGTACCAAAAAGCAAAACGATATGACACTGGAAGATGAGCCCCTCAGGTCGGAAGGCGTCCAATATGCTACTGGGGAAGAGCAGAGGGCTAGTACTAGTAGCACCAGAAAGAATGAAGCGACTGGGCCAAAGCTGAAAGGACGCTCAGCTGTGGATGTGTCTGTTGGTGAAAGGAAAGTCCGATGCTGTAAAGATTTTCTCTCCATAGAAACCTGGAATGTAAGATCCATGAATCAAGGAAAGCTGGACGTGGTCAAACGAGATGACAAGACTGAACATCGACATCTTACGTATCAACGAACTAAAATGGACAGGAATGGGTGAATTTAATTCAGATGACCATCAGGTATACTACTGCGGGCAAGAATCCCTCAGAAGAAATGGAGTAGCCTTCATAGTCAATAAAAGAGTAGGAAAAGCAATACTGGGATACAATCCTCAAAATGACAGAATGATCTCAGTTCGAATCCAAGGCAAACCATTCAATATCACAGTAGTCCAAGTCTATGCCCCAACCACCAGTGCCAAAGAGGATGAAATTGACCGGTTCTATGAAGCCCTACAGCACTTTATAGAACTAATACCAAAAAATGATGTCCTTATCATCATGGGGGATTGGAATGCTAAAGTAGGAAGTCAAAAGATAACCGGAATAACAGGCAAGTTTGGCCTTGGAGTACAAAATGAAGCAGGGCACAGGCTGATAGAATTTTGTCAAGAGAATGCGATGGTCACAGCAAACACTCTTTTCCAACAACCCAAGAGGCGGCTCTACACATGGACATCACCAGATGGTCAACACAGAAATCAGATTGACTATATACTCTGCAACCAAAGATGGAGAAGCTCTATACAGTCAGTAAAAACAAGACCAGGAGCTGACTGTGGCTCAGACCATGAGCTTCTCCTTGCAAGGTTTAGGCTTAAACTGAAGAAAGTAGGGAAAAGCACTAGGCCACTCAGGTATGAATTAAATCATATTCCTGTTGAATATACAGTAGAGGTGACAAATAGATTTAAGGAATTAGATCTGATAGACAGAGTGCCTGAAAAACTATGGACAGAGGTTTGCAACATTGTACAAGAGGTAGCAACTAAAACCATCCCAAAGAAAAAGAAATGTAAGAAAGCAAAATGGCTGTCTGAGGAAGCTTTGCAAATAGCTGAGGAAAGGAGGGAAGCGAAAGGCAAGGGAGAAAAAGAAAGATACGCCCAATTAAATGCAGAATTCCAAAGAATAGCTAGAAGAGATAAGAATGCCTTCTTAAATGAACAGTGCAAAGAAATAGAAGAAAACAATAGAATAGGGAGGACCAGAGATCTTTTCAAGAAAATTGGAGAGATGAAGGAAACGTTTCATGCAAAAATGGGCATGATAAAGGACAAAAATGGCAGGGACCTAACAGAGGCAGAAGAGATTAAGAAGAGGTGGCAAAATTACACAGAAGAACTATACAAGAACGAGCTTAACGTTTCTGATAATCATGATGAGGTGGTTACTGACCTCGAGCCAGACATCCTAGAATGTGAAGTGAAGCGGGCCTTAGAAAAGCAGAGCAACAACAAAGCTAGTGGAGGTGGCAGTATTCCAGCTGAGCTATTCAAAATCTTAAAAGACAATGCAGTAAAAGTGCTACACTCAATTTGCCAGCAATTTGGAAAACTCAACAGTGGCCACAGGATTGGAAAAGATCAGTTTATATTCCAATTCCAAAGAAAGGCAGTGCCAAAGAATGTTCAAACTATCGCACCATTGCACTCATTTCTCATACTAGTAAAGTTATGCTTAAAATCCTACAAGCTAGACTCCAGCAGTATGTGGATTGCAGAGCACATCATGAGAAAGGCAGGGCTAGATGAATCAAAAGTTGGAATTAAGATTGCTAGAAGAAATATCAACAATCTAAGATATGCAGATGATACCACTCTAATGGTAGAAAGTGAAGAAGAACTAAAGAGCCTCTTGTTGCGGGTGAAGAAGGAGAGTGCAAAAGTTGGGTTAAAACTTAAGAAAACCAAGATCATGGCAGACCAAGATCCGGCCCTCTCAATTCCTGGCAAATAGATGGAGAAGAAATGGAGGTAGTGACAGATTTTATTTTCCTGGGCTCCAAGATCACTGCAGATGGGGACTGTAGCCAAGAAATTAAAAGACGCTTGCTCCTGGGGACAAAAGCCATGGCAAATCTAGACAGAACACTAAAAAGCAGAGACATCACCCTGCCAACAAAAGTGCGTATAGTCAAGGCTATGGTCTTCCCAGTTCCCATGTATGGCTGTGAAAGCTGGACCATAAGAAAGGCTGAGCGCCAAAGAATTGAGGCCTTTGAACAATGGTGCTGGAGAAGACTCCTGTGAGTCCCTTGGACTGCAAGGCGATCAAACCGATCAGTCCTAGAGGAGATCAACCCTGACTGCTCTTTAGAAGGCCAGATCCTGAAGTGGAAACTCAAATCCTTTGGCCACCTAATGAGAAGGAAGGACTCACTGGAGAAGAGCCTAATGCTGGGAAAGGTTGAGGGCAAGAGAAGAAGGGGACGACAGAGAATGAGGTGGCTGGATGGAGTCACTGAAGCAGTAGGCGTGAGCTTAAATGGACTCCAGAAGATGGTAGAGGGCAGGAAGGCCTGGAGGAACGTTGTCCATAGGGTTGTGATGGGTCGGACACAACTTCGCAGCTAACAACAACAACAACAACAAAGATATAGGTTTATTGTGATTTCTTTTTTGTGATTTTCTTCTGAACCAACAAAATAGTGACTTTTTCCGCCGATAACAGAGCAGCTTGCAGGAAGTTGCCTACAAAACCATCTACTGAACTCTTCCAACTATCTGTTAGTAATAAACGATTAAGCTCACATAATTTGATAGCATGGTACTAAATAATAATAATATTCTCACTGCTGTAATAACAACAACATTGCTTTCTCTTATTCGGAGCAATGGCCATCCACAGACCGGCAAAACAGGTCATCCTCGACTTACAATCATTCATTTAGGGACCATTCAAAATTACAACAACACCAAAAAAAAGTGACTTACAACTGGTCCTTGCACTTATGACCATCGCAGCATCCCCCATGGTCACTTGATTGTGATTCAGGCACTTGGCAACTGGAATGGTTGCAGTGCCTTGCAGTCATGTGATCGCCGTTTGCTACCTTCCCAGACAAGCAAAGTCAGTGAGGAAATCTGGATTTGCTCAATTATACCGTGGCAAAAAATGTCATAAAACTGGATAATCCCAAAAGCACTTTTTCAGGAGGCAACTGGACTTTCTTGTTTTTCTTTGAAGATGTTTGGCTTCTCATCTAAGAAGCTTCTTCAGCTCTGACCGGATGGTGGGGACTGGAAGGATTTATACTCCTCACAGACAGCTGGTCATTTGCATTCTTTTAGAGAGTCCTTGAGGCCACCTGAAGATTTACCTGTGTCCTCAGGGTCTCTTCCAAGAAGCTTCTTCAGCTCTGACTGAATGGTGGGGAATGGCAGGATTTATAGTCCTTGTAGCCAGCTGGTCATTTGCATCCTTTCAGCAAGTCATTGAAGCCCCTGGAGGCTTATCTGTGTCATCAGGGTCACCTGAGTGGTGCAAATGGGTGTGGAGCCTTCCTGGAAATGCTGAAAGGACCATGTTGTAGACTGGAGATGGATGATGTCATATCCCTCCCCTTCGGTTGAGAGAGGGCTGTTCAGTTTTGCCATAGGTGGCCTCTTTGACCCCTCTTTCAAAGCAGTGGTCCTCTTTGTCCAAAATGTGGACTTTGCTGTCTTCGAAAGAGCAGCCTTTGTCTTTTAAATGCAGATGGACTGCTGAATCTAGTCCTGATGGGTTTGTTCTCCTATGTTGTGCCACGCGTTTACAAAGTGTCTGTTTTGTTTCCCCAATGTACAGATCTGCACATGGCTCACTGCATTGTACTGCATGAACCACATAGCTCTGTTTCTGTCTGGGTGCTTTATCCTTTGGGTGGACAGGCTTCTGCCTCCAACCAGGAGAAAGCAGTCCACCTGCATTTAAAATACACTCTTTCAAAAGGCAGCAAAGTCCACATTTTGGACAGAGAGGACCGCTGGTTTGAAAGAGGGGGTCAAAAGTCGTAAAATGGGGCAAAGCTCACTCAACAAATATCTCACTTAGCAACATAAATTTTGAGCTCAGTTGTGGTTGTAAGTTGAGGACCACCTGTATTTTAACCAGGAGCTCCTGACAGCTCAACTTGTGTTTGTGGGCCAGTATCAGTTGCAAAAGCTCTTTTCTGCAGTTGCATAGCTGGCTGCACCTTGGTGAGATCAGAGGAAAGATAACTGGGAAATGAAAAACTGTAGCTTGACAGGCGATGGGCTGATGCTCATTCGTGAGCTTCATTGGCTCCACAATAGGGACACCTGCCTATATGGCGAATGTTGCTAAACCGGTTGGATGGCAAGCTTGAAGCTTCATGGACTTCAAAAACTGCTAGTTATTCTCAATCCTTTAGCCTAAAAAGAAAATCAGTTATGGATTAGAGCAGTATTTTTCAACCTTGGCAACTTGAAGATGGGTGGACTTCAACTCCCAGAATTCCTCAGCCAGCCATGCTGGAAATTCTGGGAGTTGAAGTCCACCCATGCTGGCTGGGGAATTGTGGGAATTGAAGTCCACCCATCTTTAAGTTGCCAAGGTTGACAAGGGCTGGATTAGAGGCTGGTGAGCACAGGGGTCTTCAAACGTGGCCCTTTTATGACTTGTGGACTTCAACTCCCAGAATTCCTCAGCCAGGCACGCCTGGCTGAGGAATTCTGGAATTTGAAGTCCACAGGTCATAAAAGGGCCACGTTTGAAGACCCCTGGGTTAGCAGGAATGTTCATATACTTTGCATATATTAATCAGGCTGCCAATTTGGCCTTTGCTGCCCAGCTTTTTAAGCCTTATAATGGGCAGCAGCTTCAAGGCCTGACTGAGCACTGTTGCATAGCAAGCACCAATACTCAAGAGTATATGTGTGTGGGGGAAAAATCCTTCTTTCCTTGTTTTGCATCTCATATTATTTTTTGCTGGGTTAACACCATGCTCCTTGGCTACAGCTCCATATGTAAAAATAGCCATAGCGCAGCCAACATGATAAGGTGTTTGAAGGACCAGGCACAAAAGCAAATTGCGAACAGACTGTTTCTTGGTTTCCAGACTGAAAGCCAGGATAAACGAGGAAAACGCTGGCTTGTTCCAAGGGAAGAATTCCATTTTCCCCAGCTGCTCTCTGCGTTATTTCAATTCAGCAGGTCTAATAGTTGCCATGTTTTCTTTTGGGGTTACAAGCTTTGACTGTTGCATCCTGTAAAGGTCTGTCTTTTTATAACACTATTTGGTGCCTCTCGGCATGTTTTGTGCTTAGGAATAAAACTCTGCTGAATTCTTAGCCTTTTTTCTGTGTGTGTGATAATTCAACTTTTGGATCAAGAGAAGGAGTCAGGTTTATTTGGAGAAGATATATTTTTGTTTGCTAATCAAAACAGTACTCTGCCAACTGTTGGGCACAGCACCTTCGAGCTGTTTACAATGTCCGAGACATTAATATTTTATATAAAATGATAAATTGCAGTGTGAAAAATGGGATATTAAGGAAAATAGCCAAACCTTTTGAATTAAAAAAAGTATTTCAAGCTCTGTTTTAAACTCAGAATGGGTTATTCCAGGGGTCTTCAAACTTGGCCCTTTTATGACTTGTGGACTTCAACTCCCAGAATTCCTCAGCCAGTGTACCTGGCTGAGGAATTCTGGGAGCTGAAGTCCCCAAATCATAAAAGGTCCAGGTTTGAAGACCCCTGGGTTATTCAGACCATGCAGGAAAGAATTCCATTTTAGGCAGCCCTCAGCTTATGACTGTAACCGAGTCTGGAATTATGGCCATAAGTCACGGCAGTCGTTAAACAGATCACCACATGACCATGCCCAATGTTATCTTTTTTATGGCAGTTGTTAAACAAACGTGCAGGCATTAAGTGAATGTGACAGTTATTAAATAAATCCATTATATCCAATGGGCGTTTTTTTGCCGGAAACCGGAAATAAACCACAGAACAGCCCGAAAAATGGTGCAAATGCAAAGTGGTTGCCAAACACCAAAATCCAATCACGTGACCGTGGGGGAGGGTGGCTGTCGGAACTTTGAAATTAGGTCCTAAGCCCATTTTTGGAGGTCTGTTGCAACTTCAAATGATTGCTAAGCAACTGGTGGTTAAGTGAGGACTACCTTCACTGTTTCAGCTCAGACTGTTTTGGGTTGCAGATGTTTTGCATCCATCTAGAGCAGACATGTCAAACACAAGGCCTGGGGGCCGGATCCGGCCCGCGAAGTGGTTTCATGCGGCCCGCGAAGCCATCCTGGAAACAGTGAGGGAACAGCCCCCGCTGCCTTGGCCCTGGCCCAGAGACCCTCCTTCTGCCAGAGACCCTCAGATCTGTCCCACTCCTGCCCAGGCCCCCATAGGCACCCTTGATGCGAATGATGTAGAACTGGTCACGCCCAGCCAGTAGGCCATACGCACTCTGGCCACGCCCACCCAGCCCCCTGAGGGCAACCGCAATGCTGATGCGGCCCTCAATGAAATTGAGTTTGACACCCTTGATCTAGAGTTTTTGCACTGGATCACCTTGGCTGTCAGGTTCCCTCCATTGTCCTTCCCTTCTTTTCTCTTAGCTTTTGAAAATCTGTCTGCGTGTCATTCTTTTGCCAGGTTTTTATTGCTTGCGTTGTATAAGTTTTTCTACATATTTTGTGGTACAGGCAGTCCTCGACTTACAACAGTTCACTTAGTGACTGTTCAAAGTTACAACAGCACTGAAAAAAGGACCACTTTTCACACTTAGGACCGTTGCGGCATCCCCATGATCACGTGATTTACATTCGCATGCTTGACAACTGACGCACATTTATGACGGTCGCAGTGTCCGCAGGTCACCTTTTGCAACCTTCTGATAAGCAAAGTCAGTGTGGAAACCAGACTCACTTAACAACCGTGCTACTAATTGAACAACTGCAGCGCCTCACTGAACAGCTGTGGCAAGAAAGATCGTACAATGGGGCAAAACTCACTTAACAAACTTTTCACTTAGCCACATAAATTTTGGACTCAATTGTGGTCATACGTTGAGGACTACCTGTACTCTGTATTGCTGCTTCTAAATAATAGAAATATTTATTTGGTAAATAAAATAAGTAAAAATATAAAATTATATTATTGTAAAAATATAAAATTATATTAT
>JAKJMR010000268.1:286610-328206 GCA_024449315.1 Daboia siamensis
GTAAAAATATAAAATTATATTATTGTAAAAATATAAAATTATATTATTGTAAAAATATAAAATTATATTATTGTGCGGGGGAACCTTTACCTTTAATATATCATTATATTATTCTGTAGCGTTCTTGGTGCTCTCTGAGCTTGGTTGGTGGCTTGTAGACATTTCAAAACCCAACTAGGTAATATCATCATCATCAACGTGGGATCAGCTTGCCCTGCCAGTTTTGGTGGAAATGTGGTTTCCCTCTTGGTGGTTCCTTAATTACTGATTTCTGCCTGTTTGTCTGGTATTGATCCTTGCTTATCTGACTGTTGGCTGCTGGAGGGGATTTAGTTCCTTTCCTAGTTTTTTTTATTGACTCTTTTGAATGGTATGTAAATGTGGTTTATCTCTTTGTGTCTAGTGATGGTTGATTTGTTGAATGCCATGCTTCCAGGAATTCCCTTGGATTTGGCTAAGTCTAAAAAGCTGAAACGGAGTCTGTCCATGTGTGGTGAGATGGAGTTTTTATTGTGTCTTCTGACTGATAATTGGTGTTGGTGGATGTGCTCTGCTAGTCTTCTGCCTATTGATTATACCACCTTTATTATTTTTATAAATAACTCGAGTTGGCAAACATACCTAATACTCCTTCCTCCTCTTTATTTTCTCCACAATAATTCACAAACGGAGGGGGACTGGTCTAAAGTCACTAAGCCAGAACTCCCACGTCTCCTGGTGATTGTCCCAAAGCCATCCAGCTGGCTTTCATGCCTAAGGTAGAACTAGAACTCCCAAGTCTCCTGGTGATTGTCCCAAAGCCATCCAGCTGGCTTTCATGCTTAAGGTAGAACTAGAACTCCCAAGTCTCCTGGTGATTGGCCCAAAGCCATCCAGCTGGCTTTCATGCCTAAAGCAAGACTAGAATTCCCAGTGTCCTGGTTTCTAACCTGGTGCCTTAACTAAACTGGCTCTCTTATTTTTATGGCTCTTTTATCTTTATGATTCAGTGTTGCCTGAACATGACCGTTGTCTGCCAGGCAGTCATACTTTAGTGACAAGCCTTTTCTAAATCTGGCTCTGCCTTTTAAGAGGTACATAAAGGGGGTGACATAGAGCAGCACCATGCCTTTGAAAAACACACCGCGGCTGAATTTATTCCCGTTGCATGGATTTGAATGGCACAGGAGTTATATTTAGAGTGGCGCTCTTTGGCAGCCTGTGTTTGCACCAATTGTGATGTCATGGAGAAACTTGTGTCAAAAAGCAGCTTTCCTGTCATACAGCATCACAGTCTGGTTTGGAAGCATCCCTGCTTCAGACAGGAAGGCGATGCAGAGTGATGAGGATGGCCAAAAAGATTATTGGCAGTTCTCTCCCTCCCATCCAGGACATAGCACAGAAGCGTTGCTTGAGCAGGGGGTCCGTAAGATTATTTGGGACACTACACACCCTCTTCAGGGCCTGTTTTCCTTGTCGCCTTCTGGGAGGAGGCTTCATGGTATCCGCAGCAGAATATCCAAATTCAGTCATAGTTTCACTCCATACAGAATTAACCGTGTGAACTCTCAGGCTTCCTCCTCCCATTATATATTCAAGATGGACAGTATTTAATATTTGTTATGTATATGTCGGGGTGTGGGTCTATACATATGTTGTATATAGTATGTTTAGTTGTGTGGCATGTATGTGTTTCACTTGAGAGCGGGCAACTAAATTTCATTTTTGATATGTGCCGTTATGCACACATGACAATAAAGGTTTATCTTATCTTTAGTATAGTAACTTAAAGGTGAAGATTCCCTTAGTTTATGCTGGGCTCATTTGTCATTGGTTTTCTGATCATACTACACAAGTTTTCCATCGCCAGTTCATCTTATGACGTTAGGGTTTTAATTCAGCTCAGCTATGCTTAGGGTTTTAAAATTCAAGGTTGACAGTTCTGTGCTATAACTTTATGTCTGAGAAAGTTTTAGGGTTACACTGCTATTTCCGAACTCAAAGCATCTTCTCCAAAGTGGAGTATCTATTGCTAAAATACAATAGCTTTAGTTACAGATAGTCCTCAGTTTACAACCATTCATTTAGCAATTGTTTGAAGGTACAACAGCATTGAAAAGTGACTTACGACCTGGTCCTCACATGTACAGTCATCACAACATCGCAACATCCCCACAATCAACACGATCAAAATTTGGGCACTTGGCAACTGGCATGTACTTACAATTGTTGCAGCACCTTATCATGTGATTGCCATTTCCCGGCCAGCTTCCACGGCCAGCGTCAATGGGGGAAGCCAGTTTCACTTAATGATGGTATGAGTCACTTAACAACCATGGCAAAAAGTCATATTAGGTACAACTCAATTAACAATTGTGTGTGGCTTAGCAACAGGTATTCTGGTCCCAATTGTGGTCAGTGAGTCAAGGAGTACCTGTATTTTGCATGGATTTTAATATTTAATCACAAGCACAGGACAGACGCAAGGCAGAAATTTTGCTCTGCTCTGCTCCTTTTTAGAAGTTTCCCCAGTCAGACTACTGATGCAGTGTTACTTAATAATAATAAGTTGGAAGGGACCTTGGAGGTCATCTAGACCAGCCCCCTGCTCATTAGGACACTTCCTAGTGACAAGGCTCTTTTTACTCCCCGAAGTGTTAATAGATAATATAACCCAGGGCCTGCATGATTATAATTTGACAAGTTTCTAGTTTTTATGCCCAAAATGCACACATAGCTTCATTAGCTCAGACTACCGTCTGAGATCTAAGATGTCCTGCAGAAGCCCATAACAAAACAGTGCTGATATTAACAGAAGGAAATGTTTCTAGCTCAAGACTGAACTGTGGAGTCCTTGATGCTCTTCTCTGAGCTTGGTTGTTTTCTTGCAGACGTTTCATTACCCATCTAGGTAACGTCGTCAGTGCTAGAAGGGAGCCGGGTTTGCAAACTGATGAGGTTACCTAGTTGGGTAATGAAATGTCTGCAAGAAAAGGAAAAAAAAAACCAAGCTCAGCATCAAGGACCCCACAGTGCTATTTTCAAAGGCTAGTCCTCAGTATTAAGTACTCCCAGCAGACTGCCAGGATTGGGACCACAAGAAGACCTATCGGAGTAGTCAAATTAGAGGTTCATAATTTTGTTCATACCTCCTCACTCTGTCCCTCAATAACATTTTGTTCCTTGGTGGTGCAATGGTTACAATGCAGTATTGCAGGCTAATTCTGCCAACTGCGGATGTTCGATCCTGACCGGCCCAAGGTTGCTGACTCAGAATTCCACCCTTCAGAGGTCGATAAAATGAGGACCCAGATTGTTGGGGGCAATATGCTGACACTGTAAACTGCTTAGAGGGGGCTGGGCTATGGGGCGGTATATTAACCTAAAAGCTATTGCTATAATCCTTTTGCCAAAACCCGTGCTTTCACTATCTGAAACCTCATGGACCCTCCCAGTTCAGCCGCTCCGTATACACCCTACGCGCACCTAATATCTGAATCCTTGATGTAGAATTCAGATACATGAAAAAGAAGTGATTAATAATTACTCTGCTCCTTGCTCCATCCTGCACTGAATTCCCTCCCTCCCTCCTTCTGAATGTTGTAATTTTAGAATGGGTAACATGAGTAGGTGATGAAAGCTTTTATTTCCTCTAGCATTCAACGGGGCCTCCTTTAAAAAAAAAAGGAAAAGGAATTTTTCTGCCGGTTCTCCCACACAAAAGCTGAGCACAAAATGTGTTCCAAGAAGCGAGTGTGAAGTGTTTCAGGCCTGCACTTATGCCACTCGTAGCGCTGAAGCAAAAAAGCTTCCACGCTTCTCTTTGAGAGCTATCAGAAGTGTGAGATACACTACCCACTCGTATTTTATTAATAGATTACATATCCTACTATTCTTTCCAAAAAGTTCGTAGCAGCACAGGGCGCACAATCGTTACACACCAGAGTTGAAAAGAACCGAGGAAATGTGAAGGAAGTTTGCGAAGAGATCTTCTCCATCTTGCAAGGAAGCCATGACAGACAAAGCCCCAATCTTTGCTTCAAAAGCACAAGGTGCAGAAGTCCCCTCCTTCCCGCCCACACACACACACTCACACACAAAGTTTCTGTTTTTCTGTTAGGCTTTGGTGATGGATCCTTCTCGGATGAGGAAGTCG
Organism: Daboia siamensis; assembly: GCA_024449315.1. NCBI lineage: Eukaryota > Metazoa > Chordata > Lepidosauria > Squamata > Viperidae > Daboia > Daboia siamensis. The sequence goes on from JAKJMR010000268.1 coordinate 290,746, forward strand.
TAGATCTTCCTGGTCTTGTTCACGTCGATCTTGATCAGGGCCCGGGCCTGGGCTAGCCTGAGGCCTCCTTGTTTGTGGCACTCGTTGACTAAGGCGGCTTTGTACTCTAGGTATGCTCCAGGGACCAACCGTACCACTTGACAGAGCTAGGAGAAACCACTCCTGGTTAGTCATGTGTCCTACATACAATCACCCATTCCTCTTCATTTTCATCCTCGCTCCCATCTTCACCGAGACTGCATTTGCTTAATAACCTCTCGATGTTCATTCTACATCAGTGTTTCTCAACTTTAGCGATTTTAAGATTTGTGGACTTCAATTCCCAGAATTCCCAAGCCAGCATTGGGAATCCTCCTCACTTCAACCCAATTCTCCCAATTTCAGCAAGACTGCATCCATCCATGTTCGTTCTAGATCAATGATTCTCAGCCTTAACTACCTCAAGATATGTGGGCTTCAACTCCCAGAATTCCCCAGCCAGCATCACCCCCCCCACACGGTCACGTGGTTGCATTTGGGGGCACTCAAGCAAGCAGATCGCATTTATGGCCATTTGCAGCACCCTGCGGTCACATGACCACAACTTACAGGCGTTTACTTCTGATTTCTGACAAAAAATATCCCATAATGAACAGTGGTGTTTGTTTTATGAATGTGGGAATTTCACTTAACAATTGCTGCAAAAAAACAAAAAAGGTTGTAAAAACAGATCCAATCACAGGATGACCCACTTTACGACCATCACGGTTTATGACCATAATTGCCAGGCTTGATTAGCGTTATAAGTTGAGGACTACCACCTCTCACCCATGTTCAAAACATCTGGTCTTTATAACAGTCAGAAATTCTACTCTTCCCAAACTGGCTGTGCAGGAAATTTGCTACATAATACAGTTGGGCATTCTAAGTCAGACACCTAGCTATGCCTAATGCAGGATAATTGACAGGTGCCAATCAGACTGTCTCTTTACCCCCACCCCCACAACAGTAAGATCAGTCAGTCCTTTTCGGTACCTTTTCATAAACCTAGCTCTCCCCAACTCTGAAAAACAACTATGTGAAGAATGTCTAGGGCAGGGGTCCCCAACCGTGGCAACTTTAAGACTTGTGGACTTCAAGTCCCAGAATTCCCCAGCCAGGTGGGGAATTCAATTCTGGGAGTTGAAGTCCACAGGTCTTAAAAGTTGCCAAGTTGGGGACCCCTGGTCTATGGAGATTCTCAGTCACCCAGGTCGTACTTCTCCTCAGCATGCTGTTTTTGTTTTTCTCCTTGAAAACATTTCGCTTCTCATCCGAGACGCTTCTTCAGTTCTGACTGAGTGGTGGGGAATGGAAGGACTTATATTCCTTGCAGTCATCCTTCCATTCCCCACCAGTCAGAACTGAAGAAGCTTCTTAAGATGAGAAGCGAAACATCTTCAGGAGGGAAAAAAAAACACAGAAAGCCCAGTTGCCTTTTGAAAAAGACGCGATGATTGCCTGGGGGAAGAATTTTGGTTATGCACTTCCACTTGAGAAAAGGGAAGAGATTTGGTGGACTAATATGAGGCTGGTGGTTTCCACGTCATATAAGGAGAACATATACAAAATGCTTTATAGATGGCATCTCCCTCCGGCTAGACTTTCCAAAATGTTCCCCGGATTGTCGGCCGATTGTTGGAAGTGTGGTAAAGGGATTGGCACATACTATCACTTATGGTGGACATGTCCAGAAATGGTTAGATATTGGATGAGGATCCAAAAATGGATAGAGGAAATCACAGGGTGTTTAGTTGATCTCAAACCAGAGACGTATCTGCTTGGCTCCAGGCCTGGAAATATTAAGAAGGAAATATGGTATTTGGTTTTACATATCTTAACGGCGGCAAGGATGGGGTATGCTCAATTTTGGAAGGCAAATCATACCCCGCCGGATGAAGTTATAATTAGGAGAATACTTGATTGTGCAGAAGCAGACAGAAGTTGAAGGGTAAAGAAGAGACACCAGCATTTCTATCATGGAATAAATGGTATATTTGGATGGATAAAAGATTAAAGAAATGAGGGTGGCTTGGAGGTTGGTCAAAAATGAAGTGATATAGTCTTTGTTAATGAATAAGCTTTGGAGTTGGATGGTTATAAGAGACTTAATAAGTGGAGTATAATTGTTAGTTTAGAAGTAGATATAATGTGAAATTTTTGAAATGGTTTTCAATTTTTTGATTTCTTCGTTTTTTGTATATTGTAAATGTTTTTTTTTTGTCTTTGTTGGTGTATGGTGTGTTTTTAACACGAAATGTAAATAAAGATTCATTATAAAAAAAGAAAAAAAGAAAAAGCACCTTGCTAGACATTAATTACATGACAAGCCCTTTGCGTCTTCTGGAGGTCAAAATAAGAGCTTATGAATCTGCTGTTCACCTTAGCAATGCCAGCAGATCCTAAAAACTCTAGCCCTCTTCTTAAAGTTCCCAGGGCTATAATGACTGCGGTGGAGACACCAACTGCCCACTTTTCTCCCTTTACACAAATAAGAAAATGCTCTGATGTAACCCAGCAGAACAAAATGGCAACCGCCAAGGAAAACAAAGCTTCTGCCAAGGCTACAGGTGAAGAATGTTCACCTATGATACTGAGAGACATGAAAAATATCAGCTGAATAACTAGCTAGAATTTGTCTTGAAGGTCTGGGAGATTTAGGGGGGAAAAGGCAGCCAGTTTTTTACTTTCCTAAGAGGAAGAAAGGAAGACAATCCACAATGTGTCCATTCATTGTCTTGACTCTTAAGGGCTTCTACAGGTAATCCTCAACTTGCAATTCGTTTACTGACAATAAGTTGCAATGGTGCTCAAGTGACTTATGACTGTTTTTCACACTTACGACCACTGCAGGATCCCCATGGTCATGTGATCAAAATTCAGTTGTTTGGCAACTGACTCATATTTATGACAACTGTGTCCCAGGGTTACGTGATCCCCTTTTGCGATCTTCTGACAAGCAAAGTCAATGGGGAAGCCAGATTTACCTAATAATTGTGTTACTAATTTAACTGTGGGGATTCACTTAACAACTGTGGCAAGAAAGACCGTAAAATTGGGTAAATCTGGGTATAACTGTCTCACTTAGCAACAGGAAGTTTGGGCTCAATTGTGGTCATAAGTGAAGGCACTACCTGTATTCAGGAATTGAGCGAGTTGAAGGAAGCTTTCAATATTTTTAAAGGCTATTTCTTTTTACAAAAACTGCATTCCTTCCCATTTTTGCACAAGAAATTCTTTTCTTCTAATCCTGCTGTGTGTGTCTTTGAAAATAAAAATAACTGAGTCTGTGAGGGTGGCAGGGAAAATATTTAGGCCTGTATGTGTTCCTGGAGCTGGCATTTCCAGTGATCACTTATACACACAGGTATTGTGTGATTAGGGCTGATGACACAAAACCCATCAGGCAATGCCAGCATTTCAACAGACCTGCATTTGCAGGCAGATCCCAATAAACAATGGTGGCTTTCTATGAAATAGTGATGGAAAAGATTACACAAGCAGGAAATAGGCAGCATATTCCCTGCGTTAGACTAGATTTGCATAACTGTCAGTCAGAGCAGGAATTTGGGGCCACACACACTTTGATGGGGTAACAAGCCACACTGTCTGAACAAGACCAACAGCAATTTAACACGAGGGCCTTTGCAACTAGTCTCTGAATCCCCGTTACCTCTTTTTCCTTCTCGTTCAGCTTCTCCGTTCCAGGGAGACCGGTGAGGTTCAATGGAGGGGCGCTTCTTCTACCTGTGGAAAAATAAAACCACCAGCTCTGGTTAGAAGGTGTCAGGACTGAAAGAACTAGCTCTTGCAGTTATTTCTCACATGGAGGGCAGTGAATTAGAAGGGGCGGAAGCGGGGGGAGGAAGAGTGGGCGAAATAAAATGGGGGCGGATGTCAACGCTGCTAACACTGAATGTTTTTGCTTTTGACAACAGATGGAGAGGCAACCGTTTTCTTCTGTTTTACTCTTACGAGTTAGATGATGCTGGGGGGGGGAGGAATGTGCACGAGAGTTTAGCTCAGACATGTCAAACTCGCGATGTCACGTGACGTCGCACAACGTATCGGGACTGTTTTGCCATTGCCGGCAAAGGGGTGTGGGTGCGGCTTCTGTGTGCTGCGTCCGGCCTGCGGGCCGGCAGTTTGACACCCCTGGTTTAGCTAGACATAATAACACTGGACCTAGTGTGAGAACCAAGGTTATTGAAATAAGAGATGATAAGAATTGGCCGGGCTGGAGAACTGGAGGGGAAGCCCGCATTTCATACTAACTGGAGAATGTGATTTATGGCTGTTAATTGGAGGAGGGAATTGTGCTTTGATACTATGTGCTCAGGGGAGGGGAACTCAAGTTTTTGGTGCCGATGCTATGATGCTACTCAAATGAAGATTCTTTAAGGTAAACAGTGCCTTGAAGTTCTTTGAAGAGTCTCATCTGTTGGAACCATGACAGCGGACAGATTTATTGGAAATGGTGCCCGCTGTTTTGACCAACCTGGGCCCTGTTCTGAGAGGGCCAAAAAAGGTTTACCTCAGGATGTGCAACTGGCATCACTGATGCATCAACGGGGGTGGGTGGGGGGAGATGTTTTTCATCAAAGCAGCCCCTTGTGTGGGAATAGAAGAACCTGAGTGCTATTGATCGCCCACAATCTGTGATTTGGAGACCTTCCAAAGCAGAGGTGGGCAATTAATTTTCCCAAGAGGCCACATGAGAAATGAGGACCATTGTGGAGGGCCGAAACAAGAGGGCTGTGCAGGTGTGTAGGGCACGCACGCACGCACATGTGTAAACTGAAAAAAACAAAACAAAAAACCAGCAGTCTTACGTCAACTAACAATTCATTTAGTGACCGTTCAAAGTTACAACGGCACTGAAAACTGACTCATGACCGTTTTTCACACTTATGACCGTTGCAGCATCCCCGTGGTCATGTGATCAAAATTCAGATGCTCGGCAACTGACTCATAGTTATGACGGCTGCAGTGACCTGGGGTCATGCAACCGCCTTCTGACAAGCAGTCAACGGGGAAGCCAGATTCACTTAACAATTCTGTCACTAATTTAACAATTGCAGTGATTCACTTAACAACTGTGGCAAAAGGTTGTACAATTGGGCAAAAGTTTGTTTTAACAAATGTCTCGCTTAGCAACAAAAATTTGGACATAAGTAAAGGAATACCACTAAAAGCAATCCACGTGAGCCGGATAGGAGTAGCCAAAGGGCCGGATGTGGCCTGGAGGGCCACATAAATGCCCAGGTCTGTTCCAAAGACACTAATAACTAACAATTCAGATTAGGCCTCAGTTTCTTTTCTGGCAACCCGGTGTTTGGTCCTTCTTACTGTTTGGTCCTGACCGCTTCAATCCTGGCGAGAAAGATTGATGATTAAGAAGCTGCTCTACTGTACTTAAGAAGTCCTGATCCAAAGGGAAGGCTCCCTCAGTAGTCAGATATGGCAACTGATGGATTTGCCTTTGTTTTAAACCTTGGCATTTTGATAGCAATAATTTAACAAGATCCCATGGGATTTTAAACATGATAGCAATCTTCTGATAGCAGTCTTCTAAAGGGCTGTTCTACCGAAGAGGGTGTAGTTAAATTCTTCACTGTGTCGGAGGGTAGAACAAGAACCAACAGGTGGAAGCTTTAGGGAAGCAATTTCAAATTTCAAAGGAGGAACTTCCTGGCCGTGAGAATTGTGAAGGCTTGGAAGAGTCCTAGAATTGTGGGGAATTTTACCAGTTTTCAAAATTGGAAGGCCGTTTATCTAGGATGGTCTAAGATAGAGCTGTCCAACCTTGGCAACTTTTAAGACTTGTGGACTTTGACTCCCAGAATTCCCCAGCCAGCATGGCTGGCTGGGGAATTCTGGGAGTCAAAGTCCACAGGTCTTAAAGTTGCCAAGGTTGGACATTCCTGGTCTAAGAATTCCTTCCTGGTTAACGATTCTAGGATTCCAAGCATTTATCTAGCAATGAAGCCCCACCAGGTTACAGGTAAACCTCAACTTAACAACCACTGCAAGAGACTGTAAATCAGGTGCAGTCCCATGACGACCCTCTTAGCAACCATCTTGATTTACAGGTAGTCCTGCCATTACCATCCCAACTGAGCCCAAAATTTATGTTGCTAAGTGAAACATTTGTTAAGTGAATTTTGCCCGATTTTACGACCTTCCTTGCCAGAGTTGTTAAGTGAATCAATCCAATTGTTAAGTTAGTAACACGGTCGTTAAGTCAATCTGGCTTCCCCAGAAAGTCGTAAAGGGGATTGCATGACCCCGGGACACCGCAACCGTTGTAAATATGAACCAGTTGCCGAGCCCCCGAATTTTGATCTTGTGAACATGGGAATGGTGCAATGGTTGTAAAGTGTGAAAAAACGTTACTTTTTTCAGTGCCACTGTAACTTTGAACGGTCACTAAATGTACTGTTGTAAATAGAGGACTACCTGTACAACAACCATGCCAGATTCAATTATGGTCATAAGTCGAGGACTACCTATAATTGGCATTTCAGGATATTTTGCAAGAAACAAACGAGCACAACTGAACATCATTTTGTATCATTCTTGGCATTATCATAATGCTGGAATAAATAATTCCCTTAGGAGAGGCATGACATCCAATGGACACTGGCATTCTTATGGTTACTGTGTTACTGGGCCATATTTGACCAAATAGCAGACAGGCAATTTGGGGTATATTCAGAGCGCATCTGACAAGCTTGAGTCTTATTTTCTGAGCAGGCTCAAGCCCTGAACAGGTGACACATCAGACACCAGCAGTGTAGCTGAATAGTTCGCGTTGAAACCTGCTCACATTATGTGAGGTAATTGCTGGAAAGAAGCAGTTAAGTAAATGAGTAGGAACACTTACTAAGCAATGAGCTGTCAGCAGAGAAATGCCATTATTATGATGATGATTTCCCCTGCAATTAGACTAAAGCCCACAAAAGTCTTGGGCTACCTTCAAGATTAACGTGTTTAGGGTGCCGTGACTGAAGTCCAGCAGATGCCTTCACCGGTTTTTTGCTGAGCTAGTACTATATATACACCCAGGAGTGGGTGGGAGAAAAGGAAAACGGTGAGCTCAGAGGGAAAGGAAATGCCAGCCATTAATTACCTCATGGGCAGTGGCTTAAAATGAAGAAGAAGAAAAAAGAACATAGCTTGCAAGTCTTTAGCTTGGAGCAAACGCAGATGAAGGGAGACACCCTCACATCCGACAGCCATCCTCTCCTTTCTCCTTCTGAGATTCTACAGGGAACATTAGTTGCTAATGTGTTTCACGTATGCCTCATTTGAGTTCTAGAGATTCCCAATTTAGTATCAAGATCCTGACTGGGGAATGACATGCTAGGACTCCTTCGATGGGCACATGACACAGCATTGCCACACATTCTTGTGAACACATGTAAAACAGTCACACACATAAGTGTGAATATGTCAGAGGGATAGATGTCATTAGTGCTTCTTTGCAGTAATGTGTCACTTTCTTAAATCCAGTGGCCTGATGAAAGAGTGGGTGTCTGTGTGCATTGCCTGCTGGTGCAGCTTACTGCAATTAATCTGCTGAGAAAACCCCCGAATTTGGCAACTAATAAGTGAAAAGAGCACTTACAAATGCTTCTTTTATTAATGGATGCTTTGAGGTCACTTAAAAATCACTTCCTGTTATTTTGAATGTATCGATTTTATATGTCACATGCATTTTATATTGGGGACAGCTGATGTTACATTGGAAGGTTTAATTGATTTTAGCAGATTATGATATTTATGCTCCATTATGTTCAGTTAGGGATGCGGTGGCTCAGTGGGTTAAGACGCTGAGCTTGTCGATCCGAAGGTCGGCAGTTTGGCGGGTTGAATCCCGAGTGCCGCGTAGCAGAGTGAGCGCCTGTTACTTGTCCCAGCTTCTGCCCACCTAGCAGTTCGAAAGCATGTAAAAATGCAAGTAGAAAAATAGGGACCACTCCGGTGGGAAGGTAACAGCGTTCCGTGCGCCTTTGGCGTCTAGTCATGCCGGCCACATGACCACGGAGAAGTCCTCGGACAAGCGCTGGCTCTTCGGCTTTGAAACGGAGATGAGCACCGGCCCCTAGAGTCGGAAACGACTAGCACGCATGTGCGGGGGAACCTTTTATAATAATAATAATAATAAAGTTGGAAGGGACCTTGGAGGTCATCTAGTCCAACCCCCTGCTCAGGCAGGAAACCTTATACCATTTCAGACAAATGGCTGTCCAGTCTCTTCTTAAAAGCTTTCAGTGCTCAGTTAGAATCCACGTGATAGACAAAACAATTCCTACAGAAGAGAATATTTATCACTCAGGTTTGAACTGTGGGGTTTCTGATCTGCTGATATTTCATTACCAGACTAGGTGACATCATCAGTGCATTGATAACATCGTCACTGATGGTGTTACCTAGTTGGGTAATAAAATGCCTGCAAGAAAATAAACAAGCTTAGACAGCACCAAGGAATACCACCACCCCTTTTCAAAAAAACGATTCCTGCTTATCCATTTGTGGCCTTCGACAAAGAATGGAGTGAGGACCAGAAACCTGCCAGCTTTCCGGAACAATTTTCAGTGGAGAATGCCAAGCTGGAGGGAATGATTAATAGTTAGGGATCTGGACTCCCTTTCCAAATTTTTACAGCTGAACAACTGGTAGATAGGCACAGAAGGAAATACCTGAATTTGATGTAACTGGTACTGTGAGACTCAGGCCGGAATCGCTGTAAATGGGAGGGACAAAAAGGAGCAGGTTAGCAGAAAGTGAAGTTCCATGCGTTAGGGGGTTAACTTCCCCAAGATGAAAGAGCAGAGGCTATGGCTGCTTCCAAGCTGCAGCCCTTACAGCAGGGGTCTTCAAACTTGGCCCTTTTATGACTTGTGGACTTCAACTCCCAGAATTCCTCAGCCAGCCTGGCTGAGGAATTCTGGGAGTTGAAGTCCACAAGTCATAATAGGGCCAAGTTTGAAGACCCCTGCCTTACAGGGAAGGCAGAAGAAAGGAAGGGGGCTTCATATAGCTGCTCTTCAGCTTTATGGCCGTTGATGACCATTTGTTCAGTAACCGTTCAAAATTACGACACTGAAAAAAGGGGACTTGTGACCACTTTTCACACTTAACGACAGTCGCAGCATCCTCCGGGTCGCGTGATCAAAATCCAGCCACTTGGCAACTGACGGTTGATGTGTCCCAGGGTCACGTGATCAGCTTCTGAAAGCTTCTGACAAGCAAAGTCAGTTGGGGTGGGTGGGGGTGGGGGCAGCCAGATTCACTTAACAACCGTGTTTGCTAACAACTGCAGCGATGCACTTAACCACTGTGGCAAGAAAGGTCGTAAAATGAGGCAAAACTCACTGAACAACTGTCTCACGTAGCAACAGAAACTTGGGGCTCAATTGTGGCTGTAAGTCAAAGACTACTTGTAATTTGTGGTTGTTGTTTTTTTTTTTTTTTTGCCGTGTGCCCTATGGGCCTTCAACAGACAGTAGCTAAGATAGAGGTCCCCAACCTTTGGGGCACCAGGGACCAGTTCCAGGAAGAGAGGGGTTTTTTTGCGGACCAGAGGGGACCTGGTTTTGTGTGCAGCCCGCATCCCACAGATGGGGCTTTGCTTGTTTGTGCAGACTGATTGCTGGCATGCCGCGGCCCGGAACCGGTCCACGGACCGAGGGTTGGGGATCCCTGAGCTAAGGAACCCAATCTGACATGAGTATCACTCTTCAGTTGTAGTGAATCCCGCTAAGCAACAGACTGGGAGAACAAAAGCCTTCTAAGCCAGGGCTTTTCAACCTTTTCACCCATTGTACCACTTTTAGCATATGGCAACATCCGAGTACCACGTCGCCTAAGCAAGGTGTCAAAAACTTGATGACCAAAAAAAAAAAGGGAAAAAAGTGATGCAGGTAGTCCTCGACTTACAACAGTTCACTTAGTGACTGTTCAAAGTTACAATGGCACTGAAAAAAGTGCCCCCCAAGCCACAGCAGAGCAAGATGCCTGCCTGCCCGCCCAGCGGCATACTTCTGCCCGAGGTTTTCATTGTTGTGAGCATTTCTGTTGAGGATTGGCAGTGGGGATGGGGTGGGTGGGTTGGTTTTTATTCCCCCTGTCTGTTGGGTGGTTGCAGCAGGTTTTGGTCACTGCACATGACCCTGGGACACTGTGACACTGTCATTAACTATGAATCAGTTGCCAAAGATCTGAATGTAAATCACAAGACTCTGGAGATGCTGCAACATTCCAGCTGATTGGCGCTTCTTCTGGGCTCAGCAGAAGCACCAGGATCAGCGCCGAGCTCCAGCTGGAGCCTGGCACAGATCCTGCCGCTTCCACTGAGTCCTGACAGCCCCAAAGAAGCGCTGATCCTGCTGCTTCCGCTGAGCCCTGACAGCCCTGCAGCTCCAGCCGTCTCTTGCTCAGGCTTGTGCGGTGCTGCCATTCCCCTCCCCCACTACCACTTTTCTAGGATGGTCACGTACCACCTGCCAGGTGCCAATGTACCACAGGTGGTACCCGTGCCACTGGTTGAGCAGTGAGGACCAAGAGAAAACAAGAGTCCTGGCTTTCCAGGGAAAAGAACCCTCCAAGGCAGGCTTTGGGGAAGCCCAAACTGAATCTAGGGTGGCAGATGGAAGGAAGGGGAGACAAGAAAGTCTTGGCTGAGCTCCACAACCCTTTCCCTTTGCCGAGAAGGTAAGGACCTCTCTGTAACTTCTCTCTGTGGTCTCTAGGAATGAATGAGCTCAGAAAAGACCAGCCACCTCTCAGAACCCGGCTGGAGCCCTCACGCTCGCCAGTTGCAGGAAAAGGAAGTTTCCTAATTGTTGGCCCCAACACCATGGCTAGAGGTTGGAGTGATGTCAGCCACCAATGCAGGAGAGTGCCAGTATTGGGTGGCACAATTTTCAGAAGCCAGAGATGGCTGGATTCCTGCCTGGCTTGGCCCATCAATTGTATACCCTTGTTTCCCAAGAACAATTGCTCATATCTTGGAACAGAAAATAGGAACGTATGTCTTGTCTGGAAATGAACCCGTCTAATCTAGAGGTTAAGGCACCAGGCTAGAAACTAGGAGACAGTGAGTTCTAGTCCTGCCTGAAGCATGAAGGTCAGCTGGGTCACTTTGGGTTGATCACCAGGAGATGGTGAGTTCTAGTCCTGCCTTAGGCATGAATAGGCAGCTGGTTCACTTTGGACTAATCACCAGGAGATGGCGAGTTCTAGTCCTGCCTTAGGCATGAAAACCGGCTGGGTGACTTAGGGCCAGCTCCTCTGTCTCAGCCCAACCCTAAAAGATTGTTGTTATGGGGAAAATCGGAGGAGGAGGAAGGAGTATTACTTATGTTCCCAGTCTTGAGTTATTTATAAAAAAATAAAGACGGGACATAAATATATGTATATATAAAAAAAAAAATAAAGAAATCTGGTCCTATTCTGTTTTTTTTCCACCCAAGATTGACAGAACTCTCAAAAGGTGAACATAGAGCCAATGGCTTCTTTTTTCATACGGTATCTATTCATTCCTTCCTCAAGCAAACCTGCCCGTTTTTTTTTAAAAAATACCAATTTCTTTCTTTTTTCTTTTTCTTCTAAGCTCAAAGCAACACGCAACATACATGTCGGCTTGCCGGCTGAGCCACTGCTGGCAAGCGCTGCTGTCCTGGATGTACTGGAGGACTTCAGAAAGCATGGTGCGTTTTAGTCGCTCCTCTTCCCGCACTTTCTTGAGACAATCGTATGTCCTCGCGCCTGTGTCCAAAGAACAGAAAAGAGAATTGTGGGTGTCAGAAGAGCGCTGGGGCAGATTTCTGCATCCCCCCCCCCACACACAAACACCTGTCAAATAATCCCAAACAATTTTGCCCCCTTAAAAAGTACGTCAGGACTGCCATCCGGCTACAGCCGTGCCCCGTCAGATGCCAGTCTGGCACAGGCAATGGGGGGAGGGAGCTGTGGGGCAGAAGAAGGCAGGCTGGGATAAGAGGGAATTGAAACTAGTGGGAGATGAATTGAAACTTGTGGGAGATGAAAATATAGCCCCCTCCTCACATAAGAAGATGAGGCTGGAGCAAACCTGTGATCCCCCCCCCCCCCCCCCAGTAGTGATTTAAAACAAAGCTTTGGCTTGAACTTTATACCGTTTCACAATACGAAGGTACTATTTGTATTCTGTGCAATATGAAATTGCAAAGTAGATAGGTCTATGTATATTTGGAACACGAGTATTATTAACTGTGGGAGAAATAGGGAACTGAAAGTAACTGGTGCATGTGGGCTGCAATGTACATGGGTATATGTGGAAAGTTATGTTCAGCAGAAAGTATATGTGGAAAGTAGGTCAGCAAGGGGTCAGTAAGAGGTCAGCAAAAGTCAGTAAGAAGTCAGCAAAAATCAGCGGACCATCTGCCTACAGTCATAGAACACAAAAGGGCATAAAAGGTTGGGACTGGACCTGATTGATTGGCCACTGGCCTATAGCTGTCCTATTGGAATTTGCTATAACCATTTGGTCCTCATTGCAATGGGTTATTAATGTACGTGATGATGTGTTATTATGCTTGCTATGTTCCAAATTATTAGAAAAATAAACCTCTGAATCTTAAAGGAAGAATTATTGGTTTGTGTTCCTGTCTTGTCTTTTCCACTGGATTTTTTTCCATGGCACTACTCTTCGTGCCGTCCCGTGGGAGCCACTGGCACTTCCAAGGTGATGGAGTGGAATGTGATGCCATACAGCTTGCCAAGCCAGGGACTGTTACCAAAACAATTTATTTTTATGGTAATTTGGACAGTTAAAAATAGAAAGAATACAGAGAAGAGCAGCAAAGATGATTAGGGGACTGGAGGAGAAAAAATGAAGAACGGTTGCTGGAATTGGGAGTGTCTAGTTTAATGAAATAAGGGACGCGGTGGCTCAGTGGGTTAGGATGCTGAGCTTGTCGATCAGAAGGTCGGCAGTTTGGCGGGTCGAATCCCGAGTGCCGTGTAACAGAGTGAGCGCCTGTTACGCGTCCCAGCTTCTGCCAACCTAGCAGTTTGAAAGCACGTAAAAATGCAAGTAGTAAAACAGGGACCACTACGGTGGGAAGGTAACAGCATTACGTGCGCTTTTGGCGTCTAGTCATGCCGGCCACATGACCACGGAGACGTCCTCGCACAAGCGCTGGCTCTTCGGCTTTGAAACGGAGATGAGCACCGGCCCCTAGAGTCGGAAACGACTAGCACGCATGTGCGGGGGAACCTTTACCTTTTTACCTAGTTTAATGATGAGAAAAACGAGAGGGGACATGATAGCAGTGTTCCACTGCTCAAAACTGAAAAAAAACCCTGAAATGTTGATTTTAGGTTTTGATGATCAGACTGATCGTGCTATGATACAAAAGGCTTGAAGTGTTATGTTCCAAAGGTTGAGGTTGTATTTTGTTTGGGGTTAGGCTTAGGGTTTTGTATTTTACTGCACTGAAAAAGCCTTAGTTTTCCTGTATTTTTATTTTATAATGAAACTTAAAAACGTTTTTTAAAGTAACCAAGCTCTCATTTGTAGGAAGATAATAAACATAAAATACAGAGGTGCTAACCCTTATCACTAAATGCGGGTGGCCAATGAGTCACTAAAAAAGCAACCTAATATTTATCAGACATGTCAATATAAATAACTATAAATAACTCTTAACAGAGTTGTAAAAAAAAAAAAATTCAGATGCAATGAAATCCAAGAGATTGACATTTCCTGTTGGGTTTTGAGAAGTCAACCAGATTTACTGCAGGAAAATAACCTGGGGAGACCGATTTTCTCATGACTACTGAGCATGACTTACCTAGTTTATATTAGACAGCAAGAATGGACTATATTTCTCTGAGCACATAATAAGAGGTAAACCTAAATTTGTTGTTTCTGTAACCTGACTATGGATAGCCGTCGACTTACAGCCACAATTGGGACCAGAATTTTCTTTGTAAGGTGGTTGTTAAATGAGTCACACCTGATTTTACAACTTTTGCACGGTTGTTAAGCAAATCACTGCAGTTATTAAATGAATGATGAAGTTGTTAAGCCAGGCCAATTTTCCCCTTTGACTTTGCTTGTCGGAAGCCAGCTGGGAAGGTCAAAAATGGCGATCGTCGGACCCCGGGATGCTGTACATGCGTGTTGGTGGCCAAACAGTCAAATTTTAATCCCATGACGGTGGGGATGCTGCAACAGTTGTTAAGTGCAAGGACCTGCACAACTGCAATGGTTCACTTTGCAAGTGTGGCAAGAAAGGTCGTAAAATGGGACAAAACTCACTTAACACGTCTCACTTAGCAACCAAAATTTGGGGCTCAGTTGTGGTCGTAAGTCAAGGCCTACCTTTAATTGTTAAATGAATCACTGCAGTTGTTAAGTTAGTTACAGTGTTGTTAGGTGACTCTGGCTTTCCCCATTCTTTGCCTGACAGAAGATCGCGAAAGGGGATCACGTGACCCCAGGGACCCCCCAACCGTCATAAAGAGACTGGTCAACCATTTGTCTGAAATGGTACAGGGTTTCCTGCTTGAGCAGGAGGTTGGACTAGAAGACCCCCAAGATCCCTTCCAACTCTATTCTTCTTCTTCTTATTACCAAGCGTCCAAATTTTGATCACATGACCATGGTGATGCCGCAACTGTCGTTAAGTGTGAAAAATGGTCATAAGTCACTTGGTGCTTTTGTGACTTCGAACAGCCACTAAACTGTGCTCATTTTATACCGGGATGCGAAGATGAAGCTAAGCATCCTCCATTCTATGTACTTATTGATTTCTAACTAGTTTTCAGCTTGAGATTGAAATGAATTCAGAATTCGTTCCTATAGATCAGCGGCTCCCAAACTTTTCTATACCCTGTACCCCTAGGACGCTTCTGATATATTCTTGCGCCCCTTACAAAAGTTTGAAATAACGGCAACAAGTTATGCACATACACTATAATTTTGAAACTTCTAAACCCAAGTTCTCGCACTCTCCTGGAATATTGTCTCGCACCCCTGGTTGGGAACCCCTGCTATAGATTAATTTACTGTAGATGGGAGATAAAAAGGGGTTAGAACGCTGGGCTGCTGATGGGTAGGCTTGCGTTTGAGACCCGTTGCTGCTGGAAGATGGGATGAGCTCCTGTCACACACTCCAGCTCCTGCCGACCCAGCAGTTTGAAAGCAGGTGACCCACAAGTTGATTAATGGGTACCACTTCAGTAGGCAATTTCACAGGGACACAAAAAAGAGCCCCCAACTGAGTGCCCCCCCGGGGGGGGTAATGTCGATGTCACCAGCAAATCCTCTGGCTACTTCGGTGCTTCCAACAATGGTCCCTTCCAACATCATCATCATCATTGTTATTATTATACTGTAAAATCAAGATTTAAGATGGCTGGTTTGAAAGCTCTCATACGGACAATTGTTGGGCACAGCTGACAGCAGGTTATTATTATTTTTTCTTAGCAAGAAGCTGGACTATAATGACAGAGCATATAGTTACTGTATTCTCTGATGAAAGGACTCACATGGGTTTGTGAGTCAGCCACCTCATTTTCAGGTGAATTGGTCATTGCTGCAGAATTTAGCAGCTGCCATCTGGGGCATTCCCTAAAGATCCACCTTCTTTGCAGAATGTGGATTCTTCTCAATTATAATGACTTGAGCCTTTGTCACTAATACCTTAGGTTTCAAAACACATGTGACTTTAGTCATTTATGTGTGGCAACACCACAGAACAGATACAGACAATTTAATCTCTACAGGTAGTCCCTCGCTTATGGCCCCATCATTGGGACCAGAAACTTGGTCACAAAGTGATAAGTCATGTGATTACAGTGGGCTGATGCCCTCACTTCCATCATTAATCAAAGTGCTGTAGTCGCTAAGCAGAACATTACGATTACAATTTTACTTCCACCGTCTTTATTAACTCTGTTTGTCGTGAGCCAGCTAGGAGGTGTGCGAATGGCAATTATGGAGGATTGAGGCTAAAACATATAAGGAACGGTTGCTGGAATTGGGTATGTCTAGTTTAATGAAGAGAAAGACAAGGGGTGACATGATAGCAGCGTTCCAATATCTCAGGGGCTGCCCCAAAGAAGAGGGAGTCAAGCTATTCTCCAAAGCACTTGAGGGCAGGACAAGAAGCAATGGATGGAAACTAACCAAGGAGAGAAGCAACCTAGAACTAAGGAGAAACTTCCAGACAATGAGAACAATGAATCAGTGGAACAACCTGCCACTGTAACTTGTAAGTGCTTGAACTAGTACTACCCAGTACATACTCACTGCAGAAATTGGTGATTCCTGCTACCCTGTATTCCTGTAAGCGTTTGATTTCAGTTCGCAGCTCAAGCTCCACTGAATAATGGAAAATGAAAACAAAAAAAAGGCAATAAAGAACTTGTTACGTTGTGGCTCTCTTGTTTTTTTTAAAATCATTATTTGCATTTAAAACAGATTCTTTACATATAAATGTATAAAACAAACATGGGAAAAACTCCACCCCAAAGCAAAAAATGCAGAAGCAAGTGAAAAGTTAATTTGATTTTTTAAAAAAGAAACTGATTAAAGAAATATCTGGCTCTTTCCTTAAGGACTTTAATAATTTTACTATTGCTTGGATGAGGGTTTGACTCTAGAGTGGGCTGGATTAAGAGAGAATGAAGTCGCCCAGGGAGATGGTGTGGCCAAGTGGGGGAATTAGAACTCGTGTCTCATCACCTTCACCAATGGACCACGCTGATTCTCAAGTTGTTTTTTATTTATTTATATATATGTGTGTGTGTGTATGTGTGTGTAAATTGGTTTTGCTAACAAAGAATTAAAGGGAGACTGATATGCATTTCAAACTTATTTGTTTTCGTCAGTCAGCCATACCCTTCTGAGATTCGAACCACATGTATTAAAATGTGAATTGAGGTGGGTAGAGCCTACAAACTTCTTTTTAAAGACACAAGGATGAGGCTTTTGTTCTCACATTCCTTATTAAAAGGCGAGAGATCTATGTGTTTAATTTCTTTAATTTAATTGGGTTTATTGCAATACTCTGTGTTCCTGCATCAAGCTTTTAAAAACCCATTGCTTTGTTTGGGAAATAGAGCCCTGAAGGGTTTACACATGGTATTTTGTTTCAGGAAAAGAAAAATAAAATTGTTTAACTTCCAAACAACCATGATCTGACAAGATAATTGCTGGTTTTATTTAGGGGGTGTTGAAAAAGGAAGCTGTGTGACGGGCGCACAGACTAGTATTTTATTTACATACTGATTTTCTCTGTTAAAATCCATTCAAACCAACTGTACCGTAATAGACATTCTGGTCAATATATTTTATAATTGAAGGGACTCGATCAACTAAAAGTAGGCAAAATAATTTAACCCTGTACTCTTCCCTCTAGGAACCATGGAGATTTTTTCAATTGTGTTAAACAGGCAGTTCTCAATTTACGGCCTCAATTGAGCCCATAATTTCTCTTGCTAATTGAGACAATAGTTAAGTGAATTTTGTCCCATTTTACAACCTTTCTTGCCACAGTTGTTAAGTGAATCACTGCAGGTGTTGGAACCATGGTTAAGTGAGTCTGGTTTTCCCATTGACTTTGCTGGTCAGAAGGTGGAGATCAAATGGAGATCACATGACCCCAGGACACTGCAGCTGTCATAAATACAAACCAGCTGTCAAGCATCTGAACTCTGATCATGTGATCATGGGGATGCTGCAATGGTCGCAAGTGTGAAAAATGGTCATAGATCCCTTTTTTCAGTGCCGTTGTAACTTCAAACGGTCACTAAGTGAATTGTTGTAACTTGAGGAATGTTGCATTCATTTATTCCTTATCCTTTTTAGTTTGATATTGAATGTTTTAACATAGTTATTTTATCCCTTTTTTAAAAAGCTGACTTATTGAAATATTCTACGACAGGTAGAGTTGCTTTGCGGCAGGATAGACGGCAAACAAATTTAATAACTAAACATAAATGGTTTAACAACAACAATAAAATGAAGACAAAAGCAAATAAAATCTGTTGGTCTATGCATTGCGACCCTTTTTTTTCCTGAATAGCTTACTGAAGCTCCTACCTTACACCCTTCTCCAACAACAGATTTACCATTCGCTAAACAGGTATTTTCTTTCGTTCTGTGGTGAGAAATGCAGCAATTCTACATCAAATCCACCTAGATGCATTTTACCTTCCTGGCAGATCCCTGTACCAGTGAAAAACTCCTAGGTAAATAAATATAAATTAGAAAACCTGAAAGTGCCTTACACGCATGGCTCTCTATGAATTTATCATGTTCCGTTGGTCCTAATATTCTTGCAAAGCACCTCATTGTCTCATAGATATCTTGAACTTTCTTGGGGTATCTCCTTTCCAGAACTGCAAAACAAAGAAGGAAATGTCCATTGAGTCATATTTTCCCAGCTGTCCTGATAAGCTGAGATCAAAGCATCTGGAGGGGGGGGAATAAAAAAAATCAAGATGGTGGCCACAACCATGTGGTTGCGGCGAAGATGCCTGAAGACACTCCTGGCTCAGACTGCAATCCCAAAATTCATAACACATTACCGTGTTTCCCTGAAAATAAGACCCAGCCGGAAATTAAGCCCTAACATGATTTTTCAGGACACTCAGAATATAAGCCCCACCCAGAAATAAGCCCAGTTAAGATCATCAACCAGATGGATGCGTTTAGTACCGAATTTCCCAGAATATAAGCCCTAACTGGAAAATAAGCCTTAATGCGTCTTTTGGAGCAAAAATTAACATAGGACCCTGTCTTATTTTCGGGGAAGCATGCTACAACGTGCTAAAATCACACAGAAGTAGCCAACATTGCCTTCTCCTTTATAAATAGTCCTCAACTTAGCATCGTAAGTCTAGATCAGACATGTCAAACACAAGGCCCAGGGGCCAAATCCGGCCCGCGAAGTGTTTTCATGCAGCCCGCGAAGCCATCCTGGAAACAGTGAGGGAACGGCCCCCACTGCCTTGGCCCTGGCCCAGAGACCCTCCTTCTGCCAGAGACCCTCAGATCTGTCCCACTCCTGCCCAGGCCCCCATAGGCACCCTTGATGCGAATGATGTAGAGCTGGCCATGCCCACCCAGTAGGCCACATGCACTCTAGCCACGCCCACCCAGTAGGCCACGCCCACCCTGGCCATACCCACCCGGCCCCCTGAGGGCAACCACAATGCTGATGCGGCCCTCAATGAAATTGAGTTTGACACCCCTGGTCTAGATGATCGTAAAATGGGATATCAATGTGACCAACCTGATGTTATGAACTTTTTTTGCGACAGTTAGGCAAACATGGCAGTTATTAAGCAGAGCCATTCTTTCCAGTTTTTGCTGGAAAGTGGGAGTAAACAGCAGAAACTTCATAAATCACAGCTATGCCACTGTAAAGGAACACTGCACATTTTAAAAATGAATACAGGTAGTCCTCGACTTATAACAGTTCATTTAATGACCGTTCAAAGTTACAACAGCACTGAAAAAAGTTGTTTATGGTAGTTTTTCACACTTACGACCACTGCAGCAAGTGATCAAAATTCTTGGCAAGTGGTTCACATTTATGACGGTGTCCCGGGGTCATGTGATCATCTTTTGCTATATTCTATAGAATAGAATAGAATAGAATACAATAGAATAGAATAGAAACAAATGCTGGAAGGGACCTTGGAGGTCTTCTAGTTTAGCCCCCTGCTCAAGCAGGAGAACCTATACCATCCCAGACAGGTGAATGTCTAGTCTCTTCTTAAAAATCTCCAGTGATGGAGCACCTACAATTTCTGGTGGCAAGCTGTTCCACTGGTTAATCCTCACTGTCAGGAAGTTTCTCCTTAATTCCAGGTTGCTTCTCTCTTTGATCAGTTTCCAACCATTGTTTCTTGTCCTTCCCTCTGGTGCTCTGGTGAACAACCTGGCCCCCTCTTCCTTGTGGCAGCCCCTCGGATTCTGGAAGACTGCTATCGTGTCTCCCCTATTTCTTCTTTTCTTTAGACTAGCCAAACCCAAGTCCTGTAGCCAGTGGGGAAGGCAGATTTGCTTAACAACTGTGTTACTTACCTTAACAACTGTACTGATTCACGTTTAATAGCTGTGGCGAGATAGATAGTAACACTTAACAACTATCTAGCTTAGCAACAGAAATTTTGGGCTCAGTTATGGTCATAAGTCAAGGACTACCTGTATTTCATATTTTAAAAACAGACACGGCTTTTCCTGGAGCTCCCGAAGATTTCTCACCCAAGTCTGCTTCAATAACACAAAAGATCTAGATGAGCAGATGTTTTCATGCCCCAGAAGCCTCCAATTTGCCTTTCATTTACCTCAGATATAATTACATAAAGCACAAGCTGTAGTTAAAAGGGGAATGCAGTGGCGCTGTTTCTTTTTTCTTTTTTAAGAGAGGCAGCATGAAATTAAGGTCAACGACTTGAGGTACTTACGCTGGAACTTTCTGAGATTGATTAGTCCATGGTCTTTTATGATTCTGTAAGTTAAAAGATGCTTATTAGTAGGATTTCCAATCACGAACAAGCACCAGCAGCAAAGAACACCAACAATAACACTCTCCGAGGAAATGGCGTCATATTTCCCTTCATGATCTCCCCCAAAAGGCTGGTCAAACACTTGGTAGTAGGATTTGTTGGAACAGGCAGAAAGGTTTCCTTCTGGGCAGGGTGAACAACTCAGTTAGCAGATGACAGGCTGGGAACATGAGGTTGCTTACTGGAGGGAGTGTTTTATTTTTAAAACGTTAGCCAGGTGTTTGTGTGTGTGTGTGTGTGTGTGTGTTTGTGTGTGTGTGTGTAAAAAATGCTGAGGGACCCACTCTGTTGTTTGAGGTTTCTAGCTCCAAGGACCTGTTCAAAGTAGGGCCGCCATTTTTAATTAATTAATTAACTACACAACTTCATTTAATTTTTAACAAATGCCCAAGCTAGAAGTTACCTTTTCAAATCCCTAAGGTGAACATTGCCAGCAGCACCAAATGACAGTCTTGCATTGACACGGTGTTAGCTGTTTGCATGCAGCAGATAAAATCTGCAAGTAAATTACCTCCAGACAGATTCCCATCACTGTGGGTGTCAAGGCTGCCTTAACACTGTCTCAAATTCGCATAAAATCACACTAAGACAAGTTTCTATGTGGCTGGGGAAATGCCTGGCATGGAGCAACGAGCAGAGAAGACGGGGGAACTTACTTTTTCCAGTTTTATCAAGTTGACTGCATTTACTTCCAGTTTCTATTCTTCCGTTTTGGTGCTAATTCTATAGATAGGACACTTAACTGCAAGAATCTACCTCAGAGGCGGGGAATGATAGCTCCTTTATGACCTGTGGACTTCAACTCCCAGATTCCTTGAGCCAGTATGGCTCAGGAATTCTGGGAGTTGAAGTCCACAAGTCATAAGAGGGCCATCGTCGTCGTGCCCCCCCCCCCCCCCCCCGATCTACAGCAGTGTTTTTCAACCTTGAGCAATTGAAGATTGGTGGACTTGAAGTCTCAGCATTCCCCAGCCAGCCAACTGGCTAGGGAATTCTGGGAGCTGAACTCCAGCCACCTTCAAGTGGTCAAGGTTGAGAAAAACTGATCTACAGCAGTATTTTTCAAGCTCAGCAACAAGTTCCAAAGGTGCTTTTTTCATGAGCCAACTGGACTTTCTTGTTTTTCTCTGAAGATGTTTCGGCTTCTCATCCATGCAGCTTCTTCAGCTCTGACTGGATAATGGGGAATGGGAGGATTTATATTCCTTCCAGACAGCTGGTCATTTGCCTTCTTTTATAGAGTTGATAATGCTACCTGGTAACTTATCTGTGTCATCAGGGTCACCTGAGTGGTGCAAATGGGTGTGGAGCCTTCTAGGAATTGCTGAAAGGACTGTGTTGTAGACTGGAGATAAGGTAAAGGTAAAGGTTCCCCCGCACATGTGTGCTAGTCGTTTCCGACTCTAGAGGCCGGTGCTCATCTCCGTTTCAAAGCCAAAGAGCCAGCACTTGTCCGAGGACGTCTCCATGGTCATGTGGCCGGCATGACTAGACGCCAAAGGCGCACGGAACGCTGTTACCTTCCCACCATAGGGGTTCCTATTTTTCTACTTGCATTTTTACGTGCTTTCGAACTGCTAGGTTGGCAGAAGCTGGGACAAGTAACTGGAGATAGATGATGTCATATCCCTCCCCCTCTGTTGAGAGAGGGCTGTTTAGTTTTAACATAGATGACCTCTTTGACCCCTCTTTCAAAGCAGCAGTCCTCTCTGATCAAAATGTGAACTTTTGCTCTCTGCAAGGAGTATAAATCCTCCCATTCACCACCATCCAGTCAGAGCTGAAGAAGCTTCTTGAATGAGAAGCGAAACATCTTCAAAGAAAAACAAGAAACTCCAGTTGCCTCATGAAAAAAAGCACCTTTGGGAGAACCATGACCTGGATGACTGAGAATCTCCACAGACATTTAAGCTTCAAGCTCCCCCATGCTGGCTGGAGAATTCTGGGAACTGAAGTCCACACATCTTAAAGCTACCAAATTTGAGAAACACTGATCTAGACAGTCCAAGATGTGCTTATATAGGTAGTCCTTGAGTTACAATCATTTATTTAGTGACCATTCAAAGTTACAACAGCACTGAAAAATGTGCCTTTATGACCATTTTTCACACTTTACAACCGTTGCAGCATCCCCACGGTCACGGGAACAAAATCCAGACAGTTGGTAATTGACTCATACTTATGACGATTTAGTGTACTGAGCTCACATGATCCTCTTTTGGGATCTTCTGACAAGCAAAGTCAATAGGGAAGCCAGATTCATTTAACAACCGTGTGACTAACTTAACAACTGTGGCAAGAAAGATCGTAAAATGGGGCAAAACCCATTTAACAAATGTTTCATTTCGCATCATACATTTTGGGTTCAATTGTGGCCATAACTCAAGGATTATCTGTGTCTAGTTATGCACAGCCTATATCCCTTAATGAACATAGGCATCTGGGACTTGCTTCTCCCACTGAGAGGAATATCAGTTACTCAGACAGTACAGATCAGGGATCTTCCAACTTGGTCCTTTTATGACTTGTGGACTTCAACTCCCAGAATTCCTCAGCCAGGCATGCTGGCTGAGGAATTCTGGGAGCTGAAGTCCACAAGTCATAACAGGGGCAAATTTGAAGACCCCAGCTTGTGGAATTCAACTCCCAGAATTCCTCAGCCAGGCACGCTGGCTGAGGAATTCTGGGAGTTGAAGTCCACAAGTCATAAACGGGCCAAGTTTGAAGACCCCCTGATACAGCTAGTGTTTGACATACCACCACAACAGGGACTGGAAAATTTATCTTTAAATGATGTGGTCATTAAATGAGACATCACATGGTCCCACTTAATTTTAGAACCTTTTTTTGCTGTGGTCCTTAAGTGAGACATCACAGGAACACGACCTGGGATCCTCTCTGTTAGCTTCCCCGTTGACTTTGCCGGTTGGGAAGGTCGCAAATGGAGATGAAATGACCCTGAGATTTTACGACTGCTATAAATGTGCAACAATTGTCAAGGGCCCAAATCACAATCAATCACTGCCAGGATGATGCAACAGTTGTTAAATGTGAGGACTGGTCATAAGTCGTTTTTTTTTCAGTGTCATTGTAGCAATAGCAATAGCACTTAAGACTTATATATTGCCCCACAGCCCTCTCTAAGCGGTTTACAGCCTATTGCCCCCCAATAATCTGGGTCCTCATTTTACCGTCCTCGTCCTCGGAAGGATGGAAGGCCGAGTCAACCTTGAGCCGGTCAGGATCGAAATCCAGACTGTGGGCAGAGTCAGCCTGCAATGCTGCGTTCTAATCACTGCACCACCAGGGCTCTGAACTTTTTACTTGTATTTGTAACTTTGAACGGTCACTAAACGAATTGTGGTAAGTCAAAGGACTACCTGTAAAGGTATTTAAGAGTACCTTTCTTTTACAAGAGATTAACTACCAGCAGAGAGAAAAAGTGGAAGCACACAGAAGAGAGGCCTGCCTTATAATCTTATAACTGCACTCTCATTTGTATATTTGTATGGGTGTCTGACTGTCTCACTTGAAAGTAGGGCAGTCAGTGGAATTCTTGTGTTGCAGCCTTAACCTTTCCTTCTAATTAATATGGTTCATCAGAGCTCTTTAATTCTTGTTCTTCAGGCTGATTGCTTCCAGTTGAGGAGGCAAGGAGTCTGACAATGTCCTCAAAGTTTCTAGGAGGGAGCATTTGCTTTCTACTAGGTCAGGGCTAGGCAACCTTGCCTCTTTTATGACTCGTGGACTTCAACTCCCAGAATTCCTGAGCTACCCGTGCTGAGGAGAAAGGGAGAGGTTTCCATGCTGAGCCGTGCCGGCTCAGGAATTCTGGGAGTTGAAGTCCACGAGTCATAAAAGAGCCAAGGTTGCCTAGCCCTGTATTAGGTAAATGTCTGTAGAGATTCTTCGTCATCCAGGTCATGGATGTCCCAAAGGTGCTTTTTCAAAAGGCAACTGGACTTACTTGTTGTTGTTTTTCCCTTGGAGACGGAAAGGAAAAGGAAAAAAAAAAAACAAGTTAAGTCCAGTTGCCTTTTGAAAAAGCACCCTTGGGATTTCTACTAGGTGGACAGTAAGCCACTGTCATGACAAACTTGGTTTTTGGAGAAGAGGGAGAAAAAGAGGATTCTGAGGGCCTGACTGGCCATAAAAGTGGAAGGGAAAGCATCTTTGCTTTAATCATACCCAAACTTCCTACTTTTCAAACAACCGTTAAGTATCAAAAGAGTACAGACACCTGGCACAGGTCCCACTCCATCTTTCATGGACCCTCAACAGTACCTCCCATTTGATGCCTACGATATATCTATCACTGTCCTTTCCCACTACTGCTAATCCTTGACTTACAACCCTTCGTTTAGTGACTGTCTGAAGTTACAATGCACTGGAAAAAGTGACTCATGCCTGTTTTTCACTTACGAGCGTTGCAGCATCCTCACGGTCATGTGATCAAAATTTTAGGCACTTGGAAGCTGGTCTGTATTTATGACAGTTGCAGTGTCTTGGAGTTGTGTGATCATCTTTTGTGACCTTCTGACAAGCAAAGTCAATGGGGAGGCCAGATACCCTTAGCAACCAGGCTACTAACTTAACAACTGCAGTGATTCAGAAAGGTCGTAAAATGGGGCAAAGCTCACTTAACAACCGTCTTGCTTAGCAATGGAAATTTTGGGCTCAATTGTGGTCGTACATCGAGGACTACCCGTACATGTATCAATGGAGCAATTAACAGAATTGAGCTGTGTTTTGTCATAGTTATCCCTTTTGAAATGCTAGTAGAGAACTCCAATTAAGAGCCAAGGAACTTTTTAACAGTGGTGAAATATTGGTGGTGGTGGGAAATTACCAAAAACTCACTTTTTCCTCCTTTGCCTTTCCTTTAACCGAGAGTGGTAGATATCTACAACTGCAATCTTCAAAGCTGTGAAAAGTTCAAGGTGGGGGGTGGGAGGGTAGGTGGGAGAGAAGAGAGACGAAATGAATAAAAATCCTTCATGCGGGGAATGGATTACAACACTGATCTTCCATATAGTCACAGCAGTTGCATGTTTTCTTTACAGTGTGGAAATGAACACAACAAGGTGATCCAAATCCTACTTGGAAAAGAATCTCTTCCAAAACATGGTCATATGAGACTCCGCGCCTACGTATGTTCATATGGGTCCTTGGTGCTCTCTGAGCTGAGCTGTTTTAATAATACTAATAGTAATAATAATAGTAATAGCAATAATAGCAATAGTAACAATAGTAACAACAACAATAATAAGTTGGAAGGAACCTTGGAGGTCATCTAGTCCAACCACCTGCTCAGGCAGAAAACCCTATACCATTTCAGACAAATGGCTGTCCAGTCTCTTCTTAAAAACTTCCAGTGTTGGAGCATTCATAGCTTCTGGAGGCAGGTTGTTCCACTGGTTAATTGTTCTCACTGTCAGGAAGTTTCTCCTTAGTTCTAGGTTGCTTTTCTCCTTGACTAGTTTCCATCCGTTGCTTCTTGTCCTGCTTTCAGGTGCTTTGGAGAATAGCTTGACTTCCTCTTCTTTAGGGCAGCCCCTGAGATACTGGAACACTGCTATCATGTCGCCCCTCGTCCTTCTCTTCATTAAACTAGACAAACCCAATTCCAGCAACCGTTCTTTGTATGTTTTAGCCTCCAGTCCCCCGATCATCTTTGTTGCTCTTCTCTGTACCCTTTCTAGAGTCTCAACATCTTTTTTACATCGTGGTGACCAAAACCGGATGCAGTATTCCAAGATTGGCCTTACCAAGGCATTGCAAAGTGGTATTAACACTTCACGTGATCTTGATTCTTGATTTTCTTGCAGACGTTCCGTTACGCAGCTAGGTATTGCCCTTAGTACTGATGATGATACCTACTTAGGTGATGAAATGTCTGCAAGAAAACAACCAAGCCCAGAGAGCACCAAGGACGCCACAGTTCAACCCCAAGCTATGAATAGTCTCTTCTATTGATACCATAAATCAGGGGTGTCAAACTCAATTTCATTGAGGGCCGCATCAGCATTGCAGTTGTCCTCAGGGGGCCGGGTGGGTATGGCCAGGGTGGGCGTGGCCTGCTGGGTGGGCATGGCTAGAGTGCGTCTGGCCTACTGGGTGGGCGATGCCAGCTCTACATCGTTCGCATCAAGGGTGCCTATGGGGGCCTGGGCAGGAGTGGGACAGATCTGAGGGTCTCTGGCAGAAGGAGGTCTCTGGGCCAGGGCCAAGGCAGTGGGGGCCGTTCCTTCACTCTTTCCAGGATGGCTTCATGGGCCACGTGAAACCACTTCGCGGTCCGGATCTGTCCCCCCGGGCCTTGTGTTTGACATGTCTGCCATAAATCATAGGGCTGGCAGATGGCCGACTGCAGATCCCATCGGTCAAAGAACTCCAGCTTTTGGGACCCAGGAGAAGAACCTTCTGTGCCACAGCACGGCCCTTTGGAACATCCTGTTCTCCAGGGTAAGATCCACCTCCAGCCACCTTCCATAAGATCCTAAAGATCTGGCTTTGCAAATTGGTCTGGGGACCCAAAGCGGGGATTCGACTCTGGAGGTGGATGCTAGACTGACAGCAGACTCCACCTCCCCCCGCCCCCCCCGCTCTCTGCTCTCCTCTTTTTGGCTAGTCATATCAACATATTTTGTTTTCTTTTTCCTTGTTTGTTGGATTGTTCTATTATTTTGCTTTCCCTTTCTCTAAATGTCCTTTTCGTTTCTTCGTTGTTGCTTTTTTTTTAGGGTTGTGAGCTACCTAAAGCAGCTGCCTGGCAAGACAGATGGCAAATAAATGTATTAATAATAATCAGTAATAATACAGGTAGTCCTCGACTTACAATAGTTCATTTAGTGACCGTTCAAAGTTACAACGGCACTGAAAAAAGTGACTTATGACCGTTCTTCACACTTAACAACTGCCGGAGTATCCCCAGTGGTCACGTGATCAAAATTCAGATGCTTGGCAACTGACTCATATTTATGACGACGGCAGTGTCCCGGGCTCATGTGATTGCCTTTTTGCGACCTTTTGACAAGGAAAGTCAATGGGAAATCCAGATTCACTAACAACCGTGCTGCCAATTTAACAACTGCAGTGGTTTACTTAACAAATGTGGCAAGAAAATTCATAAAAGGGGACAAAACTCACTTAACAAATGTCTCGCTTTGCAACAGAAATTTTGGTCATAAGTCGAGGACTACCTGTAATAACATATGTGCTTATGATTGGGAGTGACTAGTGAAGGATGCTCTTTATCTGTGACTGCCATATGCTCATGAACAGCAGCATGCCACAGACCTGGCCTTGTTGTTCATTTCAGTGCTCTATAACCAAATTCCACATTAAGGTGTTTTTTTTATATGCAGCGAGATTTTTCTGTATCAAGCTTCTGCTTGTGTGACAGTTCCAAGGGTGTGAGGCTGTTTTGTTTTATTAGAAGTTGTGATTTTTTTTAATGTTCTACAAGTTTTATAATGTAATTATGCTGCGAGCTGCTTTGGGTGCCCCTGCCTTGAAGTATAAATAAATCAAAGTGAGAAATAAAACAACCCCCTGTAGTGCAAGGATGTTTCGTACTGTGGAAAATATATGTGAAAATGTCCTAAAATTGCTATTTTTTTTTTAAAGGTAGCTAAAGTGAAATATGTATTTTCAGACAGTAACTGAGAAAGAAACTTAAGATTTTTCTGTTTTTATGATTACTCTGCCCAGAGTCATTTGCTGAGACAGATGGTTGTAGAAATCAGATCAAATCAACCCATCCAACATATTTTTAAGGATGACTGTTTCTGAGGATATCAATATGATTGAATACCGGACGAAAATTCCAGGCGAATCTGTCTGGGTTTGGAACTAAGCAAAGTTCAACCTGGTAAATATTGGGATGGGGCATTACTAAGAAACTCTAGAGCTGTAATTAGACTGGCACTGATGATGTTACTTAGTTTGTTAATGAAATGTCTGCAAGAAAACAACCAAGCTCAGAGAGCACCAAGGACCCCCATTATAATTAGTAAGGTAAAGGTTCCCTCGCACATGCGTACTAGTCGTTTCCGACTCTAGGGGCCGGTGCTCATCTCCGTTTCAAAGCCGCAGAGCCAGCGCTTGTCCAAGGATGTCTCCGTGTGGCCGGCATGACTAGATGCCAAAGGCGCACAGAACGCTGTTACCTTCCCACCGGAGTGGTCCCTATTTTTCTACTTGCATTTTTACATGCTTTCGAACTGCTAGGTTGGCAGAAGCTGGGACGAGTAACAGGCGCTCACTCT
Organism: Daboia siamensis; assembly: GCA_024449315.1. Classification (NCBI taxonomy): domain Eukaryota; kingdom Metazoa; phylum Chordata; class Lepidosauria; order Squamata; family Viperidae; genus Daboia; species Daboia siamensis. Next base: position 319,614 of record JAKJMR010000268.1, read on the forward strand.
GCTACACGGCACTCGGGATTCGACCCGCCAAACTGCCGACCTTCTGATCGACAAGCTCAGCGTCCTAACCCACTGAGTTAGAGTCATTTAAAAAAAAAATCCTGGAAATAATTACTGTAATTCTGTTGCCAAAAAAAGCTGATGTGGACATGTTCCAATAAGTCATTAGGAATAAAAAATGATTCCAAGGGATTTTATTCCTTTGGAAGTGGAGAAAGGAAGACATGTTCAAGACTTTCAACCATGGAAGTAAAACTCACCGTGTAAAAGATCTGAGTCATCCTCCACAAAATCTATATCTCTTAAATCCCATTCAGCATAATTGTCAAACTCCTGTAGAAAAGAAAAGATTAAAAAGAGGAAAAATGGCTCCCAGTTAGCTCTGAATAACTTTGAGTAACTTTAATTAAATATAATTCACCGAATTGGAAAGCAGACAAATAACAGAGTGTGGCGAGGTTCACAAACATGCTTACTCATGCTTTACCAAGGCTGAGTAAAGACCGAACCTGATTTTGTCTGAATATGTATGCACAACTCAATAAACATTAATTAGACCAGCTGGATTCACAAAATACATTCAAGTAACATTTGACTGGCTAATGTGTGGCTAAGACCACTGTGTGCATTCATTCATTCATTCATTCATTCATTCATTCATTTATTTAATTCATTCATTCATTCAATTTCTATGGCTGCCCAACTCAACCAAGTGACTCTGGGCAGGTTACAAATCTAAAAGTTTAAAACAATTAGAACAATTTAAAAGACATTAAACCAAAGAATATCCATAAAATAAATACATTTAAATATAAAGAGCAGCCTGGATGGTTAATCCGCTAATAGCGAAGCCAAGTAATGGGACCCTTCATACATTCTGAGCCCAAGATGTGAGTATGTAGCTAAGTTTTTAAAGTTTTGCAAAAGGCCAACAGGGCTGGGGGCCAGTCTGATCTCTGCAGAAAAGATATTCCATAAAAAAGCCCTTTTTCTAATTCCCACCAGTCAGCACTCTTTGGCTGAAGGGATCTGCAGCATGCCCAGTCTGTTGGATCTGATCAAACAGGTAGAAACTCTTGGGAGAAAGACACTAGTGGTAGTTCTTGACTTATAACCACAATTGAGCCCAAAATTTCTGTGGCTAAGTCAGACAGTAGTTAAATGAATTTTGCCCCAATTTGCGACTTTCCTTGCCACAGCTGTTGAGTGAGTCACTGCGGTTGTTAATAATAATAATAATAATAATAATAATAATAATAATAATAATAATAATGATGATGATGATGATGATGATGATGATGTTGGAAGGGACCTTGGAGGTCATCTAGTCCATCCATTGCTTCTTGTCCTGCCTTCAGGTGCTTTGGAGAATAGCTTGACTCCCTCTTCTTTGTGGCAACCCCTGAGATATTGGAAGACTGCTATCAGGTCACCCCTCGTCCTTCTCTTCATTAAACTAGACATACGCAATTCCAGCATCCGTTCCTTGTATGTTTTAGCCTCCAGTCCCCTGATCGTCTTTATTGCTCTTCTCTGCACTCTTTCCAGAGTCTCAACATCTTTTTTTACATCGTGGTGACCATGGGGAAGCTGCAATGGTCGTTAAGTGCGAAAAATGGTCATAAGCCACTTTTATCAGTTCCGTTGTAACTCTGAACGGGTCACTAAATGAACTGTTCTTAAGTTGAGGACTACCTGTACTTCAGGTAACCCACTCCCAAGCCACGTAGGACTTTAAAGTTGCCAGCCACCTTGAATTACATCTGGGAAACACATTGGAAGCCAATGCAGCTCATAGAGGAGTAGGAGTAGCAGTAGCAGTAGTAGTAGTAGTAGTAGTAGTAATTATAATAGTAATAATAGTGGTATTACATGTGTCGTGTAGCCGCCCCCACTTGTCACCAGCGCAGCTGCATTTTGCAGCTGTGGGAGTTTCCGAATGCTCTTCAAGTGCAGCCCCATGCAGAGCATGCTGCAGTAATCTAAGTGGGTGGGTGACTCAGCTGCTGAAGGAACTTTCCTCAGCGAAAAATGTTCACAGAGCACGTGGGTCGAAGTGGCAATTGCACTGCCCAGTTCAACTCTTCTCCTGCTGAGTATCTGATGAGAAAAAAAGGGAGAGGGGCAGAGCGGCAAGAAGTATGGGGTGCCTGAAGAGGGTGGGGAAGCTCTTAGCAGGTGGTGTACTCAACGTTTCTCCCTCTTGTCCCTCCCTTGGATTCCAGGAGGGAAGGCTTTAAATTCTTGGGCGGAGCCTCCCACGGTCTCCCCAGAGGCATTACGCCTTCCTTACCTGGGACTCCATCCGCTTAATGACAGCACAATTACTTAGCGACTGCAACCGGGAGTGCCAGGATTGCAATCATTGAACAAAGCAGCTGTGGGATATCGGTCAATGACTGAGATTTCAGCCCTGACGGTGATCGTTAAGCGAGGACTATCTATCGATACAGGTGGTCTTCGACTTATTCAAGGGTGAAAAAGGTAAGGTTCCACATTTAGGCAAGAAAAACCAAATGCACAGGTGGTACTTTGCCCAATAGTAGTAACTGTGTGAGGGGCCTCGGAGTCCTGGTGGACAGTCACTTAAATATGAGCCAGCCGCCAGAAAAGCCAACACAGTGCTAGGCTGCATTAACAGAAGGATAGAATCGAGATCATGTGAAGGGTTAATACCACTTTACAATGCCTTGGTAAGGCCACACTTGGAATTCTACATCCAGTTTTGGTCACCACAATGTAAAAAAAGATGTTGAGACTCTGGAAAGAGTGCAGAGAAGAGCAACAAAGATGATCAAGGGACTTGAAGCTAAAACATATAAGGAACGGGGGCTGGGATTGGGTGTGTCTAGTTTAATGAAGAAAAGGACAAGGGGGGACATGATAGCAGGACAAGAAGCAACGGATGGAAACTAGTCAAGGAGAGAAGCAACCTAGAACTAAGGAGAAATTTCCTGACAGTTAGAACAATTAACCAGTGGAACAACCTGCCTCCAGAGGTGGTGAATGCTCCAACACTGGAAGCTTTTAAGAAGAGACTGGACAGCCATTTGTCTGAAATGGTATAGGGTTTCCTGCCTGAGAAGGGGGTTGGACTAGATGACCTCCAAGTTAGGGTTGTTGTTGTTATTATCCAATTGAGCCCAAAATTTCCATTGCTAAGCAAGGCAGCTGTTAAGTGAGAGTTTTGCCCCATTTTATGAACTTTTTTTTTTGCCACAGTTAAGCGAATCAGTACAGTTGTTGCAGTTGCTAAGTGAATCACGTGGTCACTGCCCTAGAGATCTGTAGGATTTTGTGGACGCATTTTTTTAAATATTTTGGATTGTTGCACTGTTTTAATTACGCTGTAATCTGTCCTGAGCGCTCCTGAAATGGAATGTTGGGTTTGTACATTTCCACATAAATAAATGTTGTAAGAGCAGAGGATTGTAGTAAAAGTAGTAGAAAAAGTAATTGGGCTCCAAATTGGCCTTTAATCTTTTACTGTGAGAAACTAGGACTTTCCCTTTTTGTAATTAGGAATGGAATATTGAAAGTAAAAAGTAAATAATGTACTTATTGCTTCTCCAACACTAAGCACAATTAAATGTTAGCCTGATGAGGAGAGGCAAATCCATATAAATTAATTTATCATTTCAAGGCCTCCCAGTAGCAAAAAGCTGAATAGAGATAGCCCTCGACTTATAAGCATTGATTTAACAATGGTTGGAAGTTACAACAGCCTCAGAAAAAAATGATGACCCCCCCCCCCCCCAAAAGTTACAACCATCGCACCACCTCCATGGTCATGTGATCACAATCTGAATGCTTGGCAACCAGCTTACATTTACAACAGTTAATTTAATTTAATTTAATTTATTAGATTTATATACCGCCCTTTCCCGAAGGACTCAGGGCAGTTTACAGGGCATTTTAAAATCACACCAATACAAAATACAAAAGTTAAAAAAACAATTAAAAAGATTAAATTATACCTGAGAATAAAACCCCAGTTAAAATTCTCAGCCTGGGCCAGAGAGCTCAAAGAGCCAAGTCTTCAGGTCCCGGCAGAATGAACGCAGGTCAGGGGCAGTCCTGAGCTCCACGGGCAGCTGGTTCCAGAGGGCAGGCCCACCCACAGAGAAGACCCTCTCCCTGGGTGTTATCCGCCGGCAATCTTGCAGTATGTTGTGGTCATGTGATCGCGATTTGCGACTTTTTCCAGCCAGCTTCCGACGAACAAAGTCAACTGGGGAAGCCAGGTTTGCCTAATGATATGATTCACTTAACGACTAGGTGTGATTGCACAAACTTTATACATACCAGTTGCTAAGCATCTGAATTTAGGTCATGTGACCATGGGGCTGCTGTAATGGTCATAAGTGTGAAAACTGATCAGTCACTCTTTCGGTTCCGTTGTAACTTTGAACAGTCACTAAATGAACGGTTGTAAGTTGAGAACTACTTGTACTGTACAGAAGGGACCATAAATTGTTCATTTTCTTATTCATGGAAAAAGATTTAAATATAGGTTGTCCTCGACTTACAACAGTTTGCTCAGTGACCGTTTGAAGTTACAACGGCACTGGCAAAAGTGACTTATGACCATTTTTCACACTTACGACTGTTGCAGCATCCTCATGGTCACGTGATTTACATTTGGGTGCTTGGGAAGTGACTCACATTTATGACGGTTGCAGTGTCCCGGGGTCACCTGATCCCCTTTTGCGACCTTCTGACAAGCAAAGTCAATAGGGAAGCCAGATTCACTTAACAACCGTGTTGCTAAGTTAACAACTGCAGTGATTCATTTAAGAAATGTGCCAAGAAAAGTGGTAAAATGGGGTAAAACTCACTTAACAAATTTTTCACTTAGCAGCAGAAATTTGGGGTTCAATTGTGATCGTAAATTGAGGACTACAATGCAATGTCCTTCAGCAGAAATCCAAGGTAGTTCACAAAAGCAAACCTCTTAATAGATTATGATCCATGACCAGAAATGAAAAATAGCCCAGAAATACACCACTCGGCCTGCAATCAATTGGCAACAGTTGGGCAGTGATCTGAAACACCTGTACAACATTATAACAACAATCAACATTTCTCGTAGGAAAAAAAATATCACAAAATAATTAGACAAATTTGCCAGGTTTCATCCAATAGCTCCAGACTCTGAAACAAAATTTAGCAAATATAAAAGTGACACCACTAATAGTAGATGAATAATGAAAATCTCACAATGGAGGTATGGACTGTGAAAAAGTCAGAATTGCAGAAATGACAAAACTGACCTGTTTGGTTTTGGAGAACAAAGCACAACCATTTTTTTTAAAAAAAGATGTGGGTTTTTTTCTATATATATATCCCACCTATTTTATTTTCATAAATAATCCAAGGCAGCAAACATATCTAACACTACTTCCTCCTCTTATTTTCCCCACAACAGCAACCCTGTGAGGTGAGTTGGGCTGAATGGGAGTGACTGGCTCAAAGACACCCAGTCGGTTTTCATGTTTAAGGCAGGACTAGAACTCACCGTCTCCTGGTGATAGGCCCCAAGTCACCCAACCAGTTTTCATGGCTAAGGAAGAACTAGAATTCGCTGTCTCCTGGTGATTGACCCCAAGTCACCCAACCAGTTTTCATGGCTAAGGCGGGACTAGAACTCACAGTCTCCTTGTGATAGACTCCAAGTCAGCCAACCAGTTTTCCTGGTGGGACTAGAACTCACAGTCTCCTGGTGATTGACCCCAAGTCACCCAACCAGTTTTCATGGCTAAGGCGGGACTAGAACTCACAGTCTCCTGGTGATAGACTCCAAGTCACCCAACCAGTTTTCCTGGTGGGACTAGAACTCACAGTGTCCTGGTGATTGACCCCAAGTCACCCAACCAGTTTTCAGGGCTAAGGTGGGACTAGAATTCACCATCAGTGAATGAGTCACTGAGCTGGCTTTCATGTCTAAGGCGGGATTAGAACTCATAGTCTCCTGGGGATTGGCCCAAAGTCACCCAACCAGTATTCATGGCTAAGGAGGGACTAAAACTAACTGTCTCCTAATGATTGGCCCAAAGTCATCCAGACAAGTTTCATGCCTCAGGTGGGACTAAAACATATAGTATCCCAGTATATAGCCTTAACCACTAGACCAAACTGGCTCTATTTACACGATTGCAAAGTGTTATTTATACATGGAAATAATTTTTATTAAAGACCTGTAGATTGTCAAAAGAAGAGCATCAAGATAAGGAATCTAACATGGGCATTTCAGTCACATGGCTGCTGTGTTGCTCACTGCAATGCTTCCTGGTCCATCCAAGTAAGCATCTGAGATAAAATTATATCTATTCATAGCTAATCATAAAACAGTAGTTTTATATACACACAGAGAAACAGAGGCACAGACGCTAAGTTAAAAAACAGCTAAAAGAGCAGTCAACTCGGAGACATTTTTACCTCAATGAAATCGGCCCTTGCTGGCATGTATCCTGCCATATCTCGAGAAAGAAGGGAATCAAAGGTAGGCCGGGGAGGATCTTCAGATGCTAAAAATAAAATAAATAAATAAATAAAATGCATTGTTACAATTTCCAAAGCTTACTCAGAGTAAGTTAGTTCAGCAACTTCAACTCTCATGCTGGCTGGGGGGGGGGGGTGTTTCTGGGAGTTGAAGTCCACAGGTCTTAAACTTGCCAAGGTTGAGAAGAACCGACAGCTAAGCTTGTAAGCCGCCCTGAGTCTTCGGAGAAGGGCGGGATATAAATGGAATTAAAATAAAATAAATAAATAGAGGAAAACTATTTTTTTAACCACAATTTGTTGTTGTTGTTAATCGTATGCTGATATTTCCTATAATTTATTTACAGATTCAATTTCTACAGCTGCCCCTCCTGCAAACAATTCAGCTTGCCGTTAAAAGCAAACAATATAATCGATTAAATGACAGTGGTAAAAACAGAGAGAACCAGGTCTTTAAAGGTCTCTGGAGAAAGCAGAGTCAGGCCACGTGGCTTTGGGGAAAAGCACACAAAACCACGCACCCTCTGGGCTGTCGAAAAACCTCTCTCCACCGAACCGGTCCCTGGTGCCCAAAAGGTTGGGGGCCTCTGATCTAGCAAACCCTATGGGGTTAGGCAGATATCCCTATCTGGAGAGACAGCCTGGGAAATATCCAGTCCCTTTGTCAGGTAGAGCTTTACAGATACCAACTAGAACCTTCCATGCTATCCAGAAGCCTAGTGGTTACCCGTGCAGCTGAACAAAACAGATGTGACATTCGGTGTACTGCAAAGTGTCCATCACTATTTGCACTTGTGGCGTTTTGGACCAGCTGTAGCTTCTTTTTGGGGGTGGGGATTTTTTATTAGTTTTTTATATGGTTAAAAAGGGGGGTAATGGGATGGGAATTTGGGATAGGGTACAGGAAAGGTTGGGGGTGAGGTTTGGGGTTTCCCCCGATAACATTCAATATTTGGCAAACAGCATATTGTCTGGGTAAATATATATAAATAACAGTAGTAAAGCTAATAACAACAATGGTAGGTATAATAGATTATCATAAACAATACTACGTTTTCAATGTATAGTATTTTTCTTACTCAAATAAATTCAAAATTGCATATCGCATTCCTTTCTCTCTAACTCGCTTATCCAGCCATTGATAAAATTTGATCCAAGTTCTATAGTAAACTGAAAGTTCTTTCTCTTTAATCTCTAAAGTTAATCTATCCATTTCGGCACAGTCCAGTATTTTCTCGATTAATACTTCTTCAGTCGGTAACGTTTTCATTTTTCCAATAGTGGGCATACATAATTCTCGCTGCTGTCAATACGTGCAACATTAAGTATCCGCTCTCCATGTCATAGTTGGGGCCTATCATTCCTAACAGAAACAACTCTGGTTTAAATTCTATTTGGACCAGCTGTAGCTTCCAAGTGATTTTGAAGGCAGCCCAGTGAACTTTCCTTTCTGCAATTCTCCAAATGCGTTGCCCTGAGTTACAGGTAGTCCTTGACTTATGACCAGTTGACTCTCAATGAAGGAAAATATGTGGGATGGCCATTTGCACACACACGTAGCAATGCCTGCCTGCCTCCCTTTCCAGGCCGCCAAATCAAAAAGGTTGGACACCTCTGGCTTAGGAAGTTTGGCGTTTTAATATGGCAGTGGTTTTCTTCACCACGAATGTCCTTTATTTTTTGTGGCCACGGAGCCCCAAGACTTAACTCCCAAGATTTAAATCAACACATTTCTTCAAGCCTTTGTGGAGCCCTGGAGATGACACTGTGCTCCCTCCCCCCCCAACAGGGCGTGTGGGTCTCAGGTTGAGAACCGCTGTGTTACAGATTTGTCTCTAATAAACTCATGGCTGCCTTTAAACCCTGAAGAAGAACGGGAAACCTTTTCATCTTTCTTTGTGACTGGCACTTACCGTAAAATGGAATGGCTAAGCTGTTGTGCTGTTTCTCCCCTGCCTGCTTCAGGTGTAATAATGAGGATGCGAACAGGGGGTTATTGATGAAATGTTTCATGTAATGCTTTTCACACTCTTCTTTCGTCTTTGTGCTCATCTGGTTGGCTACATCTTGCCTGTAAAGGGCCAAGAAACAG